>JAABNX020000008.1:11877481-11892299 GCA_015163995.2 Mormyrus lacerda
TCCAGAGCCCCCCACCGCCCTCCAACCCCCCCCCCCCACAAGTCGCTTTGATGCAAGGACCCAAATGTTGCTCGCTTTTATTAAAGTCATGTTTTTTCCTCTTGTTGCGGCCCAGTTCTGAACACTTAGCTGTGATTTTAGCATGTGTTCTACATAATGCCTCATTAAGTAAAAATCTTCCATTCATTTCATGAAGACTGGTAGTTTGAAGCAGACAGGCCTGCTCATTACATCTCTCCATCTCTTGTTTTTTGCTTTCATTTTCTTCAGCTGTTTTTTGTCCTATTATTTTTATATACAACAAATTATAGCTCTTTGGAGCTACATATATTCTTGCAATGGCAGTAAATTCTAGGCACAAATGAAACTAAAGGAATGCTTTTAACAATGTATTAAAACCTAAGTGATTTAAGCACCGAACTTGGAAGCCAGTATCTTCAAGAGAACCTATCCATGAAGCTGTGTGTTTCTGGGACTCTTCTGCCGATGGTAATATCAGGAAACGTCTTCAGCAAAGTGGAGATTGCTTCTGATAGGCTGAACGCTGTCATCCCTTCGTTGGCAGACAGGACCGCTGGTCTCATTCCTCATGTCTGTCATAAGCTTTAATCTTACATCAGATCAAAGCCGCATGAAACGTGTCAAATGGCAAGTTCCTTAAAGGAGAATTCGCCCAAACATTTGGTGCACAGAGATCCACTTCTTGAACTCAAGCCTCTTTTATTACAACCAAAACCAGTAATGAACAAGACTATGTAAAATCAGAACATATGCATGCATGTTTGTTTGTTTTTCTTCGCTCTTTAAAGACAAATCTGTTTTTATTAGCGCTGTAATTGTTTTTTAAGGACCAAAATTCTTAATGTTTTTTTTTTTTTTTCCGGAAAACGAATATACCAATGGAACAAACCATAATGAGTAGTTCTTTTTGAAACTTGTGATTCGCAAAGGCATGGTGCTGCTTATTAATTTTTATGTTAACATTTTCCACCTTAGTTACGATAAACTGGGAGCTATTTGTAACCACAGACCAGGCCGTCCAGTCTTTTCAAGCCCCTTCCTGCAAGGCATTTTGGGTATCGCGCATCACTTCTCATCCCATCCTCTCCATTCCATTGTGCGCCATTCAACACCACCGGAATGAAAAAGCCGTCTCGAGTTCCCTCCGCCATGCTCCGCTTGAATGTGACCATTGTGAACTCGGGCTGACTCTGGTCACATGGCACCGCTGGAAGAGGGCAGATTGACGCGGGCGCAGGGGAAGAGTAAACGGTGCCCCGCATGTGGCAGGGAACACTACTCAATGACAGAGGCTGGATGCTTCCTCAGCCATTTTTAGGAAATTCTTTCCCCATGATGCCATTCGCCGAAACCAAATCAATCCCAGCGTTGCGCTGAGAAACCACAGCGTCTTCGAAATGTCCGTGAAACAAATTGCCCTCTGTCTTAGTCCGGATAATAATTTGTAAAAGATGACATAACGTTCCTTGTTCATTGTCTTCTTTGTTTGGTGACAACACCCCCCCACCCCACCCCACCCACAGGCAAAAGTGATGCAAGATGCAGAGACCTCAAAAATGTCCTGTGGAGAAGTCGCACATCCATGCAGTGGGTCAGGGACAGTTAAAATAATCTCCGATGATGATGGTTGCCACACGTCTATGGTGAAAAAAAACCTTAATTTACCTGTACCTCGTTCATGGACTTTAGTAATAAAAATCTCAGAAAATCACATTATATTTTCCAGAGTCACACATAAGCAATTAATCTCACGGTTACATTACCACTGAAATAATTCCACAGAAACAATCCAGGGGAAAGGGGTAATTTTCTTGGAATAATGGAAGACAGAAATGAAACACAATCAGTCGGTAATCCCTTCTGTTCGACCAATCCTGTAATAAAAAGATTAAAAACGTTACAGATATTTATGCAGATATTATATGTCAGACAAACTCGGGGTTCGACCCCTGCTTGAAACAACCTCGGGGCATCAGACAAGAAAAAAAAACCCACACACCTTGTGCGTTAATGTCTTCCACATCCTCAGAGGGACCTGAACGGTCTTTTGATGCAGTCGAGTGGTTCTGAAAACAGTGTTGTTTTTTCGTGAAACTGCCAAGCCCGATTAATAAAAAACGTGTGACTCTGTTACTTCAGAGACACGTACCGTGGCAATGTAACCGCCTTAACTCGCCACGGGCTTCTTTTTTTTCGCTGTGCGCAGATAACACGCCGCGGAGCTGCGTTGCTGTTTCAGCGATGTTGACGGATCTTGGACCGAGGCCTGAGCCTTGTACTTATTTGTCTTTTGTGAAAGGACCACGGGCCCAGCGTTGCCAAAGCACCCTGAGGTCTTTGATATCTAAAAGAGCAAAAATGGTACCGCTGAATGTTCAGCTGGCGCACACATGTGTGGGTTTTGGATGTCCACCGTCTGTACTGGTATTCAGATGTGTACATTCTGATGGTCCAGCATCTGAACCAAGAGCAGATTAATGTGTTTTTTTCTTTTCTGCATTATATATAAGTTGTTTTTTTTTGCACTTACGTGGGATGGGTTGTTCTAGGTTGAGTCAGGCTGGATTTTTTATTGCGATTCTCAATAAGGCCACAATCATTCACAGGTGGCAGAGAAAATGATGGGTTTCTGTGGATAAATATAGAGCCTTTCTCATCTTGAAAGGAACGGGTGTCTCTCTTGTCGTCGCTTCTATGGTTCTGCTTCAGTGGAAAAAATGTTTACATTCATATTCATATACCCTGCCACGGTTTCCATCGCTGTCCTTAGTTATCAACGAGTTAAAGTCTGGCTGTTCTTTGTAGGGGAAGACATCATGGCTTTTTTTAACACAAATATTTCCACAGTAGATCTCAGGTTATTAATTGTAAAATAAATGTACAGTGTAACTGCAGTACCACATGGAAGACCAGCCGGCCTGCGGTGCATGCAATTGCTCAGAGACGGCACGTGAAAAAGATTACATTACCCACTATCCCAGCTTCGATCCAAACGTTTCACTGTTTCCATCTCCAAATACAACTGTAATACATATAAACTTTTTCAAACCTCTGTTAGCTTCCTAGTAGTGAGGAACATTGAATTTTACCTTAACAAACACGTTTCTAAAACTGGGTCAGCTTTTGGAGAACAGAATACACCAGACAACTATAATTAAATGTACGTGTTTAAATTCAAAGAAGATTTTTACCCAAGAGTAACAACAACAGTGTCTACTCTTACTTATTTTTGTGATATAATTTCATTTCATGCAGTTGCTGTTCATTTTGCTTTTCACTGGTTTGCCACAAGTCTAAAATAAAAAAAGACAATTACAGACAGATCTGAAGTTAATTTTTAAGTATGTTAAATTGATAATGCTGGTTTACCCCCCTTTAAATGGTCAAATGGACTTTAAAGACTTTTTTTAGATTAAAGGCTTTTCTACCATAAGAGCTGAGGGCTTTCTGTGAGCCATGCCATGGATGGTTCATCGGTGTGCACGATTATGGAAGATTTGCAAGGCGACGAAAGGTCGAATCCTCCATGACCCCGGCACATCTGATACCAATCTGGTCCTCATGAATCAAGCCAATTCAAAAGTGCAAGACAAGCAGTTATTTTAAACGCAGGCCCACAAAAGCGCATAACAGTAATTAAATCTTTTTCTCTTGCTCTCTCTCTCTCCCTCTCACTGCTGTTGTGTTTTTCTCTCCCCTCCTTGACGCTATTTAGTCAGCGCCGGTGGATCAAACATGCGAGCGTGTGTGAGAACGCAGTGTGGAGGGCCCAGTCTGCGGTTCTGAATCATAAATTCCCAACGGGAGATACTGGCCCGTCACGGAGAGGACGGAGTGATTTAGTGCACTGTGACAGTAAATCACAGCCTCCCCACTCTGCCCTGGAGTTCATTTTTGTTTTAATTGCTGATATGAAATTACAGGGTAAATTTGTGTACACATGTATTTAAACAGAGACAGACTCACGGGCATATTTTGGATTATCGCTCGTCTCAGCCTGGCCCGTGGGCGTAGCTTGGGGAGCCCAGCAATGGTGATACAGGAGGCTGGGGTGCCTGCAAGTGAATTATTCTAATATCGCCAAACATCGAGCTGCAGAGTCTGATTCAACTTTAATAGACCTTATGAAGCTTCACAGTGATATTATAGCATTTAAGTTTGATTTTCTAAAGGTTGTTTGTCTTCTTGCGAAGCTTCTCATTGTTGTATATGGTTTCTTGTAACTGCTTAAAATTATGGGGGCCCTTTTTTACATTAGAGAACACTTCCTGTGTGTTTGCTCAATGCAATGTCCATTTTCTTTGGGATTCATTTGTTTTGTCAGTAAGAAAGTCCTTCAGGCTGTTATCCTCATCTTGGTGGGTCCTTTGTTTCTGCTAATCGTTTAGTGGAGCGCCGCATTCATACGCAGTGAATATCCACTGCATAATGTCAACTGGGACAACTGCATGGCTACAGCTGTGCCTCCCTGATCGACTGGTAAACGGTGCTTATCAGGTTGGGGTGAAAGATGCTGTTTACATGCGAGCGGTCCTCCCCAGTGAAGGCACTGGTCCCCACCGCACACAGGCTATCCGCCGCATTCCTGCGGCCGCTGCCTTTCAGTCACTGAGCGCAGGCAGCACATTTGCGATCTGCCATGCGATCTGGTCCCCAGATGTGAGCTTAGGTCCCTTCTTAGCAATGATGCTGAGTCCCACCCACAGCAACTCCAGTGTTTGGCCTGCATTTCTGCCTGTGTGTGCACGTGTGGGTGTGTCTGTCACTTGCCCATTTGCAGATTTGGTAGTCAATGCTGCCTCCTGCTGGTGAGCCTCAGCATGACATGCCTGTTTTTTGCCCCAGGAACTTGGCTTCCACCCCACTATTGACTCTTCGTGCATATTTTTAGTGATTGCCTGTCTTACTTAACACACCATCTGCTCTCTTCCCCACCCCCCTCCCCCCTGATATAGGAATGAAAAAGGGAAATTTACGACCACATGCTGTGGGAACAGTTTTTCTGAGATGTTTTCGACCTGCTCGCTCTTTGTCCGGTGGCGTAAGCGCTAATGAGGTTGTTCCTGGGTTGGGAAAGGAGTAAGGCAAATTTTGGGTTGAAGTCCATGTCAGGACAGTACCCAAATCTGTCCAAAGTCCTATAGAGGCAGATTTACTGTGACCTTCTGATCAGTTTTTGTGGTTGAAATGTTAGCGGATCATGGGATCTCACAGCCAGCAAAGCCGTGAGGGTTAGCGCGGTTCAGATAACAGCTTCCGCAGTCTCATTTGCGGTGCCATCGGCCTTACACCCGCCGAAGTTTTGGGAAGGAAATGGCACCGTGTGAATAACAAGAAAATGAAACGGGCTCCACTAACGGCCCACAAGACCAAACAAGGCCTAGCAGAAGATATGAGTGTGAACTACTCAGGGAGATATATAAAGAAGAAAAAATTTACTAAATCGTGGCAGGGGTATGATTAAGCTCGGGAGGGGCAGGTTCTCGGGAATGGCAGTGAAAGGTCAGAAGGGCTATAGCAAAGTCAAGAGACGGGGCAAGCACAGCTGCTAAATCCACAGCATAAAATCAGTGTAAGCTATAAAAATTCCTAATATAACAGCTTCACATCAAAAGCCCTGCTCACCTCAGTCTTTGTGCTGGTTCTCAATGTGTCTGGTTCCTATAAGTCATTGTAATGGTTGCCGTTCCCATTTTTCCATACACAATAAACACATCCATACCATGTTCTGATCATAGAGGTCAGTGGGATGTGCACGGCCATTTGTGTCCTGTGTGTGCCTAACTGGACTGGGTCTTCCTGAGCCTGCCTGCCTGAATGCTCCAGTAAACCTGTGACCTCTGAATTCTTGAAGGTCATGTCATTTCCAAAGGATTCCAGGGCATTTACGGTCATCTGTCTCCTTCGCCTCTAATGTGGTGCAATCAGAGTTTCTAGTAATGGAACCTTGTTCAACTAAGTATATTTAGGAGGTTTGACTTTCAGAAAAGTAACAAAATGGGCCTTTTTTGATGAATGTACATTGCAATAGCTGTCCAATTATGGAGGGGAGATATTATCCAATTTGCTGGATTGCTACAATTTCAATAAAAACATGCTCAGTTTAACTCGTGTGATGCACGTTCACAGGGATCACTGTGACCTGTTAATTGCGGCTTCTCATCTTTCGACCCGACTCTGTTGAACTGACCCTTGTGTTACATCTCAATGATAGATATCGGATTTAACAGTTTAATTGGCTGCAATATAAAAAGACAAAGGCAGCTTTGTTTCTGGGAGGGCAGAGCGGCCAAATGGGGGTCCTCGTTGCCAGTGTGACAGTTGTTGGGATGGGGAGGGAGCCACTGGCAGTCTCGTCTCTTGCTCCTACGCGACCCCCCCCCATCCCCCAGTGCTCCAGGAACCCCTTGTCCTTCCATGCCCCTCTTTGAATCTAGCAGACAGGGTCAGGTATGAGTGCATCCCGGCCCTCCCCAGGGCCCCGGCGGGGGGCGGGGGTTGCGGTCCGCTTGCGGATAGGCCCATTTTCTCTGCGGCCCGGTCGCTCCGGGTTTCGTTTCGAGGCTGAGCTCCCCGCTGGAGTTTGCAACCAAATTCCTCCCTATCCCCCCCCCCGGGCCGACCCCAGCCCCGGCCCAGGATCACAGCGCACTGCCAGAGTCGCTGGCTACGGAGCCCCAAATTAAGGCCAGTCCTCCGGCTCGTCCCGCAGAGGCTTTCATGTGCCCAAACCGCAGCCGGAGTGAGGCGCCTCAGTCGCTACAGCAGCAGAGCAGTATGTGTTTGTCTAATTCCTGAGACATGATGACAGCAGCCTCCACGCCACGGAATACTCGCCTCACTTTGCGCTTTAATTATCATTTTCTGATGCCGGCGACCTCCGACAGTCATTCGCCACGTGTGTCCTCTTTGCTTACGGTTTTGCTGGTCTCATCCAACCCCCCACCACTCACGTCCCTATCGATGTGACCGGGGCAGAGTGGTGGGCTTCTTCATTTGGATCCTGATTTTGGGCAAATCCTATTCAGCCAGGTCGAAGGGGGGGTTATACTAGCATCCTTACAATCCTTTTCTGTAACCTCTGAGATCATTCGTACAATTCCACACTCTGTATCAGTAGTGACAGTTACATGACACTGTTTTCGCACAACTCCAAGACTTTCGAATTGCATATGTGCAGGGCTGCAAGGTTCGTCTGTTAAGTCTCTGGAATCCTATGAAGCTAGAAAATATACCAAGAGCTTTGCCTTGTTCCCATCACTTTTAGCCGTGGTAGACAGCGGTAATGGAACCCACTGCAAGGCTAAATGACTGACTGATGAATGAACGACTAAGCAAAGAGCCGGTCTCCTACTTACAGGTCAGAAAGGGAACAAGGTCCTGACCGGTCGTTGGCCGGCTCACTCAGCTCTTCATCCACTCAGACCCCTTGGCATCTAATGGGTTTTATTTCATACAGGACAGACGGTCATTTGCTGAATATGTGACATCATTTGTTGACATGACCCCGTGGTGGACCTCTCTGCTGACTGTTACACTAAAGCCATACTGTATATCTGTTTTTAGACTCTTCATAATGCTTTTCACCCACCATCTTACCACCGATGGCACTGTGGTGCTATTTCGTAAAAATGAAAATGGGATAAGATATTCTAGCAACCTTCCACACTGAGAAAGTCAGTCCAGGTCTCGAGCATTAGTTCTGCCATGCAGAGGTCTGTGTATTCCCATTCAGCAGAGTGCAGACTGACTCTGCTTCTCTCCGGATATGGTATCCCTGCCTTGTGCGGCTTGCTCCAAGGAGACGAAGTCTCATGTTCAGCCTTTTCACTAAGACAGGCACGATTTCGTATTTCCAGAGCCCTTCATCCGAGTACACATCCTGGTCATTCACGAAACCGGCTACGTTACCACTTTTCTGCAGTTCGTTAGCCCCCGTGCGGTCATCCAAGATGGCGTGCAGTGTGTGCGTATCCAAAACAAATGCGTTATTCCAAAGCCGCTTTAAACAGCCTGTCTGTATATTACACATGTCCAACTCAATATTTTCAGATTTCCAAAACATTTTTTTTTCTCATTTCTTCATATGAAATTCTGACCATAATTTCAAACACTCAATCATTAGGGCTCTGCTTCTGCTCGGAAATGTTCATAGTTTATTTTATTCTTAAATGTACAAGAGGCCACAGTGAATTTTTGGGGACCGCGTCAGGAGCTCTGTATATTTAAATGAGCCGCCCATATGTCACCCTGTGACCCCTTCCATAAACAGAAGAGTCAACGGTGTGAGGTTTGGATGATCTCCGCCACTCTTTGAAGAATTTGGGCGATGGCTGAAACACAAGATCCTTCTGGAATCAGTGGGCAACACTATCAGTGGAATCACAGGGACCAAGGGCTGCCATCTCTTTATTTGACATCAGAAGAAAGCTGCATGGCTACATGCTCAGAAGAAGCTGGCATGGCTGACCCGAGGTCTTAAGCAGCATGCCAAAAAATCTGTGTTTCTCTGTTTATCTGAGGTTTCTTCCACCAGGGCTGATGAGACTCATCGCTATTGGTAATTCAAATTTTAATATATAATCACATACTTCCTATTGAGCGTCTAGAATGAGAGATGATTTTCTGTCCAGATTAATCGCCGCGTGGCAAATGGCCAAGGAACACTTATGGGTAACAATGCAAGCAAGTGGTGATTTTTTGATTGTGCGAGAATCCCGCACAAAGTGTTTTTGTTTTGGTCCAATCAGAACGGGGCATTATGATACATCTGGGTGGCCAAGGTTCAAAGGGAGCCAGTCAGAAAGAAGCCTTTTCATCATTGTGTCTCCTCAAAGCGGAGCTGTCGCCAGGTATCGGGTAGCATGAGAACTGGGCCGGGGCCACAGTTAATTATCCGTACATGTGAAAGGGGGCTCCAAGATTAATAAGGTTTGGAGACGGCTGATAATGGCGGGAAGGGGGGGGGGGGGGCTCACAGGGTGGTCTTCCCTCCCCAGGAGACAAGACACCCTCTCATACGGGTCTGAGGTCTCAGCCTCCATGCTCTCGTTTCCTCCCACCTTTACCTGAGCACTAGCTGCCATAATGACATTAAATCATATAAGGGCAGCAAGCGAATCATTTACAGCCTGGAAAAGGCCGTAAATGGGGCCTCTAAGCGAATCATTTACAGCCTGGAAAAGGCCGTAAATGGGACCTCTGAGTCAAAGGAGGAGCAGAATTCCTCATTTCCCAAAGAAATGATCTAGCAGGTGCCGCGGTGTCACGGTAAGGACACGTCTGGATCGACGTGTATATATTTGTGGAGCTCTTGTCTTGTTGTTTCTGTGCATCTTTAATCATTCATCGGCGTTTTATGGTGCTGAGAGGAGCGTCCGGCCATGTTTTCTGCATCGCGCCGTATACATGTTACAAGGGAAGGTTTTGAAATGGCACCTGCACACAGCGGTCTCTCACTAATGCACGGTGGTGCTCATAAGGCCATGCGTCTGTAGCTCGGTCTAGCCCCGGGATACATGCTCCCCCTCCCCCCCCCACCATGCGGTGACCCCTACTCCTGATCTTGGCCTGAGATGGTGCACTGCCCTGTGCGGGGCGGCTGATTTGTCCCCCCATCACCTCCCCCCCACCCAACACAAGGCTGACACATCTCTGTCACACTTGTGCAAATGCCAGTTTTTTAATATTGGGAAAATATGAGGGAGGTAGCGGGGGAGGGGGGGGGGCAGGTAGGTGGAGAGATGACATTTATTTTGCCTATGTACATATTATATTATTACAGGTATAATGAATGAATTCAGTGCTTGGTACACCTTACACACACACACACACACACCCACCCCACCTCAGTCCCCTCATTACAGTAATATCAGTATGACCCCAGAATTGTAATAAGGTTGGAAAGGTCGAGCGAAACAAGGGGAAGAATCGCAAGTAATTCTAATGCATAACTCAGGTGAGGTTAGCTTGGGTTACCTGGTTGTATGGGGGCTTCTATATTACTGTTGGTTATAAGAACAAACTAAGCAATGACTGTGAGGACGACTGTGTCTGCACCCACAGTTCATACATTAAAAGAGACCTCTGTGTGTTATGGGGTGAGCAGTATATGGCCTCTGCTTTTTGGGCTTGGACCAACCCCTTTGTGACGTTTGAGACGTCAGGCAGCTGCCCGCATGTCAGGTGCTTTGGTACGCAGTCACTTTGGGTCACAGCACACCCCAGATATGTCCAGCAAACAGCGCGGGCTGAGAGAAAAACTGAATAGAGAATTCTAGAACATGCTCTGGTAAACTCGAGAGTCACAGCTCTTGAGGACTTGTGTGCTTAGAGGGTTACCATGATGGCTGAACTTTTTTTTTTTTTTACCTTATTTGGTACAGAGTCTCACCAGAGGCCTTTGTGCAATGGCAGCAGAAACTAAAGCATAAAGTACAGAATTAGAGCAAAGTAAAATTGCCAAATACAGCCCAAGGAGCAGACAAGGAACCAGTATATTGGCTAGTTTTAAGCATCCATGAATTCATGAAGACCCACCGACAAAAGCACAAATAATGTCATAAAACATTTCAAATAGGCCTCTTACTAGAGAAGAAGTTCAGAATCCATGCCTCCATCTTATAACTTATCATTCTTAGCCTGGCATTATGAGTGTTGCAGTATAGGGTTAAGTCACTAAGTGAGTTTAGATTTATATATAGTAAAGACCAAGGGAAATTCTGTTTGCCATGAGTTTTATTTACAAGAATTAGATATATGAGGATCGACCAGTGTCAAGACAACAAAGAGAAACCCACATCTGCCTAAATATATAAACTCAATACCTTTCCTAGACCAAAAAAAGACAAAAGGGAAAAGACAACACCCTAATTAGCCAAAATACAAACAACAACAAGTGCAAAGCAAAAGTTATTCTCACCCTCATATCTGAAACAGGAGGGCAAATTAACACAGCAAACAATGAGTGAAAACCAAATCCGCAGTACAGAAGCAACCAATCATAATGTTAGTGATCGAATTGGGAATAGAAATATCGCATTAGACCAGACTTGTGTCTGACAAAAGTGATTTTTTGCTATGTGAACACAGTTAATTCCTAAGGTGTTTTGGTTCAACTTACGGGGAAATTTGGTGGTTGGTGGCAAGACTGGGACTCCAGGCACCGGAAGAACTCACACTGGTCCTTTTGGACTAGCGTGGTGCTGAGATATCACCCACTGCAATACTGCACTCAGGTTCTCATCCCTGAGGTGTTTTGTTGTGTGGTGGGAGCGGCAACGCACTGTAATCAGCGCATGCTCCGGACCTCTGTTCAATACAGCAGGGAATGCACTTTTAATCAGCTCCTTGTTTGAGAGTACAGTATTATAAGAATTCCTGTTATACACTGTCATTCAATACTATGTCAAAAAACTTGCATATTTTTTCTGCGCTTCTGCTCTTTTTTGAGTTAAAGAAGTTCACATCATCAAATCAGTATCAGAGACAAATTGTTTATATCAGTCAGTCCCCACCAGATATTGTTCTGACTAAAAGAAAATTATCAGAAACAGTCCACCAGTTAAACCCACAAATCCAAACTGTACAGAAAAAGTGGAGGAACATTATTGTAGTCAAACTCAAAAAGATATAGTGAATATAGTGAATATAGTGAATATAGTGTGGTGAAACCCAAACAGGCAAAGCATTAGTGTAGTCAAACACAAACAGGTACCTGTATAGCATTAGTGTGGTGAAACCCAAACAGGTACTGTATAGCATTGGTGTAATCAAACTCAAACAGGTATAGCATTAGTGCAGTCAAACTCAAACAGGTATAGCATTAGTGCAATCAAACTCAAACAGGTATAGCATTAGTGTAGTCAAACTCAGACAGGTATAGCATTAGTGTGGTGAAACCCAAATAGGTTTATCATTAGTGTAATCAATCCCAAACAGGTACAGGTATAGCATTAGTGTGATCAAACTGAAACAGGTATACTGTAGCATAACTGTAGTCAAAGCCAAACAGGTATAGCATTAGTGTGGTGAAACCCAAACAGGTATATCATTAGTGTGGTCAAACTGAAACAGGTATAGCATTACTGTAGTCAAACCCAAACAGGTATAGCATTAGTGTGGTCAAACCCAAACAGGAATAGTATTAGTATGGTGAAACCCAAACAGGTATAGCATTAATGTAGTCAAACTCAAACAGGTATATCATTAGTGCGGTCAAGCTCAAACAGGTTTAGCATTAGTGTTGTCAAACTAAAAGATACTGAACTGTTTTGTTAATAAATTAAGAACAGAGGTTCATTGCCATAATGACACTCGAAGTACAATGAATCTGCACCAAGGAAGAATTGTGCCTAAGGTAAGAAGTGGTTCAGTGGGCCATTGAATTTGTTCCAGTAGACTTTCCCCAAGACCCAGTGGGCTTTTATTAAATATGTGAAACAATGGTATGACCCTCCCCCCCCCCCCCCCGTCCTCACTGGCAAAACAATCCAAAGGCGGCGTCTCGCCCCAATCCAAGTGTGCATATCGCTCCATCGGTGTGACCCCACAGCCCCCACTGATATGAGCCACTCATGGAAGAGCCACGGCGTTGTGATGCATCTGCTCCGCTGCAGCGACTATTCATCAATCAAGCTGAGCAAACTCAGAGCTCGTGAGCATTAATGACTTGGAAAAGATAATGTTTGGTGTTCTTTGTCTTGCACTCTGTGTCCTATTTTGAATGTCTGGGACCAATTAAGGATTCATTTATCATGTGTAAATAACCTCAAATTATCCATAAAAAGGAAAAGCAAAAGATCATATATTCTTCCCACTTCATCTGGGGTTGATTGATATTTTATGGTCTGTAATTAAATTAGCTGGAAGCTGGAGCAATGGGGTATTTGCTCAGTTTGCAAATAGCTGTTACTTTTGGGAGATTATTTCGGTTAGTACGGGCTAAACGCTTTCCACATGTCTCAGCTCACAGTTGATCTGCGGTAAAGGTGGGAATTGATCAGGAAATCTGGCATCACTGTAGCCAGAGTGCCTGCAACCAGGACCCCACGTCTGCCACAACCCTGCGGTGACCTCAGAAGTGATACACAAGCCACGTCACTGGTGTATCCAGGAATGAGCACCTCGAAACGAGAGGCCATCATCCACAACCACTTATCCAGGACAGAGTGACACAGTTCCTGGTGTCTGTTCCACGAAGCACGGAGCACAAGGCAGACAAACACCTGGGAGAACACAATATTCCATCACGGGGCACAGACCCTATTCAGAGAAACAATTTATCCTAACCACATGATTTTGGATTGTGGGAAGAAACCATGGGGAATCTGGAGGAAAGCTACACAAGACAGGAAGAACTTTCAGAGTCCACACACATAGAGCAGGGCTTGAAATGGAACCCACAGTTAGGGTGATGTGAGGCCACAATGCGACTCAGTGATCCACGAGGTCCACGGAACCAATGAAATAACTGGTTTGTCACCAAAGGGTGGAATACTCTTGTGATGTATCTTCTCAGGTTCAGTGACCCCTGTGCATTGTGAGAGTTTAAGCATGCTATAGTGCTATCCGCTTCATGTGCATTTAATCACAAACGCAAAAGAAAAAACAGAAAACTATTTGAAAACGCTTGCAAATATAAAATATACAAAATGATTTGAATATATGCTTCATTTACTATGCATTGTAAACGGTGCTAGAGGCTAACTCCTGGTATTCTGTCGGGTCTCACTGAGAGATTGATGTGCGAATGGTTTCCATGTCATTGAGCTTATATGTTCAGACACATCAGAAAATAAAAACAGATGGCATCTGAGATCCAATGGCGCAAGGACGGAAAGCAGATTTCCGGCCCCAATTAGAAATTTCCCAGCATTCTTGGTGTCCGATCGCATTTGCAATTGGCTAAAAGAAAAACAAAAAATAAAATAAAAATCACATCTGAGGCCTGAGTGCAGTTTAAGCTGAAAGCAGTTCTCCCACGTCCAGCAGTTTGTTTGGTATTAATGCTTACAGTCCAGTAGACTTGCCTGATTCATCTCTTCCCAGTTGCTGCTTTATGACAAAAACATTAAAGAGGATTTGTCCATTATATAGCAGGCATGTATGAAGGCCCCACTTCTATGGCCTAATCCTGAGGGAGCGCAGATTTACATACAGAGCCTCTCTCTTCCTCTCCAGACGTTGTTTTCGGCGTGGCAGCCGACTCGGCCTGCAAGATATGAGAAGACACGGACACGTCAGTTTGGGCACATCTCGAGGAAAAAAGTCCTTTATGAGTAACGTACTGGAATGACCATTTCGCAGCAAGCTGGGGATGCAAGCATGCTCCCAAAAATACCCACGTCATTTCCTCACGCGTCCATTCCGTCTGAGTTTAATCAGCCATATAGTATTTTGCTGGCATTTTTCAAAAAATGGGCAAAGTGGGAAAAAGCAGGGGAAGTATTCAATTTTGTTTTGCAGCCTCTCATTGCCAGAGACCTTTCGAATTTCAGGACAATTCAAGCTCTATTTATGCTTCTGTAAATACACTTTATTATCAGGTCATCAATTGAAACGGCACTAGTCTCCAGTTGTGGTGGATCATTGCAGCGCCCAGCCAAGAACAGCTGGAGCGAGGCAGGCCGCCCCGAAACCACGAGACACTTCCATGGTGAGGCTTCTGCCCAACCATGCCACGCGCCGTGTCCATTAAACCAACATGTCACAGCGCTGATGTCAATGATGTCAACAAGCAGCCAGTGGAGTGGGCGCCAGTTTGCTGTCATACATTAAAGCTCGACCCAGAAGGCAG
>JAABNX020000008.1:11898062-11913042 GCA_015163995.2 Mormyrus lacerda
GGCTCACAGGTAAAGGAAGGCTGGAAAACCAGCAGTGCTCGGACCTCGAGGACCGTGAGTTGAATAACCCTGGTCTAAATCAAGCACTCATTAGCTAATCTTGATTAAACTTCTGTGCTATAGTTACTAGTCAGTGTTTGCAGGGTTAGCTGTACACCCTTGGACTTCCTGTGCCCAAACAATATTCATATTACCCCAGTCTTATCCTCCCTACACTGGTTCCCAGTGAAATGCAGGATCCAATTCAAAATTTTGGTACTCACCTACATTGCAAAAAATGGTCTTTCAAATTTAAGATAAACAGTTTTCTGTCTTGAGAGAAGACGACCTAAAACCAGTAAAATTATCTGCTAGTGCAATGAGAAAGTTCTACTTGGTCAGATTTCCTAAAATTCCTAAAAAGACAATATGCCTAAATGCAAGCGAATGAATCGTATTCATAAGATGTGTCGTTAGTCAGTTTATTAATGAATTTTTTGCAGATATAAGAAAATTATACTTACTCAGATTGTCATTTTTGCAGTGTACAGAGCCATAGTCAAGCCCCCTATTACCGACCTTCTGCAACATCATTCCCGCGGCTGTACTCTGAGATCTACTCAGTCGTTTTCCTTTCAGTTCCTCGGACTAGATTACAGACCAGTGGCGCATTTCAGTCTGTGGCCCGAAGGTTATGGAAGAGTCTTTCAGTGTCACCAACATCTGCTTCTTCAACTGAGATGTTAAAGAAGCAGCTCAGAACATTTCTGTTGAAGAAGGCTTTTGCATAATTCCACTGTGGTTTTATTTCTAACTTATGTTGCTTGTATTTCTGTGTTTTACAGTATATGCATATTGTTCAGTGCCTTGTGACCTTTGTCTGCGAAAAGTTCTTTGTAAAAAAGTTTTACTTACTTACAATACTGAGCTTCCTTGAAAGGTCAGACGGAAGCAGAATACCTCATTTTTTACTGTATTTATTTTCCAAATCAGACATCTTTCATCTAATACATCATGCATAATGACGGTGGTTTTCAGTTGTGATTAGCACAAGCGTGCAGGTCCATGGAAACTGGGGGGCCTTCACACGTCTCATCTTGTTCACCCCTGTCAATGAACTCTGGGGTCAGAGCGCAGGGTCAGCCATTTTTTGGCACCCCTGAAACTGAATCTTTTTGGGTCAAGGGCCTTGCTGTAGGTCCCAGCAATGATAAGATTACTTTGCTGGCCATGGGATTTGAACCAGTGACCACTAACATTCCAGAACTCTTCTTCATTGTTACTTAATATTTTAATAATCATTGTATAATAGGTTATTTGTACATGAAGCATTATCCTTTATGTCCTTCGATGCACTGGCATGCAGCCTTTGACTCCCTTCCCTGTGTCTCCTGGGGTCGGCTACAAGCTCACTTTGACCTCTGGGCAAGCGGTTATGGGGGTGAACCATTTGCACTATCAGCTGAAATATTCATATGTCGCTCGCCAGCTGGTGTAGGAGTGATAGCACTTGTGATTTACTGCACTAACGACCATAAGGTTGCCAGTTTAATTCCTTGAGGTCTTAGCTGCTATGCAGTTTTAAAAGCCACTTATCCTTAATTCTTTGGCTGAAATTTTGGATGAGAGTCTCTGATAAAAACTACAAGGAACACAAATATATCAGTCAGCTGCAAGTCGTGAATTCTGCCCAGACAGCAGTGTTATAATTGTAATGTTTATATAAAAAAGACACAGGGTGAAACTGTAACATCTGGTTGTCATGCCTTGTATGTGGAATCCACTGACGTCATTCCACCTCATTCGCAATTAACATCTGCTCAAAAAATTGCCCCCCCCCTTGTAAATCTGCCCTCGTTAGGAGGGTTTCGCTTTATTTGGGGGTCAGCGGTGAAAATGCCGTAATTAAAGCATGCGGCGATCGTAAAAGTGCGGCCCGTGCAAAGTGTCAAGTCAGCACGGCTCCGCTGTGCGTAACTGGTCTCACTTTGGGAATCGTGGTTAATCGCAGCGTTTGTGCGATCAGCAGGCCTGTGGGGATGCTGTCACTACGGTCCCACTGTCCTCCTGGCAAGTACCTCACTTTTCCTGAGTCACCCTGCTGGAGATGTATGACTTGCAGAATATAATTAAATGGTTCGAAATCATTAAAAGAGGGGAATTTTCATTAGCTAGTATCAAAAAAAGGACTTAGCTCCTTCTAATTGCTTTTTTGTTATTAAGTGTATTTGATTAACGGGAAAAAAAAGATGGTGCCCAGTTCAGGAGAAATAAAATGGATTTTCCTCCTTGGAAGACATGAGTGCACAGCCTTAAGAAAACTACAAACCCGTAAGGTATGCAGGACAAAGTCAGCGACAGTGTTTTGGTACCTGCCTCCATCTTCCTGGCTTCCACACTGGGTTACAGAAAGGGACTAATAAAACAAGGGTTTCAAGCTTAGATCTGTTTCACCAGCTGGTTGGTCATCACCAGAACATGCTTTCATTAATCAATGAGGCTAATTCACTTTGATCACAGTTATTACTATCCACTAGTCTGGGAGTCATCTCCATTTTCATGTAAAAATGAGAACAAATAGGGATCCAACCTTTCCTCATTGGACATTCTATGCACAGTCATGGTTTGCTGTCAGCAAACTCCTTACTCTTATACTCTTGCAATTCCTGTACACTGACAGAGCACAGTCAGCCACCAGCAAAACGCCAGTAATCAGCCTCACCACAACACCAATGAAAAGAACAGGAGCGATAGGAGCAGAAAGACTTTGAAACCCATAGCCGGTGGGACTGGCGTGCCGCGTCTGGCACTGACGGTTTTGACCAATCCATTAGTTGTGTCATTAAACCATTTTGGATTAAACCAATCGGTGCCTGGCACTCTGCAGCAAACCCCACCCACGGTGGGTTCTGAGACCACTTTTGTTCCATCGTGAAAGAAAAGTTATAATTAGGATGTTAGTTTTGATTGTAGGTGTTAACTATATAACCTTTTCCTTAAAGCTTTGTTAGAAGATAAAAAATAAGGCATTCTTAGGAATCATCTTTCTTTGACCTGACCCATAAACATGCACAGTAAAATATGAGCCTTTCATTTGTTACCTGATTGATCCTCTTGGTTTGGGCATAGGAGCAGAGTCCCTCAGACTCCCGAAGCAGCTACTTTAGCTCTTAGTCCTCTCCCTGCTCTGAGTCCTATTTACACTCTATTTATCGTTATGGTTTTTGCCTAAGCATTTCAGTTAACAGATTCCTCTCGCGCCGCAGGAACCGATGCCTTGTTTGAGTCGGCATGAAATCACCGTGCAGTCTCAGGGGAACGGGCTCGCCTCCTCGTACCGTGGGCCAGCACCCGATTTGCCACTCGGTTTAGAGCTGAGAACATTTCGTTCATGAGGTTTGAGTTTTGAAAAATAATTTCCGTTGCCAGCCAAGCTGTGTTTTACAAGTCGAAACCCCACTGCAATTAAGCCTCAGCGGTTTGGTTTGGCCGTGCGGGTTTCCATGTGCGCTGGCATGGCGACCGGCTTGTGGCTTCCCACGATTAAGCAGGAAAACAAACAAACACAACACGCATGTAACCCCAAGGCCTGCGAAGCCTGGGGGCTGCCATGGTTTGGCAGGCGCTCCCATCTTCCACACCACCTGCCAGCAATGGTACGGTCTGATGCTTTCAGATAAAAATCGGAAAAATAGTTCCACTAGGTGCTGAGGAGACCAATTGGCCAATGCCGGAAAGAAAGCTTGGAAAGTCGGAGGAACCACTGCAGCCCCGACCTCAGAATTCAAGATGGCCGCTCTGTGCACCAACAGCAAAAAGCTGTAGTAATCACAGATTAACTGTCTATTTCTTCTGTCTTATATGCATAGTACTGTTCAACCGCTATCCGATGTTGATATCGCATAATGCGTTATTATCAACTGGCATTGCTGCGTGAGTTTACAGTGAACCTGGCTAGAACTACTATTGCTAATAGCTAACCGGGCTGGTTGGTCTGCAATGCAGTAAACTCAGGTGTGACATCATTCTCTGCTCCAACTTCAGAGGTAAGTAAAACACAGCATAAGTCACAAAGAATATCAGAACACACACCTCACAGCTGACCTCCAGCCAAAACACTCGCTTAGACGTAACTCTAACCCTATCCTCCGCTTCCGCTCCCTTCAAAGTCAAAGTACCTTTTATTACCAGCACCAGACATATGATACATGAAGTCATATGCGGAGAGGAAATATCACTCTCGCTGGTCATAGTGCAAATGAGAAAAAATAAATAGCCTAGAAAATAATAAATAGCCATAAAAAATATATGAACATATTTTCAGACATGGATATTAAGATAGAGAGAAAGACATTGAGTTAACCACCTGACTGGCGGGGGGAAGATTGTCCAATGGTTCAGAAGTTCGGCATGGAAGCAGACTGTACACAAAATAAATAACTTGTGAGTCCAGAGCTCACAGTTCCTAGTCTTAGGCTGGAAAATTGCTCCTCATTCCCCTTATGAATCCAGCACTTGACCCCATCCTAACCCAGTACCCCAATGCTGAGCCCAGTAATCTGCTGTCCATCCAGGGGCTTGGAAGGTCTATCAGACCCCAGAAAGGCTGATACAGCAGTACCCAATCCATCGTACTTTGAGTGACCAATGAATTTGATCAAAGGCAGCAGATAATATAAAGGTTGAGGAGTTAGAGGCTAAAAGGCTCTCCGTCTAACTGATAAATTGCCCCAGTAAAACACTGCTATAGAATAAAAGGTAAATACTTAGATAAGGGTGCTAAGACGCTAATGTAATAGTGTATAATAACAATATTTTAGGTTTAAGCAATGGAGCTTGCAGTAAATGACCTAGCCAGAGAAGGTCAATGGTGTGAAATGTCTCCCCATGACCGTGCTTCACAATAAACCATTTACAGACAATGACTGTACTTCTTGTCTTCCAATTCAGCATACAAAAAAAACCCTCCTCTTTAATGAGCGGTGGGGTCAAGCAGAATTTAATATGAATCCAGTTTATGAAATGCATCTGAAGAATTTCTGTAATTGATATTCAATATGCCTCTGCAGTCTCGGGATAACACCACAAAGAGTAAACACTTGCATATCTCGGTTCATAACGGGAAATAAAATCTAATTTACGCACTGTCTGCAGGACACACCTACTTTTAATAACTACTTAGACTTTGCCCAGCAAACCTCATTTGCAAAATAGGAAATTAGCCAATTATCCCCGCATTTAATGAGCAACATATTTTCTAAAATCTCAGCGAACACTTATTGCCTCTTTGTAATGTTGGCAGCCTCTTTCTTGCTCTGTGTTTTATTATTTCTTATAGGCTAATTAAGAGATTAGCCACTATAGAAATTCCTCTGGCTTCCCAATAGGTTTAAAACCTCCTCTTTCGTGTGCTTCCAAATTACTTCTCAGTGTTTTTCCTCGATATCGAACCACCGTTCCATTGCAGCTACAGCTATTTTCCTGGTGTCGCTGCTTACTGGGCCAGCTGGCAGAGCGCAGGGAGAAAAAGGTCTCAGCTTTAAACTGTTGCGAGATTTGCAAGGCATGTTTTGAATTTCGCAGAGTGCAGGTCTAGTTTATTTATCGTGATTTCTCTTTGACCGGGACTGGGAAGCAGTACTGAGAAATCTCGGGGTCTGCTGTCCTAAACGGGATGGTTTCCATTAGCGCGGGCGTGCTAAAAATGCTGATGATTCGAAAAACCAAGAGTCAAGTCTTGTGGCGTGGGACTGTGTCTCACTTCTTCTTCGGAAAACAATTCCTGCTTGTGACCTGGTTAGAATTCCGTATCATTTTCTGCATTTTTTCACACTTTCGGAAAGGTCAATCAATAAAAGCAGAGGCGAACTGAATGCTACAGTTTCTGGAATTTCTGTTTTGTCCTTTGTTTCTGTTACATATCCTGACCTGTGAGTTGCTACAGGCTAAAATCTTTGCTCACTGATCAATGTCCCTCTAAACTGGGTCGCCATTGAACAGCTCCGGTTGGTTTAATGCTGCGTTTCCAGTACTCCAAGCGATTGCCCATGCATGTTAGGTAAAGTACCAGCAACTAAAATATTGCCCTAAGGTCATCACCGTAATAGTCATCACCGTCTTTAATCATTCTGTCACTTTCTTAAGTTCTAAGTGTGAAACAAACAGGCTGTAGTGCAGTCAGCTCACTTTGTGAACTCATTCATTGTTTTACATCACATGGAGGTTGTGGATTTTGGTAGAATTATTACTTTGAGTCTTTAAAGCAAAAGCACTCAGATGCCATACACCTCAGGTCCTGTCTACCTTTTAACTACCTTTAAACCCCTCTGACCAAACAGATCACAGCCGATGTGCATGCCAACTGCAATAGCAGAAACATTGATAATGACCATCCATAAAATCACACAGCAAACAACTTTATCCCCAATAAATTCATCAGCATTCTTCAGCCGTATGTGCGTGTTCACATTATTTGCTTTGTAGGAACATGGATAACTCTTGTCCAGCAGGACTGAATGTCTGTTTTTTGATCTCAGATGGACTTCACATGCCTGCCATTTGTGCTGTGACTCACATAACAGTGCCCCTGAGATTACTTTTATCCTGAGACAATTCAGTCTCTGCGCATAATTTCTGCATATTGCACTGTTTCCCAACATGGTAAATTGCGAAAAAGAAATGATTGCGATAGTAGAAGGGTCTCACAAAAATGCAAGCTGCGTCTTCAGCCTTTTCCGTTGCCTTTGGTCCATCCGCTCCATTTATTTTGTCTGTTCTTCTGCGCGGATATTGCCCTTCCTCTTTTGCATGTGATCCTGGTTATTTAAGCAGAACTTCTTAGCGCGTGCATACTTTGCATTGTAAGAAATTTCGACCCTAAACCTGCTGGGCTTGGGCAGATCGGCAGTACTTCCTCTGCTTTATCTTCTCTTTTGCAGCGCCTCGTTCATATGAGGCAAATGTAAACTGTTCATGAGACAGCTCCACTTTACTGAGCTTCAGGGTGGCTGTTGTTGTCTTGACACGCTCCTCTGCATGACCTTCTAAAGGCAGACATGCAGACATTTCACAGGGCATCTAACGCATCAGGCCTCTGGCCTGGTTTTGAAATTTTCAGTAGCCCTGGTGGGACTTGTAGCATTTATATTGATTGGTAATTGTCTCTTTTTTGCACAGATTGCAAATGAACAAATGTAAAAGGAATAAGGTGAGAAGAAACGTGAAATACAAGACAACAGAAATAGCAAACTATGCAACGCAAGTAGGAAGCGGCTTAAAGGGGGCAGTTTATTGTCGTCGTGGCAGCTTGTCCCTAAGACAAATGCTTATGACAGGCTGTGGAATCCCTCATTTGTGCCCAAATGTGGCCTTATTTTGTTGTCAGTTGCTGTTTTCAGCTTTTATTGCTGTAGGATTAGCAGTGTGTTCTGCTGGGTTTGGACACTTTCTCCCCCTCACATAATGACTGTGTGTAAGTAAGACTCCTATTCATACAGAAACCCTAAAACACACTAGCTGTTTCTAACCACGTTTCACCCAAAAAGCACATGCAGTTCTCCGGCTCATTCCAATACATTTGTTTCTCATTTGCCTCGACAGTATCACAGCGCAATCGTCAGACTTCATTACAGTGTTTTTAAATGCAAACCCCCACAGATTGGAGATCTCTGGAGCTCCCTGGATGATTTATTGTAAGCGCATGTCCCTGGGTATTGATACATTCCGCCCTGAAAAACAGAGTTGTCAATAGTAATTCGATAGACTGACAACAGCAAGGAATTAGGAGAATTGTCTGTAAATAATTATTTGCAAGAAGCTTACAATTTGGCATGCGGGGACGGTGAATATCACTGCAGAAAATGAGCAACATATTCGATCATGGTGCTCTTTCCTCGACCCGATCATTATTTCAAGAAGGAAAACAAAGACATATGTTCTGTTGATGTATTTGACACAAATACATGTAGTAGATGACCATGAGAGAGCCCAAAGTTAGACTCAGAGCACCCAAAAAACTTGTCTCGGCACTAAAGGAGACCGTGATGCCCGCTATATATACTGTGATGAATTCCTGATCACTGGAGCCATCTTGAAAGATAAGCGTAATTTTAATGGATTTATCATGGGAAAAATTACAACCAGACCGCAGTCAGGGAGCCTTCCCCTATGTCTCCATCACACGTCAGGATCTTTGGTGATGATCAGGATGTTTTAAAAGTTCCGAAGCTCAAAAAAAGGTCTGTTTCGGGACATGAATTCAGAGTTTTGCTTTTCCATAATGTACCATTATTTTGGATCTGGGTGTAGCTATGTTCAGATGAAAACACATACCATATCTTAAACGAATGTCATATGGCTGCTTCTGGAAACATATGCTGTGCAGTTTTTTTTCAGTACATCTATTTTTCCTACTTAAACTTTCCTTGGGTGACCAATTATGATAAATTGTTGGTTTAATTGTGGAACACATTTTTTCTGGTCACTTTGCGGCGGCATGCTGAGCTCAGTGCTGTAAACGGCATCGCTGACGGACCTTGTTGGGTTGTCGGCCGCAAACAGATGTTTATGGCTGATGGGAATGGTCTCTGATGTCCTCCCCCCCCCCCCAAGCCACAAAAGTAGAACTTGCAGCAAACCTGTCTTTCAGGGAGCTCTTTGCTTAATCTCAGCCAAGCAGATAAACACCAGAGTCCCCGACCACTAATACTTTGTTGAAGTGCGTTCTCTTAAACTCGGTTTTGAACAAGTGTTCAGCAATTTCCTGTAATGTCAACAGCTCTTCGCCTGGCACTCAGTCGCAAGTCTGCCTGAGTCTATTTTGCTCAGAGTCAATATCGTTTTGTTTACTTTTAAAGCAGCACTTTGTATGACGACTCCAGCTGTCACTTTTTCTGCAGGAATATGCAGAATTATATAACTTTACAGGAACACATCCTCAAATCAGCCGATGATTAACATATAGTTTATGCATGACTAACTCCACACGGTTGCGAATATAAAAGCTAATATTCACGGCTTAATGGGATTTGGTGAGTGTGGATGAGATTTGCCAAAGAACAAGAAATGTATTTGGCATGAATGCAACTATTGGTACAGTGGATATGAACCACTATTTTCTGCTATGGGCCAACTGGCCATGGGGTAAACCATTCGTTTCAGAATGTGTAGAATATCTCAAGAGCCCCAAAATAATACAATCACCAGGCTTTTGTAATGTCCTACTTCTCAAAAACTACTGCACTACTCCACTGGCTACCATGCCCTCCAGTTGTGGAAGTTTCCAGAACCCGTAGCAACAGAACAGCGTCTAATCTATGTTAGTAAATGCATCATCAGCACTGTCTGCGTGCAGTAATGACACTCATGAATATTCAATGTATCAGCCTTGTGACGAGGATCTCAATGGCTGCATGCTGCAAAGACCACTGGACTCAATGAGACATGAACAAAGGACTTCACTGGATGACTCAGTGGTCAAAATCAAGGTGTTTTCATTTTTGGCATTGCAGTGCTAATTACGACTGACTGCTAGCTTTGAATTTGATGCAGCAGTTAGCATGAATAGCATTATTGATATTTGCTAGAATTGAGTGCCCACTAAATAAATAAAGTGTTAAATGAAAAATTAATGAGATTCCAGGGGGCTCCACTCTACCTTCTACTGGGGTTCATGTCAATAGCAATTCCGTCCTCTCCACTGCATGTGCAGCTGCTCCTGGTGAAGCTCGGTCTGGGTTTCAGACTTCTGATGGCATCTTCGCACTTCTTACAGGAAGCAGGGTTTGACCCTCATGGTGATTCCTTCTCCCGAAAATTTTGTAATGATTTGTTATACTCCTGTACACGCCTTCAAGGGGGGGTAAATGAAACAGAGGTGTGCGTGAATCCCTCAGTGATCCGGGGGAAAAAGAGATTTATCTTACTGGGCTTATTTCCTTTCAAGTGCAAATGGACAGTATTGTATACCCCAGGAAAACCATAAATATTGGATGCCACTGTCAATATTCCAATATTCAGCTTGGGATGGCGAGAAGCGGAGCTGCAGTCTGCTTGACCTTGCACATAAAGCCAGCTTTCACATCCAATCACCAGTCTTCTCACTCTTTGTCACTAACAATGTTTGTCCTGCTTCATGGCCTATGGATATAACCTCAAAAATTAAAACAGGAAAAAGCCGGTTTGTCTGCTTTACAGACACAAGTGATTATTGAATATGTGTCTCCTCAAAGCGCCCGGGGCAGATCGATAAATCAATTGGTAAAATTGTATTAAATATTACATGTTTTCGATAGCTTCCACTGAGCATTTAACGGTGGAATATAGGTCAGTTAAGCAGAGCCAGGAAAAAGCAAAGGCCTTGTTTATCACGTGAATGTGAGCATGGCGTTTAATTTTCAGAGTCTTCCATTTATTATGCACATTGTAATGAAATTCATGAACAACTTTTTATTTAAAGGGCGGCCCTCATCTCTACCTGCTATTGCTCCCGATAAACCGCTAACCAGGCAGGAGCCCAGTGAGTTGACGGGAGGTGCTTACGCGGCAGTCAATTGAGATAACATGGCCGACATAACAAGCGAGGCCCCTCCCCCATGCCCTGGCCAATTATCTTTCATTAACGGTGTCATTTATGTTCTGCTGTGGCTCCACTCCGGGGCACGGTGGGCTAATGACATACCTTGGGCTTGCACCCCGGCCTGAACTGCAGGGCTGGCGAGTGGAGGAACCTGCTGTGATTATAATTGTTTTTAACGCTGTCAATCTCCCGCTTTTCCCAGAAGGGGACGATACGGCTGCTGCAGATCTTGCCGAATCGATACCCCTGGTCGGCGATGATTGCTTTGTTCTGCGCTTGACGGCTAAGGGCCGGGAAAGCGGGTCAGCGGAATTGGCAAATAATGACCTCTACGGCTCTGGGAACCGTCGTTATAAACCGGAGCAGAACTCTTCAAGGTTACCCTTCTTGTTTTGTTATATCAAGACCATTTTAGATTACACGTTAGCAATCTAGCCTCACAACAACCTACAATATAGGTCCAGAGACCTCCAGGGCAGAGGAGACCAATGCAGGCTGTTTTATTTCGTTTAGCCATCCTCATAGTTCAGTGTCTGTCTTTCTGCCGGAGAAATTGTGTTTCCATAGAGATTCCCGCAGCAGTTCTCCGGCTGCCCGTGGATGAAATGCCCGTGCAGTTTACAAACCTAATTAAAGGACAGAATAGCAGAATTCTTTGTGAGGTCATATGGTCATTAATTCATTTACAGTTGACTCTCTGGGTCGAGCGGTTCCGCACCCTTGTGAGATGCGAGGCATGCAATGTTGCGCCTTCGCTCCATTTCAAGGTCTGCCATGCAGTCAAAGCGCCCATTTAATTGCTCAGAGGTGTCGGTCAAGTTTGGAGTTTGCAGCTGAGCATTAGTTCATTGTGTGTTTATGGTTAATAGTGAACTAGAGTAAATGTCAACAATGTTATGAATCAGGCTGAGGAAAATCAAGGTATACTCATATGTCACTGTTTGTATGTATTTATACAGGTGATGGTGTCTTACCTTTTACTTTACTGTTGTAAGTGACACATGGAGACTTTTTTGCACTCTCTATACGGTGTGTCACTATCCAGTCATAAAATCTGCTGCTTCTACTGGACTGTCATCGGTGCTGTGTTTGTTTCTCAACTTCTTCAATGACCTTGAGTTAAGGCCACAGCAAACTGTGTCCTTGGTTATCGTGGTGATGTACTGTGGCCAGAAATCTCCCCAAAATATCTCTCTCCCATGACATCCAACGTACCGACGGTTGGTCCTACTTTCTCACTTATATGGCTGTTATTGTTTTTCGTAAGATAATAAAAAATTATCTTTTTATAGGATTGCTGCTAAGGAAGATTAGTCTTATAAACAGGGTTCTGGTGTTCCGGAGTGACAATAAGGATAATACAATATGTTGATATCAGTAGTTATGGTTTGAGTCATGCCTGTGGGAATTTTAAATACACAAAAATAGGCATAGTGAAAAATGATTGATTTAGAAAAATATCCAATCAGATTGATAGGAGGTTGGTCCAAGCGACTAGTGGTGGCAGGACCAAGACATCTGATTGGTTTGTCCCGCCTCCTCTACCTACCTGCTCAACAACCTCATTGTTATCTCTATACTGTTGTCATTTTTCCTTCTGTCCTCTGAACATTTTTGTGTAAGTAAAACTTAAATAAGCCAAAGTCACAAAGCTATAGTAGGTCTCAAGAACTCTTCACTGGGCAGATATGAATGTATATGAATATATATCTAGTTCACTGCTGTCCAACTCTTATTGCATTTCACTCAAATGGAAAGAAAAAGCATATAGAAAGTAATGTCTAATGTTTGTACAGGTAATGCTTTATTTTGTAAGATAAGAAGGCATCTAATATAAATAATAAGGTTTCTACTGCTTGGTGCATTTCCACGTTTGTAAATGGAACTTCAAAGCCATAATTATCTGAAAGAGTTATTATCGAAAACTTGAATATTAGCTGATATTTAATATCAGTTGTGTAATGTTAGTTATTTCATAGTAGTAGATGCCAGTCGATCACAGTAAACACACATCCGCACACAATCTCACATTATAGGTATTCTGAGGATTCTGGTGTTCCTTTCCAGACATTTGGATACATTTACAGAGGGAGTCATCTCTAGTTTTAGGTTAAATGAGGACTGAGCATGTGATGCGAGGATTTTTTTTTTTACTGGGCTGATGAAACACAATGGAAAGAGTGTGATCCATAAGTGAATGAAGTATCTGGAAGCTTCCGAAAGTCGTCCCCCCGCAAATCCTCACGGACCGGTGGCTGGGTGCCTCGCTCCTACCCCTTCTCACACCGTGTCATGATCATTTTAATCGCGTCATGCGTAGCGGAAACGGTTCCGAAAAATAGCCACTGATTTTCCCTAGAAAGGCAGCAAGCTGGAAATGGGATTCACTTTTCTTGAGATCTGTGTGGCTTTACCACGAGGGGGGGGCAGCTGGAAGGATTTGTTCTCGGGACAGAGGTGACTGTGTAACGTCAACACACCCTGCATTTAAACTGCATCTGTAATCCCTATGGCCGCAGATTAAAAGAACTTCAGGACTCCGAGTGACACAGGCGGCGTTACGGCACCAAAGAGGCTCGGCTTGGTAAAAACACAGAACTTTCAGTTCATCGGCTTTTCTAACATGCAGATTTTGAGATGCATAGTATTGGCCTGAGGCATTATATATCCACAGTCCCAATGGTGCATTTGCTTACATAAAAACACATATTATGGTTCTATTGCTACCCAGTGATGATCCTAAGCCAGAAATAAAATGATAAAGCTTTTATTGGTCCATCCAATGATACCCCACCCACACACTGTGTAGCATAAATGTGGGGAAGAGGTCATTCCACGCTGAGGGGAAATACGGAACCCACAACAGGGTCACGATAAATAACGAAACAGGTCAAATTAAACTGTTCTTTCATTCAGAGCATTGGGCAATGTAATATACAGACTAGAGACTTACAAATATACTAATATTAAATGCATTACGATGGGGGAGTATCCTCAGTTGTCAGCGGAAGGTCATTGGTTCAAATCACATAGCTGGAAAAGTGATTTCACCTTTGAGCCTTTGAGTAAGGCCCTTAACCCAAATCGCTCCGGGAACCGGCTGCTCTCCGATCCTCACGTGTACGTTGCTTAGGACCAGGGCCGCTTTTAACACAGGTGCAATCGGTGCAATGCACCGCGGGCCCCTGCGGCGAGACGCGACTTGATAGTTGTTTAGCTAAAGATTTGGACGGTTCAAAATGGTCAGCCGGGCGCCTCTGACAAATTCTTGCACCGACACCTACAAAACCTTAAAAGCGGCCCTGCTTAGGACAAAATATAATTATCTACGTGTTAGAAGATCACCAAACATATGAGTCAATGTATAAAAATAGTACATTTGACCTGTTCTGTATTTACCCTACAGGCTGTTACCAGGATGTGTGACTACTTCCTTATGGGACGGAGCTGGTGAGATATTAGCACTGGGATTTGTTCTGGTCACGCTGCCATCACATAGCATTCGACTGGCAGGCTGTACACTCCAGCTCCTGCTGTTAATTACGCGTTGGCGGCTGGCTGATATCTCTTCGACTCAAATCCCACTCACCCTCCAAAGGTTCGGTGATGGTCAGCAAACTGACTCTGCCAACTGTGAGTCAGACTCCTGAATCCCACGGGGCTTACAGAGTCGCGGCGCTGCGTGTTGCGGGCGGCGAGGGGCCGGGTCCTATTCGCCGCGTCTCTTCGGTGACCCCGGTGTTTCTTAAACGGAGCCAGACCTGCGGCTGTGTGTCCAGTTGCTGCTTTGCATACAATTGCCATTGTTTTGAACATGGACACATTGTTCGGGCGGTGACAGGCTGATCTTCCCACTTCTCTGTCTCTGTTTGACTTTATTTATTTATCCGTCCCCAACTTCCCCCCACGCTCTCATTGTTTCATGTGTGCCGCTGACAAACACAAGGAATTTATCAAAAAATATTAGATCAGCTCTTTGGCAGGCCTCGGTGAGCCTGAGTGGACAGCCGCTTAATAAGTCCCAGGATGGGCCCATTTCGGTATACGGCTGCTTCACCTTAATTGGATCGCCCGATATCCTACTTTTCAAATAGACGCAGAGGAGCCCGTTTAGCAGCCTGAGGAAGTGTGTGAGGTTCTGAGATGGAGTCTCATCCTGGCAGGGATGGTCCTGCTCACACCGGCGGCTCCCGGGATGGTGAGGTGAGTGGTGTTGACTCACCAGACCTTGTAATTCCACACTAATTAGCCAAGCAGACGGGTCTTCGCTCCGTAACCCAAGACAATTCCAGTTTGGGGATGTGTAATTGAACTGACATGTTAATTACCGGCTGATATCATCAAGCCCCTCTTATGGGGGGGGGGGGGGGGGGGGGGGGGGGGGGGGGGGGGGGGGGGGGGGGGGGGGGGGGGGGGGGGGGGGGG
>JAABNX020000008.1:11919137-11937937 GCA_015163995.2 Mormyrus lacerda
CCCATAATGGCACCCCTAGTACTCTCTTCAATGATTTGTTGCTTAAAGTAACTCAAGAAGTATGGCAGGTTAGCATTTAGCTGTGGTTAGCATGGTCTTGTTAAAGTGCCATAGTACCGTATTTGGCTTAAAGATGGTCTCATACAGTACACGGTCAGATACCGCCATGCCTTCAGCCTAAAGGGGGACGCCCCCGACCGGGCCTCCTACCGGCATGGAGGTACACTAATCACAGCATCGATGAATTTGACCTCAGACACCTGAGCGCTGGAGCAAAATTCCAACTTGTGCTTATGCGTGTCACACACACAAACACAAGGCAACACGCATTTCACACATCAATGAAACCGTCTGAGACACGAAAACAAGCAAACTCACAAAGGCCGCCCGGAACACAGAAAAGCTCCTGAACAACGCACCGCGAAACTCTCTGAGTAGAAAGAAATCGCTTGGAAGGCTTCATGACATTAAAATACTGAGACAATATACAGGCTATATATACAGCCTCCAGGCATTCCCCACCTGTCTTTTAATTTCAAATGACAATATTTTCTTGGAGTGTATTCTTGGGATTTTCCAGCACGCACTCTGTCTTGGTTAATGTCATAATAAAAGTCCCTTCATTATCTGATCATGGAAATTAATCCATGTAGGCACTTATCACCTTTTTTTTTTTTGTCCTGTCTCATTTTCCCTCCCTTTCGCCGCGTCCCTCCCTCTGCGAGAAGGGTCTAATTAGAGGTGTCTGCACGGCAGTATTCAGGTTGAACAGAATATTATCTTTAATGAAAAGAAGATCTTCCAGAAAAGTAACCCACGGCGAAAAAAATAGAGCCATCAAGTTCACCTGTGTCCACGTCTGTATGTAATAAAAAAGGATAATATTGACACTGAAATGGAGAAATTATTCATACTGATAAATTTCGAATACTTGGGCCCTTTCAAGTTTTTTTTCCCCTTACTAAAGATCGACTGCATTATCTGGGAAGGTGGGCAGTGTGCCCAGTGATATTGATGATTGCATCAGCCCATGCAGATAGGGCCGAAAAAAATAAATCGGCCCGCTCGATAAGAGCAAGGCTTCCGGAAAGTACTGCCTGAGTCAGGGCATCGATGGCCATTTCAATCGCAGACAACATGAAATAGCAGAAAAGGTGAAACATTAGAGGGATGCATTCATGTTGCTGTGTTTTTCGTTTCATTGTTTTGTTAAGTGTTATATTATTATATCCATTTCGCTATTGCATTCAATTTCATTGTTCTTGGAAATTAATTAGCAAGAAAGGGTTGAAAGTCAATGCAAATTGAATTAATAACGAGGGACAAAGTGGTCATTTTGAGGCCCCAGAACGAGGAGGTGGAATTGCCCGCACAGCCGTGCGGAGATTCCAGCCTCCCCGGACATTTACCTCCTGTGGGGAGTAGGATCTCCTGACGGAATCACTTTTTTGGCTTCCACTGTGCCAAAAACGTGTGGCAGCATAAATATGTCTACCCCCATGCTGTAGGAGGCACTGTAGGACACAGCAGGTGGAGGGGGCAGCAAGAGTGCTTTGTGATAATTAAGGATCAGGAGCAGGACGATCTTCTGCTAAAGCACGAATGCATGGACTCCCAACCACAGTGACGTCCATCGCTGTTGGGCTTGGATTACAGCCTCGGCCGCTATTGATTCAGTCCCCCCCCCTCGGTCGCTGGAGGAGGGGGTGAGCAGCCTGGGGTGTGATCCCCAAGGCCCACGCTTCATGTCGGACTTCCTAAATGGAGCATGTGATCTGCGTGTTGTCAGGCTGCATCACGTAAGCAGCTGCCTGCAGTGCTGACAGTGATTCACGCCCGAGGGTAACAAGGCCAGAGACGGAGGACTTGAGGTTCATGCCTCCAGGGAAGACAGCAGACAACTGGAAAGGTAAAAATTGGGGGCAAAAAAAAAAGATAAAATCTCAATTTTTTTTTTTTTTTTTTATCTGCTGCCACCTGTCTGAGCTGTAACAGAACAATGTGGCTGCCACAATAACTCGGTCCAACTTGAGTATGACTACAGGCAAAGCGGGGCCCCGCCTTTGCTTTCACCGGCTGCTCCTTGAATGTTAAAGAGCGGCCATACAATGTTCGCCAGTATGTTTCCCTACTGTCGTTTCATTAGCATTAACATGGTACCGTTAACGTTCTCCATAACACAACCAAGCCTCTGCTGTGGGGCATTATGGCCTAGCGAAGGAGTCTTAGCTTGATGCCCCTACACGCAGACGTCTAAGTGCATAAATATCACTCCTTAGGGTTGCCTTCCATTGCCTGGAGATAGCTAGCCCCTTGCTAGCCTTAATTGGCGGTAACCTAACTGCACAAGACTGCATGCCGGTGTGTGCACGATACTTTTCCCCTCCTATTATTTTCACAGCCATATGCTACGCTAAACCATAGCGTAGCGTCTTTCCACCCTTCGTAGCGGCCATTGTGACTCAAAATTAAAGAGATGTTTCCTTGACTTGATTCAATATTTGCATGCGTGTTAAAAAAAGACCCGCGGAGGATTCATAAGGGTGGGCCCCCAGGCTCGTCTCCGTCCTTATTTAGCGCGACAATTATAGCCGCTGACGTGCTCGCGGTTCCATAGCGGCTCCCTCTGCACTTTATAAATATGTTTATCCGATGATAATTGGCCATTAAATTCGTAACTGACAAGTGTGAAAATGCCACCCGCCTGCCAGGAGAATGAAAGCGGCCGGCGGCGGTGGCGACGCCGTCGTCGCGTGCAGCGGGCCGCGGTAGAAGGCCAGCGAGCGCTACGTCAGACGCCTCTCCCGCGGCCAAATTAAAAGACAAATCTAATCTGCCTCGGCAGCTGTACGTTTCTGTGCTTATAATCTCTGCGAGCAAAACCGCTCTATGGTTCTCTGCAGAGGAGTGCATCTTAATTCCATGTTCTAACACTGCTAGTTTAGATCTTCCGTCGATTGGGAGAGCGCTAATTTGTGTTTTTGAACCGGGGCAAGTGGCAGCCCTTTGATCTCATTATCAGCAAATTTTATATTCAATTACTGCTGCTGGAGCTCTTTGAGGGACACAATGCAAGCAAAACTGGATTCCATTTAGCTTTAGTATCTGTTCAGCTCGAGCTGATGGTTATCAGGGACCTTCAAAGCATGCGAGTTCATGAGCTCTCAAGGTTTGTCGAAAACCTTGCCAAGGCATATCAAAAGAAGAGCACTGAATTCTTGTCCTTTGCTCTGTCCAACTGTCTTGGCCAGTGGACAAGCCACTAATGCAAATCAGCCCTACCCAATTATGGTAATTACAGACAATGAGCAAAAAAGAACAAAAAAGATATTGTTAAGGGTATGGAGCAGACTTTGCCTGCTGGGCAAAAAATATCCTTTATCAGTTTTTTTCTTTTTTTTTTTTATAAATTTAGTCCAGATTTTTTGGTTCAATAGTAGCTAAATCAGTGAGAGAAGGTTGAATCAGCACACATCCCCTGTTATTTATTTGATGCAGTGGAATGGGAAGAGGGACACTGTCATGGCTGGCATTTGGATCACAGCACAAAAAAAAAACAGTTTGGCAAGAGCAGAAGGTGCTGACCGTGACAGAGTGATTGCCGCTGGAATGTGATCAAGTCGTCCTTCACACAGGCGCCATTAATTCTCCTCACATTGGCCAATCAGCAGCGGGACATATTGTGCCAAGTGGGGGTGTTGCTACAGAGAGAATGGTCATGATTTCTGTGCCTTGGACCCAGTGATGGAGAGGTGATGGTTGATGTGTGAATGGAGGACCCACCCTGATTGGTGTTGTGGTTTTTGAAAGTCATGTGACGGGATCACATGGTAGTAGCTATGACCATATCGCCATGACATATCACAGGACAGACAACAGTGATGGGTTAAGTATGGGTAACACCAATGGAGAGAGAAATTCCTCCACATTTTTCAGTTTTTTTTAAAAACATTTCTAGCTGGAAAATCAGATGAAGTTAGTTCTTTCTCGGTTACTTAAGTCAAGCAATTATGAGGCAGGCTAGATGGAACACTAGTATACCAATTGGGCCAGGAAATACCGTTCCCCTGGAACAGAGATTCACCGTGGGACCAACATAAATGAATGGCCCTTTAACTAGTGGATTATGACCAGGGAATTTGGAGCTGCTGCTCTTGCCTCGGTGAACTGTGGTCCAGGAATAAAACTCCTCAGATGATGAGTGCCATCACAAATCATTGTTTTCTGCACATTTAAATCAGGAATTCTCCAACAGGAGACGCTCCCCAGCCTTCGAGTGGCTCCCCTTTGAAGAGGCCCAATCTTGTTAGTGTGATTGTCACGGTGGGGACTACGGCCCACCCCACACAGCCAATGAAATCACCCTGGAGGCGGACCGTGAACAGGGTGAAGAGAAAGTGACTGGGCATCTGCCCAGGACCCCTGATTCTGTTGAACGGCTCTTGGACCATTGGGTATCTGAGTTCATTCATGTGCAAAACAGATGAGGAACAGACAAGGCTTTTTGGGCACGGTTTCCAAACCTACAAGGATGACTTACAGAGAGAAATACTGGAAACACAATGCAATGGAATTCTCTGGCATGCAGAGGACTGACAGCTGAGGCTCTGAGCGTTTGAGGAACAGTGACTTGTCTTGCATTCAGATATCACATGTGGAGGCAAAATGATGGTGCGCAGTGCATGCCGAAGGCAGATATAAGACGTCTGATATACCTGGTAGGGGTGTCTTTGTCCAAAAGTTGTGAGTTCTGTTGCACTTTGAGTCATCTCTATCCCCCCCCCCACCACTGATGTTCTCTAAAACCTTCCTGACAGATGAACTGTCCAGGATGTGGCTCGTTGAATAAGGAACATTTTGTGCTCTGCTTCAAACAGTGCACTGTCCACAGCGGTACTACAAAGTGAAATTATAATGACGAAAATGATGTGAATCAATAAGAAATAAGTCATTTTCACCTCTGAAGGAATCGGGCTCTCACTTTTATTTATTTAAAGGTGTGTGGAGGTTTTTGGAGCTGTGCTTTAAAAATTACATCACCCTTCTGAGTGCGGTTTCATGTAGTGATATTCAGAGGCTGAAAAAAATAGGTATCCGTGCATAAAGAATTCACAGGGACGCAAGAACAGACTCCTGGCTGTAAGCAGCACTATGGTAAAAGTATAGGCTACAGGTGTCTTAACATTTTCCAGTAGGAGCACTTGAACCAAGAAAACACAAAATAGTTGGAAGATACAGGCCATGTTGGGCTTCATCATCCCTTTGTCTTGGGGGGGGGGGTATTTACACCCGTTCTGCTTGGTATTGCTCTGCATCCTGTTGACAGAAGTCCAGCCCTTTGCAGTGTGCACACACTGCATCCCATTCACTAGATAAAAGCTTCAGCCACATAATCATACAGCATCATAAAATGATGGGCAGTATTGACCGGACACTGCAGTGCCTGCTGGTGGCACAGGACTGTGACTGATGCCAGACTTCTCTTGCTCATAATCGACTTTTTTCCTCTGTGTAATATCTGCATCATCCTAGCTAAAGACTCCAGCAAGCATGCAGCACCATCCCCTTCACAGTGAACACGTGCACGTGGCCGGGTCTGGCTGCTCAGTCATTCACGCGAGCCTCTTCCACATGCGGGTCAGCGGTTTCCATGATGGCTACCTCTGTATAGGGACGGAGATCGTTTTCATGGTGAGGGGGCAGCAGGAGACAGCCGATGATCCGCTTCCATGAAGGTTGAACATTAAGCTCCAACTCGTAAGAGTTATGTAAACATAGATAACAAACACAGCACACTTTGACCATGTGACCCAGATCAGATGCTTTTCTTGCCATAACTCGATACGAAGACTGAATGATATAGACAGATTAGGCGCAACAGATGGTGCCGTCGCCTGGGCCGCACGTGCCGCAGCAGGGTCTCCGCACATCTTGCGCAACGTGTCCTGTGAAAACTCTGTTAATTTTTAATAAAATATTTCCTTTCAAAGTGCCAGCTCAGGATTTAAGCCCTTTGCGTACACTTCAGAAACTAAAGTTTGGTGTTATCCCTAATCACCGCTCCAAATGAAAAGGCCGTTAAGCCTCATTAGGACGCCTGCGCTGTGACGATTTTATTGGAAGTGGGAGATGAAAATTGCCTGGATTAATGTGTTAATCCACCTCTTTAAAATGCTAATGTCCATTTTATGCACATTAAATCTCAGTATGTATTTTTTCTTTGATGCGTGCAATTTCTATCAATTAAATAGAAAGGAGTGGAACAGGCAGAGTGCAGATTAGTTCTCCTGCTCCGAGCGTGAATTTCGTCTTTCGGGCTCAATTTGGGCCGGAAAACCGAGAGACCACGAATGGCGCTAAATATTCAGAATGGCTCAGCGAAATGAGAAAATATCAGCACCGCAGCACGACTAAAGCCCTTGGAAATATCTGCCCCACCACACCTCTAGATAAAGTGCACTTCAGCTGGGGGGGGGGAGTATTTATATTCAGCAGCATGGCCGCTGTGTGAATCTTGAATTGCGCACGGGTTTCACGGCCAACACAGTCGCAGTTTTCATTCAGTCTTCGCCCTTTTCCCAAACGTGCCACCAGATGTATCCCCAGAATCAGCGGCTTAGCTCTTTTTAGACATACGTTGTCGCACTTGTATTTCGTATATACCGTTTATTTTGATGTCCCGTGCAAGGCTGACGTGTTTGGTTTCGTCAGTGGTGCACATATGAAATTAGGCTGTTTATATCCCTAACAGTTCCTACCCTCTGGGATTTGGTGTACGATTTTCTGTAATGATTACACGCAAATAATCAGGTAGAACAATCAACTGCAGAAAACATTTAGCTGATAAGCACCTACCTGATTTTAAAAGGTTACGCATTTATCTAAAAGAGAGAAAACTGAATCCAACGACTTTGTGATATTCGATTTATTTACTTGGGTAGTAAAGAGATGCCAAAAAAGACCCCAGTAAACCGCATACGATTTAGCTAATGGGATGTTATCGATTAAGCGACTGCATATTGTGCAAGTTAATTCTGCTTATCGCAATGAAAAGTTTCTGAGCCAGTTGAGCCAGTTATCCCAGTTAAGCTGGGAAACAAAGCCCACAAAGTGGTTAATAGAGCCACAGGGGCGGTCGCGGCTCCGTGGCACGGCAGGCCGACATCGTTTACGCCCTCCCAGCTTGCAGTGGGGCTGCTCCTAAACTGCTCCCAGATTGGCCACACAGAGGCATATTGTATGTGAGAACTTTGGGTCCCCTGAGACTGCAGACAGGACACATTTATCAGATGAAGATTGAGCTGCTCTGGAGTGTGGAGACTGATTTATTGGGGGGGGCTTCTGAGCTCCATTTCTTCTTTCTGTCGCTCTCTCTCTCCCTCTCTCTCTCTCACACACACACACACACACACGCTCTCTCATTGCCTCGGTCGCTGTCTAACACCTTCCTGGTGGCCAGAGGATAATTCCAACATATACTCCAGCCCATTCACAGGCAATAACACTCCAGTATTAAGCTAAAGAAAAATATACATTTAGATTACAGTGTCTGCACAGCACTGCACAAAAAAAAAAGTTCAAATCCCCTCAATCTGTCCCTTTTCATGCAGCGCGGCCGGTGTTCTTAACGTCAGAAAGTGGCCTGCCATTCTTATGTAAATAGTTTCATTTACAGGCAGAGAAACCCGAGAATTATCTGATAAAACAAAATGGAGTTGGGGGGAGTGAGATAGCACCGCGGTTAAGGGCATGACCGCAGTGCTCGGAGTGAGCAGAGGACAGGGCCGAGGGCCCGGCCCCGTACGAGCAGGTCGCCAGTACGGTCTGATTTCAGCAGTCACCCCCCCCCCCCCCGCCAGCATATGTGGTGCCCAGAGCGGGACGGCCCATTCATTAGGGACCTGCCTCATCCGCTGTGATGTATTCTGTCTCGCCGATTGTGGCCCATTTCGCTCCGGAAATTAGGCACCCACTCCTTTGTGTGATTAAATCCCTGGAAAATGAGGCCTCCGCTCAAATTAGGAAGCACGCACTGCCCGCCGACGGCGTGGAGATGGAAGAGGCCGGCGGGGCGATTTGTTGCAGGGCAGGGGGGATATCGGCTGGTGTATCTGTGAGCGACCCACATACCCACAGTAACGGGGCTCCCAGTTAAGACAATGTAGCCTTACTAGAAGGTGTCGTGTAGCAGATTCTGTGGCGGTGGGGGTGCCTTGAGGACTCTGCCTGATCCCTGACAAAAACGAGGCACCAAAACCTGTCCTCCCATAGTCAAAACATCCACTTGGTGGTGCAGACGCATGTGCTCGGGTTATACTGTACCTGGCGTGGTCTGGCTGTGGTCGGCCCCTTGCAAAGCTTCCTTTGGTCCCCGTCACCGCGGAATCGCTCGCCTGGGGTTTCCCTGGCCGTATATCAGCCCTGACTTGTACAGACACTGTTTACGTACAGCACCAGTTCAAACCACCCACCCCATTGAAGCGAAGGTTCTTTATTTCCTCTGGGAAAAAAAGCTTTCCTTCCCAAACATGGAAAGTGCTTTCTGTTGTCTACTCCCCACAAGAGAGAAGAGAAAACAAAGTAAAATAATGGAATGGCACCATCTTTTACTGGTAGCCAGACCTCTGAACCCGCCTCGTTGCGGAGGTAAAAAGGTTTAAGGGTGTGGCTGATGCTTTTCTTGCTTTTTTGCTGTTTATGTTTTCTTGAGCTGGAATTAGTAGCGCTGTGGGTAAATTAGTGATTACGTCGCTTGTCCTCCCCCTACATGTGGATTCCGAATGGGAGCGCTCTGGGGGGGCTCACAGTTCCCATGTTGTCAGGAGGGGGCGCTGAAACAGGCGTGGCCACGGGACAGCCATGATTTCCCAAAACGCGAGGCCTGCCAAAGCTCAGGAACGCGGAAAAACATTGTGGTTTTGCAAAATGAATGTAAATTTTAATGTTAATCAACATTTGCTAGGTTACTGATTGTAATCACTCATCTGGGTACTACTCAGAAAGCTGGGGGGCGGGGGGTGGGGGTCATTGTGGTACTCCAACAGTGCTACTCGCCCCCGGCGAAAATGGTGTTCTGCAAGGTCAGTCTCTTTCCTCCTTAAGGTCAGGATCCACGTGTGAGCCAACCCAGTAGGTGCCTGTGCACAGTGTGATGCTATTTATACAGTGTCACTCTTAATACACTTTATCATCTGTCAGGCCAGCAAGTCACCAACCCTTATTCAAATGAGGGAGCAAAAAGAAGAAGGGCTTTATGGGATACGCTTCCCTGAGTCACCTCAGGTCAGCTACAAAATCAGCTAAAAAACATAAAAGCACAGTTGTGAAGCCGCCTGTTAGAGGTAAAACGATTTTAGCAAGCTTTGTGTATTCTCTGCTTCCTGTCTTACACATCTTTGTGTATTCTCTGTTTACTGTCTTACATACCTGTGTATTGTCTGCTTACTGTCTTACACACCTCTGTGTATTCTCTGTTTACTGTCTTACACTCCTGTGTATTCTCTGCTTCCTGTCTTACACATCTCTCTGTATTCTCTGCTTCCTGTCTTACACACCTCTGCTTCCTACTTGACATAATTCCCCCTCTTAGTTCCTGGCATTTTCCTCATCTGCGCTTCTGACAGAGCATCCGCTGACAGCCTCAGGAAAACCTTTGCTGACCCTTTGCCTCACCTATACGCTTTCCAAACATGGCACTGGATGCTTGGAGAGGACTTTCATGCTCACAGTGTTTACATCTTATTTGCTTCACTGATGCACGTGGCCAGCGGCCAAAATGTGAGCCGTCTCCTAAAAAAAGCTGTAACTCGATTGTTTCTCTTCAAGCTTTATTACTCCACATCCACGTGGTGCTGATTCTGTGTTTGACACTGAATAGCACCGCTGTCGCATTACTAACTTGAGTACTGGTACTACAGCTTCCTTCGGATCTAAAACCAAAGGACACCGATGACTTGGTAAACAGCGCAGACTTGGCAGCCTCATCTCCCTCAGTCACCCGCTCAACTCCCGTATTTCCATCTACATTAATTAGGAAACGGGGGCATGTGAAGGAGGCGTTAATAGGCAATTCCATTAAAACCAAGAGGAAATGAAAGCGGATGGTGCTGATTGTGTCTCCAGATGAATTATGCAAAACGTGGCCTTCCCTTGATTGACCCCCCCCACCCCCACTCCCACTTCCAAAGAGGCACCGGATATTTAGGATTCTGCCTTTGATTGAGGGGCAAAGTGAGCTCTCCTTTAAAAAAAAAAAAAATTAAAAGTGGGCGGTACCAAAAGAGCTGAAGGGGTGTGGTGAATTTGTGTACGGGCGTGGCCCCATTCATATGTCACGCCTCCTCAGTTTGAATAGCAGTCTGAAGGTACTATCCTTTAACTAATTATTTTCATTGTAATTCACCTCACCTGGCTTTAATTAAAAGGTATTCAGAAACTTGTTAGACTGGGACTCTGGGAGTGGGCTGGAGTGGTTAAACCACTCAGTGAACCAGTAAAACAACAAAACAAGACCAGGCCTCTGTTTTCATGATATGTTCGCTTTATTATGTATTTCCACAACTGTTTCAGTTTATTTTTCCTTGTGAGAAAACCAGGCGCTTCTCTTTATCGTAATGAATTCAGGAAATGCTGCATGCATATGTAAGGAATTTCATGACATTAGATTTAGATTTTTCAATGTCCTTCTGTCCTCTTTCTGTGATCCTAGCAACAAGGTGTTGGACACCATGGGGGGGGGGGGGTGGTCCATCACAGGGCACAAATACACACAGTCACACACATTCACAAAGTCACAAGCTTCTATAACCAGCGAACTGCTGCGCAAACATGGGATAATCATGCAGACACCGAACTGCGGCAGGTTTCAAATCCACACTGAGCCTCTTTGCATCCGGCATAAGAAGTTTGTTCCTGTATATGCTGTTTTTTTATTGTGAATAACTAGCTATAAAAGTGTTCTTGCGTATCCATTCATAAAATACAGCAAAGAAATATCATTTTTTGAATTGGCTGAAACGGTCCGTCCATTTTCTGTATCTGTTTGTCCTGTGGTTCGGACCCAATCTCAGAAGCTACAGGCGCCAGACAGGGAATAACCCAGGTTGGGGTGTCAATCCATCACAGGACACACATACACAGGATTATAATTATATATCTTTCTAGGGACTCTTCATTCATTTCTATAGGGTTATGAGGAAAACTCTTTTGCATTTTTTTATTTTTTTATTGTATTCACGGATCTTTGTGGAGACCTGAAAAATAACATGTATTTATCACATTATGGGGGACATTTGGTCCCCACAATGTAATATAAATAAATAATACACACACACACACACACACACATATGCACGCACAGGACTCTCCATTCATTTATATGGCCATAATTCTAACCCTAACATGACAGCCTTAACCCCTATCCAGCCCTATCCTTAACCATAAGTAACCAAACTAAATACAAGACTTTTGGCAATTTTAGTTTTTTGATTGCATTCACAGATTTTTATAAAACTGAGGTTATCCTTGTGGGGACTGAAAAAATGTCTCCACAAAATAAAAAGTTACAGGTTTTGATCACATCATGGGGAAATCTGGTCTCCACAATGTAATAATTAGAAACACAGACACAATTTGGTAATTGTAATTTATCTCAGCATGTTTTTGGACTGTGAATGGAAACGGAATACCCAGAGAAAACCCCACGATGACACAGAGTGAACACTCCTCACGCATGGAGCCAGAGATGAGCCTGGAGTCCTGGTCCTAGAGATGTGAGGCAACAGGACTATCCGTTGCTGGAACCTGCTGCTGGCTGAAGGGTCATTTTTACTAAATATGATGCCATTTCTGACCATTCAGTTTTACTTCTCAGTAAGAGTGGCGTCTGCACAATGAAACAGCATGAATGAACCCTTGTTGTGGATGATATTCTGACACACAGTGACTAAGTGTTCCGTTCATGTGTGGAATGATCTGCAGTCAGCCAGCATGTAAGAGGGAAGAAAAGGTCAAAGGGCACCGGCAGCTGCCGCATTGTCAAAGTGTGTGGGACAGCTCCCACCTCCTGTCCAGAGAGGGTGAGGAGAGCGCTTCATCAAGCGGCCGCTCCCGGCTGAAGGGTCGGGGCCTCCGAATTGGGACCTGGGGTGTGGGCAGATGTTTCACTCCCTCTGGCCCTTTAAGACCCAGTTCACGTCAGAGATGAGCTGAGGAGAAGACCTGTCATCATTTACCTGATGTGAAGAGAACAGTCTGGAAAGCGGGGCCTCAGTACACCCCCTGGGGGGTGGAGATCACGAACCGATCATGCCAAACATCAACCATATCTCCACTCTCCTAGTGGCTGTCTCCATTACAGCCTGCGACTCCACTTACAATGTAACTAATTTTAATGAAAACCCATGTAGACATATTTGGATTCCAAAACTCTCTACGACACGACCATAGAACATCTTACTATGCATTTGTACTCATGCTATGTGATGACCATACTATTACATTTTAAACAGGCATATGGTCACATCATAATGTGGCTTTTTGCTTTGGCTTCCAACACGGTCAGGCCATATTATGGTTTAAACTTAATTCATACCAGAGTTTAACTGCTGCTACAGATTAGATCCTGGGAACATTAAAACTCCTCTTAAAGTAACAGTAAAACACATATAGGGGCTTTTAAATAGTGCACTTACAGGGTTTTTGTGTCCTGGTTATTTATATAAATTTATCAGTATCAATCAACTTTCAGCTAGGCACAAAAGTTTGTGGCAGATCTGACGTCTTTTATTTATTTACCTATTTATTTGTTGATTTATTTGATATTATTTTGGTTTATTGCAATTACTGCTCTTTGTGTGCCAGTGGGACTTGACTGTAACTCTGTAATTATCATACTTTACGAGTAACGGTTACTATAAAAGAGGGAGCCCAAGTGAGGGTTAGGTGTTGGGGAAGGAGGGAATGCCGGCTTTGATCCCCAGTGGTAATCGGGGTCATTAGGACCCCACACTGGGACGGGGGTGTAATTGGCTTCCGCAGACGCCGCCCTTTAAACGTGGGGACGATGCGGTGGGGAGCGCCAGGCCTTTGTTTGTGACGGCCACCACAACGTCTGCGTGTGTGGCTAGACCATTCTCGCAGACATGGGGGCCTGGTTGGGGAGGCAGATTGTTATACCATCGGCATTGGTGCCCCCCCCCATTTTAACGAGATGCATTTTACAGACAGGGGCAACAAGGCTTGGAGCAAAGAGAATTACAGCAGCTTACAGGGGAGAAGTTTAGGTACGTTAATACCGGTTACTCTCCAACGGTAGAGAAAGTCTGCCCCCTGCTGGCCAGCGTTGGGCCTCGCGAGTCTTTGAAAAGTTAAAGCATGCCCTTATGTAAAAGATTTCATATTTAGTTCTACTTTATTACAATTGTGCCACATTTACATGATGAAATGTTTTGAAACTATATAAGGGAATCCCCCAGAACATACATTATATATCGTTTCGTGTTGTTAGACAAAATTAAACATTTATTTTATAAATAAACTGGAATCCAAGTTAAAGGAGACATGTCTAAATATTATTTTGAACAAAACAAGCTTGTGTTTTATGTCTATTTGCTGTTTTTAAAGTACGAATTTGTTACAATCCTAATGTTACTTTATTTCAATCTGAGATGTTTCCACCTAACGAAACCTTTTTGTCACTCAAGGCAAATCCGTTTAAATTAATTAAACATGCATCGAATCTCGAGTAAAAGGCTCGTGTAATGTGTTTATCTAAATCATACATTCACCTCGTGTTGTCGATTACGAGTACCTTTAAGTGGATGGGTTAACAATATTCAGGCCGCGGTAAGTGTCTAGTTTAATTTAATTCAATAATCCCGATAAATGAAATAAATCCCTTTTGGGGCACTCATTTTCTTGGTTAGGGAGATAATATGAAATGAGGTTCACAGTGAAAAAATTAGGACATTATGGTTGATTGAGCTTTTTCAAAGAGAGGGGAATATCGCTGAGATATTCTTTATGTTTATAATTTTACTTTAATGAATTAACGCATCCATGTGGAAAACAATTGGAAGTGAAAATGGATATTAAGATTCAAGGAATGAATAAATTAAGTGAAAACCTTTTAGAAAATTGCTTTGCGAACAGTGTGGATGTTTTAACGTGTTGTTTTGGAACTGAATGTTTTTATACATTGATATTTCAAGAACGTCAAGCAAAACTAGTTTTGCAGAACAGTGAGTGCTGGACATTGTTTAAAATTCACCTGTAAGGCTTATTACTGTATAATGCGTAACTTAGTTTATTCTAAGTGAGAACCAATTACTCCTGTAGGCGAGCTACAAAATAAAATATCTTTTCACAATTTAAATACCAACATTGGTGTTACATTAAAAAGACTAGAGAATCCCCTTGCCTGTGAATTCAATGGCCTGTGCGTTTTATATGGACATTTCCTGAAATAAACATGTTTAGAAAAATGTAATTATACAGGCTGCAAGTAAGTTATGATAGGTGTTAGGTGTGGGGACGCCAGAATGAGCTTTGATTTGACGGAGATTGTAGTTCCCAGGACACATGCAAAGGTTCCGCACTGTACTGGCTGCGTCGCGCGTTTGCGTCTGTGATTCATTTGCAGCGCGTTTAGCACCTTCTAAGTATAGACCAAAGGACTCTGTCATCTGCTTAAACAATAGCGGAGGGGTTACATGATGTAATGATCAAATCGACTTTTTTCTTTTTATAAACAACATACATGGTTTCATGCTCTGCCAAATCAAAAATTAGCACCAAGGAAATGCGGACTGCTAAAACAAGGCCCGAAGGCATAAAATACACACCTCGTCATTTCAAGGTACCTTAACGATCATCGGTCAGATGTTAATGATATTATTAAACTGTCGCAATGTTAAAATCAAGAAAAAGCGATGGTGGTATATGTATATCTTATGTATATCTTAAGAAACTGGTCGGGGAAATAAAAGCGTTATTTCTATTCACATAGCCTAGGAGAAATGCAGTAAAAGATGTGATGTGCAAATTAGATTTCTAAATCTATCTATCTATATCTACACACACACGCGCGCGCACGTATATATATGTCCAAATGATTTATTTTATAAATGATTAATCATTATTATGATTATTAACCTGCGACCCTGACCAGGGTAAGCGTTTCCAAGGTGGGTGGATGGACAAATTATTGTAATTGTACTAAGTTATAAATGTCGGGAGACGTGGAAGTCCTCCAATGAAAGTACAATAGGTAATTGGGACGTAATTTCGTCGCCTGATCTTCCAACTTGTCTTCAATATATATCAATTGCAGGGCCGCTTTTAACACATTTTTTTTAACAATGCACCGCGGGCCCCTGCAGCGAGTCGCGAGTTACTAGTTGTTTAGCTAAAGATTCGGACGGACCTTTGACAAATTCTTGCACCGACATATACAGAACCTTAAAAGCGGCCCTGATCAATTGCGCTTTTGAATAAAAATAAAAATGCCTGTGTTCGTAATTTTCGGTTTACTATAAGTCTACGATAGAGTAGCTTAATTCTGTTAAACGAATGACAATACAATTTTAAACAGACGCTGGAAAATAATAAATAAAAATGAAACGATTTTCTTTAAAATTGTGTAAGTAATAAATGTAATACTCGTAAAGCCTTTGTGTTATTTTTTAAATATTATGGCATCTGATAAAAAAAATAATTGTTTTATATTTTAAAATGACCTCAGAAGAAAATGCACTATTAATTAAATATGTGATGTTTTATTTTTGCGGCTATCAGCGCTGTGTAGACGCTTAGAGTGAAAAACGCGAAATGTGATTTCAGTCTCCTTGACGGATGATCGTGATGTCCGAGCGCCCTCTGGCGAATTTTGTGAAAACTACTAATATTATTGTAATATTTCCTGCTATAAACCGCCATCCCCTAATTCTAAGATATAATTGTTCTTTTGGTCATGACCAAACGCAACGTAAAATAGTCTGCACCTTTTAGCGGCATACATTGCTAACAGACAGCCTCACCAACACCGAAGGCTGAAGTATTACTCAACATATGTCATATGTCAAACCAGCCTTCAACACTAATCAGACTAATGGACATCAGGCACATACAGTTGCATACACGCATAAATAAGTGAAAAGCGGCTGCCAAGTAATTAATCTCCCGAATGCAGCATTTCTGGCGTGCTGGACTCACTCGGAGACCGATACTTGTAAATTAGGCAGCCGGACTAGCCGGTGTTTTGTAGTAACGTCGAGATTGGGCAAGAGTCCGTGCATTATGAACGCAAGTCAAAGAGCTCAGACAGCAGCAGACCGTTTGCTAATTAGTGATTAGTGACCTTCCAGTGCTTTCAGCTTATTACGATACTTGTGCAGTACAGACACGCATACAACTAGCTAAATTATCTATATTCATTGCTAAACATTTTGTACGAGTAATTGTATAAATAATCGCATGCCCAGCGCACTGTTTGGCTTTTATTTACCAGTCAGACTCTGGCAGCTACTAAGATCCCCTGAGATCGGTAAGGTTATAGGAGAATATCAGAGAGACAAACAATAGGATAAGCAGGTGGGAAACATTGCACCTATACTCTTAAGACAAATGAATGATCTCACAAAAACAGATGGAAATCAAGATTGGTACATGCAAAACTGTATTTAGGGTGACCAGATTATCCATGTTATCCCAGACACCTTGAGCTAGGACAGGATTTTGTAATCTACCATTGTGATTAAAAGGACCTAGATTTCACTTAAGCGCTGAGTTCTTGCCGTGTGCTGATTGGTCAGTCTCCTATAATCATGCATGAGTCACTAATGTTAATGTGACACAGCTGGATGAGTCTTTCAATCAAGGAAACAAACCAGTAAAAGCACAAGAAGAACTGAACGATTCAGTTTTAAGGTATTTTGTAAAACCTGAAGTAGCTCAAGGTGTCCGGGATGACATGGACTATCTGGTCGCCTTACTGTAATTTGCTGAAACATCAACAAGGTCAATTAACGAGAGGCTCTTCAGAAACAAAACAAGAAATCTCAAAGATACCCGTAATAAAACGTTAACTTTTAAAAGCTTTACATTAGAATGGTTACACTGTGAGGGGTTTTCATGCATTATAGACGTAGCTTTGTAAACGTAACTGGAATCAATATGATTGCAGGCTGAAGTCCTTCCATTTCAATTTTCACAAGAAATATAAAAAGTTCACGGAGTCCGAATTACACATCATGCCCACCTCTTCGGACATAAATACTTCATTGCTTCGGTTCAGCTCTGCACTTGTCGGGTTTTATTTACTGAGAAGCTTGAAATGAAAACAGCCCTGTGACCTCCTTGAAGGGGTTCAGGCGGCCAAAGTTGCCTTTTTAATACTGAATCTGTCTCCATAAAGGAGATAGGCTGCACTGGGGCTGTCTGGCTATGGATGACAACATAGGCTCAGCTTTTTGGATCATTCATCTCGCCGAGCAATATTCATAAATTTAATTTTCCAATCCATTCTACTTTTATTAGTTTGGGTGTTATTAAATGAGATTGCTTCATCTTAATATATTCCCAGGGCTGTGGGAGCGGGACTGTGCACTGTTATTCAAATCCAATAACATGCCCTGTATTTTGTGAATGGCACTAATAAATGCCAGTCTGTGATACATTTACAGGTGTCCCTCGCACATCTATCACCGTGGGTGTTGGGTATCCTTGTGTCCTCTAGAAGTACGAAGGGAAATGGCTGCAGTCGCCTGAACCTTAGATCGATACTGAAGTTCACCTGCGCATCACAGAAGCCAGACGACTGACATGCTCATCTGTACTTTCTCACAGTGAAGCCCTGAACCCGGAATCCCCAGGTCACCCCATTTTCACTACTCTACAGACTAATGAACTCATTGAGTACCAGTACTCAATAAATCTGTCCCTGAGTACTACATACAAAAATATAATACTAGATCACTTATAACAACCAGTAAAACAACAATGTTTTTTTTGTGTTTTCCAGAGTACGTGGCATACACAGAGATCTTCCCCTCCAAAATAACAAACACAGTTATCCAGACATCTGTAGTCCAGCTTCTGAATACCTCAGCTGCATCCATGCTCTTGACCCTAAGTCAGGGCTCTTCAAATCTGGCCCTCGCTTCAAAATCCAGGCCATGTCTTCAGTTCTCCCAAGTAGTCCGCTAGATAAATTCTTATTCTGATTGCCTACAGAGGCTTCTCACTCGGCTCACAGATAAAGGAAGGCTGGAAAATCAGCAGTGCTCGGCCCTTGAGGACCGTGATTTGTGCCCTGTGGCCCTAAACTCTTGGTATGGCCATAGGTAAATGTCCGCATTGCGTTTTACCTACAGTACCAGCGACAAAGAGTCTAAGGTAGAGCAGAGTAGGATACAAGTCTGCTGTCTTACACTAAGAAAAAAAAAAAGAGAAAAAGACTGCATTGTAAAAACAATTAAGATAATTAGTTGGTCTCCTGGGAGTAACCATGATTTATAGGAATACTACATGTTCTTATCAAAAGGATACCTATAAGCCAGCCTGATATATTTAACGAGTTAACTGTAAACTACTGAGTATTATTACCTGACCTTTCACATCACGGGCACGCCGCTGTGAACGCCAGGACATGAAGTGTGCTTCAACCGCTAATTTAGCTAACCGTTCAGGTTTCGAAGCATTAGCAAGCCGTTTCAGGCAACGAAGCATTAGCCTTTGCCAAACGCTAGAGGAGAGCTAAAGTGTTAGCATCGCCAAATGATTTCATCCATCCATCCATCCAT
>JAABNX020000008.1:11939483-11959756 GCA_015163995.2 Mormyrus lacerda
CCTGAATAAACCCCTTTTCCCGTATCTACGGCGTGCTCGCCTTTTTCCCCGCTCGCCTTCCACCCGTGGTCACAACACCCCTCCCCCTCCAAAAAAATAAAAGAAAAATTTGCTACTAATCAGGCACATAGCCAGGTAGTAAACGTACGAGTTTGAACTCCCGTGAAATCGTTAGGGTCACGGGCAGGGCCTGCCCCGGGTGCCTGGGTGCTGCGGCAGCCCAGGTGAGATTCTGCCGAGCGCCTCCACACCCCAAAGCAGCCGAAAGTGAATTTTATCTGGCTGCAAACTAGTCGGCACACATCTGTTTTACAGGAAAACTGATGAAATATTAAAAGTAGTGTAACATCATGGAATGCAACTGGAGATATTCCTTCTGATTTTTTTTTCACTCGATATTTTGCTCCCCATATCCAAACGTCGCCCGGGACACCTGCCTCCTACAGGCCAGTGTTACACATAGTGAACAAGAGAGCCTGGCTGGCCTAAGATGACGGGTAAACAGCCCACATGGCTTTTGGGAGATGCAGTACTCCTTCAGCTCTCTGCATCCAACACAATTCAATACTCACCCAATATGACACCCCCCCCCCCCACCCCATGTTGAACCCACCTGTCCCAATCAGAATAAAGGACAAATACATTAAGTATGGCTCTATTTTAAGTTCTGTAAAAATAACACGATGTGGCGTACTGCGCCATACCTTGCAACCACGCCCATTACAGGGTCATGGGGGTTTACTATACTTAATCTAATGAATATAGTATACTGTAATAACTATTGTGGCTTAAAAAGAAGCATTGTGTCTCTCACTTCCTGGGCATATGTGTGGAGTGTACATATTCCCACCAAATTTGTCTATGTTTTCGTCCCTTAATGTGACACGCAGTGCAGGTGAATTCAGCATCTTACCCTCAGTTGTGCCCTGTGATAGACTGGCATTCCACCCAGGATATCAAACATCCTGAGCTTTCTGTGATGGGCTCCAGCTGCCAGGCACATACATTATGGGAAATGTAGTGATGCCAGTTACCCTGTCTGTACGCCTTCAGACTGTTGGAGGAGAATGGAGTACCCTCATGAAACGCACTCTAATCCTGAAGAACAGACTCCACACTCACTGAGCACAGATAAGCTTCACACAGTGCTATCGACTGAACCACCACACTGAATCTTTTAGAGCAATAATTTTGTCAATATGGACCTGAGAATGTTTGTAAAAGCTCATCATCTCTTACCTATACATCATGAATTACTCACGAAAGTCATCTGAATGCATTTTGAAGTTTATTTCTGATTTCCTTTCATGAAAAAAAAAACCCATGGTCTTTTAGTATCCAAGGCCATTGCACGAAATCTGAGAGCAAATTGTCCTTGTCAAGACCATGGTGGCAAGAAAACAGAATTAGATTCTAAGCAATAATGAGTCAATAATTGGCTTTTATATTTTAAGCTGGACAATGCTATTTTCCGCAATTAATTTCAGCAGTGGAGCATTAAATTAGATTTATTCTGAATTATTACTGAACTTAATTGTCAGTAAATTAACCATTAATCATAACTCAATGGTTATTTTCGTATTCATAGCTTAGAAAAAAATAAGCAGTTTAGAAACTTGAGCAATAAACCCACTTGTACAGCTGGACTTTTTTTTCAATTTTTCAGTGCGCATATATATATATATATATATATATATAAATCCTTGCTTATGTATGACACATGACAATGGTTTACAACTCATCATTAGCTTGTGAGTCAGCAACTCGAAAATAAATTAAATAACAAGGATTAAGGCTATATTAATGCGCTTCATTCTCTTTCGGTAGAAATAACTTCTTCAATTTTTTAGTGTTTTTCCTTTCCTAATAATTTCTACTTATTGCGTAACAATCAATGTAACACGAAACCTTACAGATAAGTTTGCATATAAGTTATTTGAAATTAGGAAATGCAGTTAATTTCAGCAATAAAAATCATCTTAAAATATAATTTGATTCAATTTACCCATCATTTAAAAATATCATTTGAGGATTAAACTTTATTAATGTCACACCAGCTTTTATTCCTTACCCCTCACGCGATACCTTCCAACTTTCTAAATGTGGCGTTTACGGTCGATGTAAAGTTGTAAACAATCTGTAGTCTTTCTTTCTTGATTGACGTAACGGTCACCAATAGCGCGATCCGCCCGACCACAGGAGAATATTGGCCTATCGACATTAATCTGTGTGGGTTTTATAATGATTGACAGTGGTATTAAGCAATAAAAATTCTCACGTCGAGTACTAAATGCAGTTTAGCCAATCAGAGCTGAGATCATTCTGAGCATTGTATCCAATTTCAGCTGGGTTAGTTTCGTGAGAAAAGGTGGAGAGTTAGCCAATGTTTGTGTAAAAAATGTCGGGCAGTCGATAGGGATCGGTTCGCACACTGACAACCAAAACAACAGTCCTCTTAAAGTCGTCTGATAGTAACACGCTTTTTGCTTTTTATTTCGAAAGTAGTATTCGATAGTGTGACTAGAAGATCGTAAGAGGTGAGTATACTGCCTGAGCTATTTAATATCTTCCTGTGACGATTGTTTTCAGTGACGTGGAATTAGTCAACTTTAATTTCGTGACAAAATCAAACATTTGTGAACTATTTTGTCGCCTTTACGTGCTTTGGGCGGAGGGGGTACTGGTGCAAGGTTCACTTGCATAAATATCCCGTGTAGAAGCTAGATTGTTTGTGTCGGCGACTTTTTAATTGAGAGGCCCTTCAGCGAATCACATTGACGCGTTCGTAGTCACGGCTATGCATTGGCCAATGAAAATCAAAAAAATTAAGTTGCACCGCCTTCTATAAAGTGCGGTTGAGGCGAAGTCAGGTATTTTGTCTGGCAGATTTACTTTGAGGTCTAGCCAAGGAAGTCTGTGAGACTCTTATGACAGATAGATTATCCAACGCCGGTGACGCATACTGCGGCTGGTTCTGGGTTTCTCACGTAAGTTTATTTGGATAATATAGTATCGACGATGAGCTCGTCGCTAAAATACCGTTTTCTTGTATGCTGGAATGGTTTGAAATCAAGTAGAGTAGGCAGCGAGTCAGCTGGCCGGTTAACCAGGTTATCTGAAGGATGTGAGAATAAAGCCATTATCCTCTTCGGTGACTTATTGTTTGAGGTCGCTAATTAGCTGCAAAAATCTGTGATACCTTCTTCATTTTGCTTTTTAATGGTTTGCAAATTTTTCCCTGAGACGCGTATGCTATATGCAGTAGCTGTCATTTGGGGGTTTGGCTGCATTTTTTTTGCCGTGCAGTGAATGAATACAGAGCATGGATCTCTCTCGCAAATGGGTCAGCTATTTAAGCACCTTTCAAGAATAACAAAAGCATAGTTCGTTTTTCATTAGCTTATTCACATGTTCTAATATTCTTAATGCTTATAAGGTTGAGGTGTTTTTCGGAGATGAGTTAGGGATAGCCCTTGTATTTAGATGAATGGACACCATGTAAAAGCTGACGACCTGTGTCAGGCCATTCAAAGGCTACCTGATCCTTCTGGCGTTTACCAGGCCTTGGCCTTATGATGCCATTGGGCCGCATTCCTGCCGTGAACCCTGTGTACAGTATGAAATCATTGACTTGCTTTCCAAACCGCTGTCAGGAGATCAGCTCAGGGACAACTGTCACGCCCCTCACAGTATCCCATTGTGTTTACAGGCAGAAACTCATCTGTCATCTGACCCACCGACCCCCCTCACCCCCCCCACCTCAGCTGTGACTGCGGATGTCAGAGGCCGTGAGGCTCTCGAACCGGGGCTGGCAGTGAGGCTGAGTTTAAGGCCCGGTTTGCGATCCCTGAGTAATGAACACATTCTGGAGCATGTCTGCAAACGCGGGTCGTAAGGTACGTTCATGCAAAATCTGCTCGGGCAACCTAGATATCACACACTCTGGTTTTCCATTAAAAACGCAACGCATCAGAACGCAAGTCCTTTCACCACTGGGGAATCCAGGAAAATGGGCGTTGTGAAGAACACAGTGTTGTAACCTAAAAGCCCAAGGAGTGATATCCAGCAGTTTAAATGGTCTGATATTTACCTCTTACTGGAACACGAGATCTGGATCTGTGTGGTTCTCCTATCAGCCTGTTAACATGGTAATGAATGCTCTGAAGAACACATTCTTGTGGGAAGACTTCTAATGGAACTGATTTAGATAATTACTCACTAGTTAGACTGATCAAGCAGTATCAGAGCAAGCAGTTTGCACTCTTGAACCACAATTTGTAGTGCAGTGGGAGGTTTTTGCTCAGAAATAATTTCCTGGCAAGCTGAAGAGTAGTTGAAAGTACATAATCATTTGACTTAAAGGGAATCATTTACTTAATGGAAGTGAAATATGTTTTGTTGAGTTTGAGGTGTGTTTGCATGCACTATACAGGATATTATTTACAAACTGAAGTTTAACATCTACTTAGATAGATAGATAGTACTTTATTAATCCCTCGGGAAGGCTCCTCCGGGAAATTTAGTTCCAGCAGCAGTATACCGACACATTACAGTTAAAAGAATTAAAATGGGGGGGGGGGGGAATAGAATGAGTGCACATATATAATATAAAAGTATAAAACCAGTATATACATATTGGTATGGAGGTTATTGGTCATGACATAATAATAAATAACAGGGCTATTGTACAGATCCTTAATGTGGTTATAATAATGGTCCGGTGTTATCAAAGTTATTCCTGTTTCTCCCTGTTTCCACTCCCCTTCCCACCCAACGAGGAGTTTGTACAGTTACTTGGATTTTGTATGGCGACGGGTGTGGCAACTTTGCTGTATATGGTTAATAAGTTTTAGGTTCATGTTGCAATGCAGCTATTAATGTAACTGTCTGGCGTGATGCTCCGGTTTGTCAGAATGCCGGTAGACCGGTATGGCCCTGTTGGGTTTGCCTGTGGACAAAGGCGTGCCTTGTCATAAGCTGTATGTCACTTATTGCATGACTGTTTAACATTAGTATGTTTCTCTAAAGAGCAAAGGAAACTGTTTGGGATCGCCATGCATTTCAAACATGTACCTGTTTGAAGGATTGTATGGGGAAGAGCTGTTTGACTTTTCTTAGGCATTTGAATATCTATTCTGTTGATTTGAGCAGACTTGTCTGTGATAGTTATTTCTACATTGGTAACACTTCAAAATCTGATGGACTGTAATTTTGTAATGCATGCCATGAAACGGTTATCTGTAATTGGCTAAATGTTAATGCAGTTTAAGACTTACTTCATTAGAAAAGGCATTTTACATGCATAATCTATGAGCCATATGTGTTTAAATACAGATCTTTCATTATTTTTAAAAACATTGAAATGGCCTCCCTTAGCTGACTCATGCAGGGAAATTATTCTTTCCTGTGGAAAAAATTAAATTCCGCCCATGCATCAGCGTCCTGAGCTCTGAAATACTACCGTTCCCCCCAGAAATGTAAGTCCTGTGTCGTTTTCTGGTAATTAGGTCACAGGGAGCCATAATGTTTGGAGTAAGGATATGGGCTATGCCATAGTCTTTATTTCCTGTGCTGAAAGGAAAGGGTGGAGCCAGACTGGAATGTCGGTGGGGTTGGAAGGACTGCCCCACCTAGATAGAAGGGGGTAATGTTTCAGGGATTATGCTTGTGGAAATGCATCTCTTACTGACTGCTTTTTGCCAACCCCCTGTCAAAAATTCTTGTCGGTTTCCGTTTAAGTAGGTGTTGGCTAGTCGCAATTATGATGTACAGTTGACAAGCACGCCCTTGCCCCTGTAATGTATTCTAGTTCTGACCTTGAGCTGTAAACCCTGTGTGTGTTTATGAGGAGTTCTGTTGGGAATCCCATAAGTGTCAGACCTGTATTTTACAGGTATTCATTTTGCATATGACTTTGTTCAAATGTATTTTAAGAATGCTTCTGTTTCGCAATTACACACTTGGTGCTCAGTCCATTTTCATGGTCTGCTAGCATTGCATTGAGAATCCAAAGCATGAGCTATTGTCTTGTATCTCAATGACAGAGATCTGACAGTGAGGACAAGATGGGACCCGGGGAGCAACGTGTCAGCCCTCCGCGGGCCTCGTTTGGCAAGAAGCAGCTGCCCTCCATCCCCAAAAACACGGTGCCAGTCACCAAGCCTGCCTCGCCCGCCCCCTCTGCCCAGTCCACCAATGGCACACACGCATCCTATGGGCCCTTCTACCTGGAGTACTCTCTGCTTGCAGAGTTGTAAGTGTGCCTGTCCTTTCTACCCTTTATACTGTGACACGTGAGGTATATGTGTGTGTTTTTTTTTTTTTTTATTAACCATTTGCATCCGAAGTATGTCGCTAGAAAAATTATTGTACAGATGCAGAACCTTAGATTTTGACGGACTGCAAAACGGAAAGGAATCAATTGTCTGTTGCTGCTATTCATAACATGTCTTTTTTATTTTATTTGAGAGCGTCTAGTCTCCTCCTAGGTTCCCTTAGCTTCTGATCTGAGTCAGTATCGTTTATGAGAGCACATGCCTGGGCCCAGATGGATGTGTAATTGGATGTGCAATTGACTGCCGTTGTCTCTCCAGTACCCTGGTGATCAAGCAGAAGCTCCCTGGAATATATGTGCAGCCGTCGTACAGATCAGCATTAAGTATGACCAGATCCCCCCCCCCCCCCGAATAATTTCATGTGGCTGAGTGGAATCAAAACCTTATGATGTCACTTTTGATTTCAGTGTGGTTCGGGGTCATCTTTATAAGACATGGCTTGTACCAAGATGGGGTCTTCAAATTCACCGTTTACATCCCCGATAATTATCCTGACGGGGACTGTCCTGTAAGTGCTGTAACTTCTCTGAAGTTGTGCCACTTCTTGAATGTTGTTGCATTTATGCCAATCAGGTTATCTTCCATTTTGTCACCTTAAGGGCTGCTTGTTGACTTTAAGCAGAACTATTGTGTAGACTAGCACTTTATGTGGCAAACAGTGATATGCAGATAGGACAAGGAGTTGGAGTCTGAAGCCTCAGGCAACACGCATAGTCTGACACCCTCGTGGTATTTCAAACGCTCAATGGAAGAGATGGATTCGCCTGTCATGAGGATGATGCGTTTTCGGGAAAGCGGGCTGCTTTCGTTACATTTCCCGAGAGTAGTAAAGAATTTCTTGTATCACATTGAACTGAAAATGACACGGATTAAATTTCATGGAATAGGACTTGGTGTGCTGTAGAACCTAGCTGTACAGCTTTCAGTCCAGAATGAGCCTTTGGGTTTTGTATGCTACCGGCATGAATTCTTGTTGGCTTTCTCACACGCTTGGCTAGAGCGCCAGTCTCACTCATATCCTTTCCCGACTTACTTGCATTTCAGAAGGTGGTCTTTGACATCCCCGTCTTCCATCCTTTGGTGGACCCTGTTTCGGGAGAGCTTGACGTCAAGAGAGCTTTTACCAAGTGGAGGTTGGTACTCTCCCGGTCCTGGTCAATGTATGGGGCTCATGTGCGCATATGCACAAACATAGGGTGTGGTGTTAATGTTATATTGACAAATAGTGTGAAGCCTTTATAGTGGAATGTTACTAAAATCCTCAGACACCACCAAGTTAACACTTACTCTATACCACAAATTACCCATACAAGGTGAAAGCACCATGCTTCCATTATGAGAAAATCAAAGCTTCAGTTCTCTCAGTGGGCGAGATTACTTTGCAGTAGGAATCATTGACTGGTTTTAGCCGGTTGGTCTATTTTGAACCCAATATAAGTTTTGCTAATCATTGGTGCATGGGTGTTTCTGGTTTATGTTCTGGCTTTGATACTGGATTTCACTGGACCTGTTACTTTGGTTGACCTGTCAGCTTGTGTGTACAACACACAAATCAGAATAAACCATCGTTGCTTTTGCAGGTGTTGTGCTAATGTACTTGTCAAACCTGCTTTCTGTTCCTCTGAACCCACAGACGGAACCACAATCATATCTGGCAGGTGCTAATGTATGCACGCACCATCTTCTACAAAATCAGCACCCAGGAGCCCCTCAACCCAGAAGCTGCTGTGCTGTGAGTCTCTTGGTGTGGCCTTTAATTGTGCACCGACTGCTTAGGTGAAGGTCGTGGTGACCAGCTTAAGCAGATCGACTGCCTATGCCTCTGAAGTCTGTAACCCAATGTTTCCCAGTCCTTGGGGGACCCAAAGACAGTGTATGTTTTTGCTCCCTCCCAGCTCCCTGTTGGAGGGAGCAAAAATGTGGATTGTCTTTCAGGGAGCTCGGACGGAATAAAAACATGCACTGCCTGTGGGTCCCTTAGGAATGGATTGGGGAAACACAGCTCCAACCTGATCACGAGGCTTGCACTGCACCGGTAGTGAATGACTTGAATTGGTATGAGACGCCTTTTGCCTTTTTAAATGTGGGTCTGTCATGCTTCTTCTTTTAACAGCAGCTATGACTTTCCTCCTAATGCATGCTTCTGTCTTGGACAGCTGAACAGCAGTTAGTGTTGTGGTTGGCTTTGGGGCTATTTCTCCTTTGCAATGTGACCACAGTTCGCACACGTTTCCTGCAGGCCCACTTGTTCAGGCAGACCACCCTTGCATGCAGCGCACATTTTATGTTTTGCATCCTCGCAGGTATGAAAAGGATATCCAGCTTTTCAAGAGCAAGGTGGTCGACAGTGTGAAACTGTGCAACAGCCACCTCTTCGATCAGCCAAAAACGGATGACCCCTATGCGATAAGGTTAGTTCAGATAAATAAAAGATGTTGCTTCCTGTGGCTAAGTAAATGGAAGAATGGTATTTTGAAATATATCAATGTCACCGGTTGCTTAATGTTCATACAAACTGCTACAAATGTCCAAGGCGTCATTTAGTCATTTACTTGGAAAATCAACATTGAGTTGCATGTCTGAATATTTTCTAGTTTTTCACCATGGAATCCAGCTGTACATGAAGAAGCAAAGGAGAAGATGTTCACTCATAAAGTGAGTCCTACAGAGTAGTTTAGGGTCACGAATGCACATTGTTTAAGGCACTTAACTCCAGTATGAGGGAGTGAAAATGCTAAGTTGCTTTGTATGAAAATGGTGCCCAAAAGTACATTGGTTATTTTTTAACTCTCAGAGGTGAGTTGACTGAATGCCAGAGGAGAAGTGAAGTTCCCATTGGGAGGTCTTTCATTTATTTTCACAGAGACGGCCTGAGGATCATCACAAGGGACTGCAGGTGTCTGGATTGTCGTGGGTAAAACCAGGATCCACACAACCCTTCAGTAAAGAGGACAGCAGCCTTCAGACATGAACCTGCATCTCAACATGCTGAACACTAGAGGGAGTCGCGAGCACAATGGCTATACCCCAGACTTGTTAGAGCAACTTCTCTTTTGTGTAAATGAATTTGATTGGTTTAAACTTTGCCAGTTAGTATTGATACAGTTCAAAGTTACTGCTCAGAATAGGTTAAAAGTAGGCTTTTGATACCCCTGCTATAAATTTACAGTAAATGAAAGTTAATGAGTCTGCAAAGCTTAGGGCTGTGAATGACAACAGGTTTTCCCTTTTCCCCTCCTGATCCATATGAATGGTTTATGATGTCTTTACAAACGAATGCTTAATACTATATTCTGATGGGCCTGTCTCATCAGTTGTATATGACATAGCCATATGTGTCACGTCTTAAATAGTTCTAATATATATTGACAGAGCAAGGTAAATATGGTTTTTAAGAAGGTAATTTAATCATGATTCATGCCTACTTCTGTAATGTAATTTGTGTTTGGTTTATCCCTTAGGCTCATTGATGTGTAAATATTGGAGGGATTTGTGTAAATTAAGTCGTTTGGACAGGTAGTTTTCTGAAAATTGTCTTTTGGCTTATTTATGTACAGCTGGAAAGCTTTTTTTTATGTTTGATTTACCATTTGGCTCTGGTCTTTGTTTTCAAACGAATTAGTTTTTTTTTCTTCCAGAGGAAATTACTTCAGACCTTTGTTTGAGATACTGTATAGGCAGGCAATGCATTTTTAAAAGGCAAATTTTCATTGGAATAAATTCAATAAAACCACTGAACCTGAGTATCGGTTTTGACAATGATAAAACTCTATGAATGATCTTATCGATGTAACTTAAATACAATTGCCAATGTAGTGTTGAATTGACTCTGCTCAACATAACCCCTTACCTCTACTGAAGAGAATATGCTACATGCCTCCATATCATTATCACCTGGAGCCCAATGCAGGTAACACAGGATACCCGACAGGTGTATCCTGAAGAGGTTCTCAATCATATATCACACTCACACATACAATGCACTACAGGCAATTTAGACACCCCAATTAGACTTGCTGCAAGTCTTTGGAATTTGAGAGGAGACTAGCAGGACGAAACTTGTCGGATGGTGGTTAAGACTGTAGCCTCACATTTCCAGGGCCGTGGTATCAATTCCTGATACTCGATAACTTCCAGGTTCACTGTGACCCCACATTGAATAAGCACTCAGAAAACAGCTGGACATTTAAGTCTCAGAGATACATTCCAATCCTGATGTCCATAGTTTGACTTGATTCTCATTATAATTTGACTACAAAGGCAGCACCTGTCTCATACCTTGTGGTTACTGAAGAGGAAAGGTTTTAAAATCTGTGTAAGTAAACAATGTTGTTATTTTTAGCGATTTGAATCATATGTTTTTTTTTCACAGATGGTGCTTATTTATAAAGTTGCGCTCACCCATTGCTTATGCCTTAAACATTTCAAACATTTTGCAGGAAGTGAAATCTGCAGTGATGCTAGAATTAAATTTCAACATATATTATTATGCGTACTATAGTTAATAAAAATGCACTATTGACCTTAAAAATAGGCCCTCCATGTTGTTCTTAATGGGTTTTTCTTAAGGGCAGCACAATGAATGAATTGCCCATTTAATTTGCATTAATCATGTAACATATTTACAGTATTGTGTCAGGACTCCAAAGACATTCACTGTATATCTGGACTTCGATGTACTCTCATATTCTAACACGATTTTACTTTTTGATCACATCTGGTGTGGGAATTAAACGCTTACTTTAGATTTAGCACTACAGCACTGGCCCGGGGTTAAGCAGGCGCTGTACCACGACCGGCCACCTGAGGACGCGGCTCGCTGACGGACGGCTGCCAATACGCGACTTTCTGCTGTCTCTCAGCAGACCGCCTCGGCGTTAGTATCCGGAAGAGTGCAGTTCGTGCGACTCAAGTAAAACCTCCGCCGATTGGCTTCACCCTGGAAGCGGCCATCTTGTGCGTGCGCTCCGGCGGTGCCCAGCCAGACCTCGCGCTCCGTCCGGCGGCAGGTGCGTCTGGACACAGGTGAGGCCGGAAGGTGCGCCCGGCCGGCGCGAGCATCGGCCCCCTCCCTCCGCCCTCCAGCGGTCCGAACGGGACCGACTCCCGGCCGTCCAATCAGAGGGCGAATAACTGGATATGCAAATTAGACGTGTCATTACGTCGGCGGTGGCGAAACCGCTGAGGTCGCCGGCAGCGCTACAACTATAACTTCGCGATTAGCCGTAATTTAAAAAAGGGGAAAAAAGAGAAAATTAATACACTGACACGTCGTGGCCCGGGAGACCGCCGCTTCACTTGGGGGTGGGGTGGGGTAAGTAGTAACGCTCACTTTGTACTAAGGCTTAGCGGCATCGTGGCTGTCATTTCTGATGTGGGACGCCGTCTCAGGGAATCCCTGCCTGGGATCGGCGCTCCGGGCTCAGCTTCTCCCTCCATCTCGCCGCTCCACCCTCGGCTGCGGGCTCTTAGACAGCGCAGGGGCGAAGCCCTCCGGGGCGGCTTACATGACAGATGGCGGCGCCTAGTTTTACTCGTAAGTTTGGTGCGTTGATGTGTGGCACTAGGCGGCATTAAAGTAAGATGTCCGGGTGCCCCCCTCTTGATATTTAAGGAGACCGGCGGGGTGGGTATAGGATTAGGAGATTCCCTTATAAGATACACGACAGCACCTCCGACTACGTCGGGTAGTCTGGATGTGTGAATGACGATGGACCCCCCGCCCCCCATCCGTTTCTCGGTCCGCTGCCAGGGAGGGGGCGATTTGGGAACACATGTGCGGGTTGCTTCTTGGACGGGGTCTCGGCGCAGCTGGCGGGGGTGGGCGAAGTCTTGGCCAAACTCCCTCTTATTTAAATATTAAAAGAAGAACATGTCGATGTAATCAGGGTTACGGACGCGAGTCGAGCCGCCCGGACGATCGCAGGGCTCGCAGTTAGCCGGCGGAGTTTCTTTAAGTCACCGACGGCACGAATCGCCGAGGACGATGTTATACGCGCTCAAAGCCGTACGAATACCCGCCTGCCTTAGTCCGCACTGAAGTCAGGTGCAGGTGTGGACAGCAATGCCATCCGCTCGCACGTTTCGCGTGGATTTAAACGACCACCATTATAACAGAGCAGACGCCCATGGCACTTACGTTTACGGCACATAATGACGATATGTGACAAGATGCCCGGGGCTGCGGCGCCTGGCCTGAGCTCGGTACGTGCCGCCGGCTGAGCGGCCAGCCCGCAAGCTGCCATTTTGACACCCGGGATTGTTTTTTTATTATTTTAATTCTCATTCTATCTGCCCAGCCGGCGATGATAAGACCACCGTCACTGAAATCGCCAACGCCTATATATTTTCGGGGGGGGGGGATAACACGTGTGGCGAGATGATATGACGCTGCGCAGTGGAGAGGTGCAGACCTCACACCCCCGACTAAAAGGCAGAGCCGCCTGCAGCAAGTCCTTGATCGCTCTCTTCCCGGGGTCCCCTTTAATGTGTCCCCAGTACGCATGGCAGGAAACACCGGCGACCCCCCCCCCGGAGAACAACAGGTTGCTCAGCATCGGCTCGCCTCGCGACCTGTCTGCCACTGGTGACACGTTTCCCCGTAAAATGGACGTTCTGTAATGCGGATAAAAATAACGATTCTTAGAAAAATACCATTGCAGTGAAATGTTTTTAAGAGGAAATGATGAACGCAACGTGCTATTCGTAAACAGTACATCTCCAAACCCAAGAACTAAGATTTTTTTTATTTAAGATTCTGCTCATCTGTTGATGTCAGCAGACGAACACACGGCTGCAAAGACAAACTTGATACTGATGCCCAAAACCAACCCTCTTCAATATACCCCGCAAACATTACTAAGGTCTGTTTGTGTTTTACCAAACGGAATATGATTCCAGTTCAGTTAAACGCACTGGCGATACATTTCAATAAAAAATAACGGAAAAAAATCAAAGAAAGACGGATTTTTCAATTTAGTGACGCGAGTTATGCATATCTACCTATTTTATTGACCCCAAGGGGAAATTCAGTTGCATAAAGCAGTAAAGTAGCATGCAGCATGTAATACAAACACAAGACAAACTTTGCGGCTACAGATGCAAAAAAGTTGTGCAAATGAAGTAACAGGATATATACATAGCCGTCTTTACATTTTATAACTGTGTTTATTGGTCTGTACATGATATTTTCCTATATGACGGGACTCCTCCGTAATCTGTATCAGCTGCTTTGCCACCTGTGGCAGATGGTGCACACATCTGGTTGGGGTGTAACTGGGGTGCGTTACTGAGTCCGCAGTTCAGGTTGACGCATCATACAGTAAACTGGGTTCTGGTCGACCTGCTGCCGCCTGATGGAACCTCAGCTAAATATCGGGTCATTTTGCTGCTTTTTTTCCCCAGACATATCTTTTCTTCTTGTTCATCAATAAAGAGGTCTCTGACTTGGAATGTCCAAACCATCCTTTTTATTCAAAGGAAATTGTATTTTGTAAACCCAGCTACTTCTAAGCTAGTCTCTGTTGGAAGTCTGTGGAAAGTTTTTTTTTTTTTTTTTCCAAAAATAGCTGCAATTTATTTTAAGAAATGTTTCCCATTTAAAAAATGACATTCACCCCTACATGTTTTTGGTTTGGAATGTATTTTGACTAAATTATAGTGAAAATCTTAATTTTAGTTGTGTCCTTGAATTAATGAAATGTATTTCACCTGGTATATGATTATTTCCCCCCTAGGATCAATGAAGTACATTTTAACCTTAGTTTACATGTCTCCACTGTAAGTATGAGTAAACGATCAAATTCTTTTCTTTTGTTTTTTTATGATGTTCCAGAAAAGATTCCCTGCATTTGTATGCCTATCTGATTGACAGCCATAAGCACAGTGGTTAGATGCACATTATTTATTACGGCTGTACACTTGTCCAGGCTGCTTCCTGTGGAGGTGGGTGGGATGAGCCCTGTGGTGGAGACCCAGCCCCAGTTTGTATGCTGGCTGGTGTGAGGAAGATGCTTCATCTCTTCCGTAAGCCTTGGTGTGGGAGGTGCAGCACCTTGCAGCTTCCTGTAGACTGAGAGTGACAGGCCCAGGGTGACCTCTCTGTCACCACCCCCCCATATCACCAGTGTGTGAAACTCTACATGCCGAGACCTCGGTCGGCAGCGTAAAGAGCCGCCCTGTATCACAACAGTTACGTAATGTCCACTGCCAGGCTTGTTTTGCACTTGGCGTTTTGGAAGGGAATACAGATGTGGGTATTTGTAGACACTGGAAGGCCGTTATGAGAACATGAAATCTCTTTGATCGCCGTTTCTTTCGAAGAACAGCTCTCATGATTCACTGTGGACTGCTTTAAATAAAGGTCTGAGTGAGTTTTTATGTAACATGCTTGTTTTTATTGTTGTTTTCAAAGTGAAGAATTTTGAATTTATTGGGAAGGATTCTTCAGCATGTTGAATTCATCTAAATGCTTCAAAATGTGTAGTGTTATGGTATTCTGCAGAAGACCAGACCTCTCACAGTGTCGCCCCCCCCCCCCTTACAGGACCCTTCTGGAATGCATTGTCGAGCTGATCCTGTCCGCTTGGCTAGATGAACCGATTGATGCCCCGTGGCCACCTAACCATACCCGATAACTACCACTAGAGGGCACCACCTATTCTGCCTACTCCATGACTGACCCCATCATGGACCTGTTCGACGAGCAGGGCCTGTTTGCCAGCGGCCTGGAGGATCTCTCTGAGCAGGGCTTTGCTGTCGAGCCCGTGTCCCTGGTGGATGAGCTGGGCCTCAACCCAGAGTTCGAGCCCCTGAGGGTGGACCCGCAGTGCGCGCAGAAGCCCCCAGGCCCTCCAACCGCCATCTTCTCCCAGCCGGACCTGGCCTTCGAGCCAACGGACACTGCTCTGTCTCAGCCCCCCCGGTACCAGCGGGCTCCTCCCCAGCGGGTGGCACCCGTCGACCGCCCATTTCCCGACAGTAGCCCCATGTGGGGCAACCAGGATTTGGCTGTGAGCCCTTTCCAGCAGGTGGCGCCGCAGAGGGCAGAACAGCTCCCGCAGTCAGGCTGTTTCCGGCTCCCCCAGCAGGGCTTGGATCCTCAGCCTCTTCCCCAAGCCGACTTCTACCCAGCGGACCCGAGCCTCAAGCAGCAGGAGGTGGGTGCTCGTGACCCCACCAGCACCCTGCCGCTTAACGTGGAACATGGTCAGAGCCCCTTCTGTCAGGGCGACGCCTCCAGTGCCTTGGGCCAGCTCCCCACCTTCCTGGACACGCCGAGTGGCCCAGTCTCTGGGGGTCTTCCTCAGCAGGGCGGGCTGCAGTACCCTGGCTCCGCAATCCTCTCCTCCTGCTTGGCTGGCTCTGGGCCAGCCTTTACCCCCTACTCTGTCCACGGGCAGCTGGCCATCCAACCTCCGTCCTCCGCGACGGTGATTTCCAGCGACCCTGGTCCGGTCGGCGGCATGCTCTCGTCCACGTTCTCCGGGATGGGCGACGAATTTTCCTTCGGCCCTGAGGTTAGCCAGCAGCAGCAGCGTTCTGGCCCGACCCATCCGGGCGAAAGCTGCCCCTTCCAGGTTACGGACCCCGCGAGGCAGGCCCCGGGAGGCTACGGCAGTGGCGAGCTCTTCCCCGAAGCCCTCTGTGGTTACGGTGGCACCATAACCCAGCAGCGTGGGACCTCCGACCTCGTTCCATCGTCTGTGACCAACAACAGCGGCTACCAGGCCCTGGAGGAGAGCTTGCTGCAGCAGGTGGCCGTCCACGCCAGCAGCTTTGAAGGCCTGGATCCCCCAGACCTCCTGGGGGATGACCTTCTTCCCCAGCTGGAAGCTGCCTTAAATCAGGAGACAGCCCTGGTGCATCAGGAATCACCCAGCTACCCCTGGCCAAACGGCAACCAAGGAGATGAGGGGGGCAACCCTTTCTCAATGAGCTTCGAAGCAGCAGTGAGTTTAAATACTTTCTGTTCCTATTGGCTCAGGTGTTGAGAAGTTTTCACAGTAAGTAGGATGTGCACCATTACTTAGAAATCAAAGTCATAGTAGAAGTACTGCCATTGTGGATGTTGCGGACAAATAAATCGATGTGGACAGTTCCTTGGGCTTGTTAGATTCAATTGTTTCAGCCTTAAGCAATGAGCCAGACCAGAGGCACTGTCTTTGGGAGGAAAGAGTTTATTTCCAGTTGATGCCTTCTGGTGCAGTAGATGTTACTACACACAGCCTTTTCAACCTTCTTCTCCAAACTGGCCTATTCACAGAGTCTAAGACAGGGGCCTCCAGCTCCGGTCCTGGAGAGCTACTATCCTGTAGGTTTTCTATCCTACCTGGCTTCTGCTGAGCCACACCTGCTCCTGATATTTACCTGAGAACTAGTGCGGCTCATCAGAAGCCAGGAAGGATAGAAAACCTACTGGATAGTAGCTCTCCAGGACCGGAGTTGGAGACCCCTGGTCTAAGACAATAGATCATGTTTGATCTCAGCCAAGCAGGAGCCAGACAATAAAAGGGCAGGACGCAGAGGATGGTGATGAACGACTCAGTTCCTCGGTCACCGTACCTAGAGCCGGCCTGATTGCTCCGTCCTTGTTAGCTGATTGGCATTTGATAGCACTTTTGCCGTTTGGTCTCTATAGGGATTGAGGGCAGGGGGACTTTATAATTACCTTTACTATTACAGGAGGCTACACAAGCTAGGATTTCTGTGACAAAATAGTAGAACAAGCAGTAATATATCAAAGTAACAGCAAAATCCCGCTAGGTTAACTCCTTTTTTGCAATGTAGGTCAGTGGTTTTTGGGTATCAGGTCCAACGGCGCGGGGAGCAGCTTGGTCGAGGTCATCTCAGTGATCTTTTACCTCAGAGCTGGCATCACCTGCTCCTTTGTTTTCAGCTGCCTACCACGTGCCCTGATTCAAAGCCAATGACTGTAGGGAAGCTGATGTCATCTCTATTACACAGAGACTGTTGAGCTCTGTACTGCCCCCTTCAGGCTAAGTGAAGCTAAGTACAGATTAATAGCAGCATAAGTAAGTCTGCTTACTACGAGGTTGTAATGAGATGGGAGGCAGAGCTTGTCTGTGACTAATCTCCATTGTCATTAAAGTTGTGTGTGTATTAGGTTTATATTACATTGTGGGGACTAAATGTCTCCCACAATATGATAGAATCCTGTTATTTTAATGTCGTGGGGACCATTTTCCAGGTCCCCACAAAGATCTGTGAATGCATTCAAACAACTAAAAATACCAAAAATCTCGTATTTTGTTTGGCTACCAAAGATTGTCTGTCGGCTGTGCACTCGAACCTGAACTCGGATCTGCTGCTGCAAACACATCCAACACACAAACTCATTTGAGACGACATCTTCTGAGTGTGTGTACGACCAGATCAAGGTAGAAACAGCCTCTGCGCGTTAGTCTCCTCTTTAGTGTATAAGGCACATTTGCCACGAGACTCAAACAAGGCTAAAAAAAAATAATTGAGGCTGTTGGGGTGTTTATTGCTACAGATATGGATTTAGCTCATTATAATTGTTACAATGCAGTCTTACCTTAGATTTCCCATTTGTTTTACGTATTTATTTTTACTGTGCAAATCGGCGTGTCTCAGATGTTGTTATTCAGACCTTTCGACAGACACATTGCCTTATGTTTGGTTTACGTCGTGTTTGTAGTTTTCATAATAAACAAGAATCAGAACAAATTCTGTTTCTCTGTGGTACTGAAATTGCACCAAACTGTGAAGCCTAGCAGGCAGTCATACAAATGTGACCAGAAGAATTAAAGTAACCTGAATTTAAAGTGATATCCAAAAATCTATTTTTAACTCTTGTGGCAATGTGAAACTTGCCACCTCCAAGAATTGTGATTTGTAGCTGCACTGCTCCCTCCCCCCACTGCTGCCCCTAGTGCGTGTCCCTAGAACTTTCCAAATGTAACCACAGCTTGGGAGTTCAGTCCACGTTTAAGTAGCTTCTCATCCCTGGGGGGCAGAGTTGTGCCATATAGCACATGCTCGATTTGGTTTTTCCTGTTCTTTCATTGTGTTAAAATAGATACATTTTATGTTATTCATAAAACCACTGGCATCTTCGCTTGCTTGTGATCATGTGACAGTGAGCAAAGTCTATGATGTCATGGGTGAATTCCTGCCATTGGTGGCTTTGTAGGAGCTGCACGTGAAGATGGGTGGAGCTCGATCTCCCCCCTAAAGGCGCCTCTGCCACAGCTCCATCCAGATCTCAGCTGCGAGTTACATGCAATCGTTATCTCTGCTTAGTACATTAGTTCATTAAATACATCCAGCTCCATCTGTCGGAGAACCACGTGTATAAAGATCTTCGGGCCACCTGAATGGAGGGTACCTTGCTCCTTCTGCTTGTACACTGGTGGCTTAAGGTAATTCGTTTTACCGTGGTATACTGGGTATTTTGTATTTTGGATATCTTGGGTGTAGTGGGTATAGCGCTGTACTTTGAAATCTTGGGTGACAAATTCTCCCTCCTTGCCACATGTTTGCCAAATGATGTCGTGAGGGATCCTGCCCTCTTTCAGGGATTTTTTTTGTGGGGGACGCCTCAACACGTCTAATCTTGTATTGTGGCCCCCCGCCCAAGCCTACTTCTGGCATATGTTGATTGATGTGCCATGCAGATCCATGTAACATTCATCGGTTTAAACACAGGAAAGATCTGAATCCATGAGCCCGGCTAGCGAGAGGCCACTAAGATACAAAAGAATCATGGAGCAGCTCGAAATTCATTGAGCGACGGGCACCATTTCCAGGGTAAGCGGGCAGGACACCCCCAGAGGCTGACAGGTCAGTTAGGAGCTGTCAGCTCTGACACTACTGTAAAGGTCTTACCACTCTGTCCCTGTCATATCGTCACTTTTTTATTTTTGCCTGTTTCTGCTAGTTCAAATTGTGTAGATTTTTTTTAAAAATTTTTTTGCTCACTTCAATATTTTATTCTGTTTTGAATTTTTTTTCATGGCAGCCCCGCTTGGCAGCCTGCTGAGGCTGGGTGGCTGGATGAATCCCTATTAGCCAGCCAGTCGGTCTGCATCATATGACCCTGTTGGGGAGTCTGTGACGTTCCTGTTGCTCTTTTCCTTAGTTGGAATGAAGCACATCCGGCTGCCAGTGAGAAATTTCCACATCTTAGCCCGTAGGCAGCCAGATCATCTTAGGAACTTTGCCATGAGTACAGACTAGAATGGATGATTCTTTATTTTCCCACGGTGCTGCGCAATAACTCGTTGATTAAACCTGGTGCCCCCCCCCCCCCTTGATATCTACTGTGTGCTCTCTCTTGGACGCTGGTGAGTCTCTGCTGAGGAAAGCTGGATGTATGTCAGGAGAGGCCGCTGTTGGCAGCATGGCAGTTAAGAGCAGGCAGCTGTTGGCTGGCTAAATGCTAACAGCTACCAGCAACTTCCCCAGACGCAGTGACAGGGCATGTAAAGCAGTGCGACTGGGCAGAACAACAGATGTCAGTATGTTATTTATTAGATTTTTTTTTTGTTCACCCCGCCCTTGTAGCTGCAGTCTGTTGAGATAGAAAAATGGTGGGGGGCATGCTGGAGTAAGAGAGGATGACTGAGGACAAATGCTAAATTGCCTGTCTTGTCACTTCCTGACCTCACTTGGAGGGAGGGGGGTTATATAACTCTAAGCCAAGCCTGAAACCCAACACCGTGTCACTCACAGCTTGGGGGGAGGGGCCGGGAACGGAGGACCTGCCCCCTGAATTACTCTGATTGGCCGGCTCACTTTCCCCGACCCGCCCAGCCGAGCACCTCTGACTGGTTGTCCGACTCGGCCTGAGACTTCGTCCGCCTGCCTGCTAGGGAAAGGAGCCGGGAAGGCGGGGGGTTGTGACAGGGTTAAAGGTGAACAGGAACTAGCAGTCCCAGAAACGGATGGGGGGGG
>JAABNX020000008.1:11972647-11986767 GCA_015163995.2 Mormyrus lacerda
CAGTGCTGCAGTGGGCCAGTGTTTGTGTTGTCAGGTTATCACGTGTGTCTGAAATATTATCCAGTGGCTTGGTCCACTCCGCTCCGCTGCGCGACTGATCAGGCCCGTGCCGCCGTCCTGATACCCGTGCTGCCGTTTTTTTTTTTTTGTTTCCTTTTTTATGACCCCCGTAGCCGCGCCGCCGGAGAGCTGGGGCCGGCCGCAGTGCTGGCAGGCTTCGTTAGCAGTTATTTATAGGTGTATTATACAGCTGCAGTGTGCCGTTTGCAGCCATTTGCATCCCCCCCACCTTTTCCCAGCTTGTTATTGTCCTTTTTTTGTTAATTCAAACCCATCCTGTGTCGGTGAGAACATTCCGAAGCTTGTCTAATTGCTCGATTTAGTCGTTGAGCCTCTCACTTGAAATTAAAAACAAAAAAACAGCCCAGGCCTTGTTTATCTTCCAAATGAATCGCTTTTTTAACACCCCCCCCCCTTCCACCCACCCACCCAAATCCACCTCGTCCCTCTTTGTCCCTACGGTTCTGGTTAATTCCTTACATTCGGGCGGTAGGATTTGGCCTTGGCATGGTGGTGTGCGTCCGGCGATTTCGCATTAGGTTTAACCCTTATTTAGCATGTCTGGCGTGTGAGGACTGCGCCTCCGTTCCTTCTCCCTCGTGTGCGTCGGCCTTTAGCCATGTCCCTTTGACTTGTGTGACTGCGTGTCCCCACTGTCACTGCCATGGATAAGCGGCTAGCTGCTTCACGTAAACAGAAGCGAGTCCTGTCACACTAGAGGAGACCTAGAGACACGTGGTGTGACGTGTGCACATCTTTCTTGCTGTCTGTGTGCGTGTCGGGTTTTTTAGGGGGTGGAGGACGCGGACTGTATATTTCAGGTCCTCCTTTGTCGCTCCAAGGAGAAGGAGCTCGGTGCGGCAGTTACGCTATGCTTCCTGCCCTCCTCCCTCTCTGTATCCTCCCCTCCTGTGCTGTGTGCGTGGCTTGCATGTTTTTCCCGTACAAACCCCCCCCACCACACACACACACTGGTTGCAAGTTTATGTTGGTGGGAAGATGCACGGATGGGCAGCTCCTCCACATTCTGGCTTAACATGCTTCTCCGGTTTTGGTGTAAATGGACCGGAACACTTTGCCTGCGGTCCCCATGTGCTGTAGAATAAACGTGGGCCTCCCGCCACGTATGTGGTGGGTTTTTGCAGGAGCTTGGTTTTTTTTATAAAGAGAGCTCTTGCAGATTTCAGGGTCGCTTTTCTTAGTTAAGCACTAACCAGCAGCCCTGAAACTCCAGGTGAACCTGTCTACCACCCGACTTTTATCCCTTCGTCAGTGATGAGGTGAAATGAAAATGGGGGCCGCTGGAGTCCCTCAGGGCAGAAGGGGGAGGGGGCTGACTGAGTTGGGCGGGTGGGGGTTATGACTGCGAGTCATTTGCAGATCCATTTTTGTGGCAAGTCGACTTGTATTTTCATCTGAGAGCCAGTTTTGTTTTGGCTCGTATCACGTGTTGAGACCGGGTCACACGGCTGTTTCATGACAGCGGTACCCTTTCAGAGCCTATGATGAATGATGCACGATCCTCCCGCCTAAACCTCTAAACCTGTCAAGGAGACGGGACGGGCAGAATATGAGACTGCAGAACACCACTAAATTACGGAGATGATCTGGCAGCACCAGCGATCCCTTTTAAGCTCCCTTGACATTTCTATAACAAGGGAGGGGATCCTGAATGCAGTCTCGGGCTTTAAACGCTGCTGTTAATCTATACGTGCTGTGGCAGATGCTTCCCTTGTTGTGCTGTAGCCTCGAGCCCTGGATTGGGGTTACCGGGTGGAGTCACCAGCGGTGATTTGATGTCAAGAAAGCCGCACCGTTTTGTCCACCAGTGTTTCAGATTAAGGGCGTAGATTTCAGTATGGACAGTGAGGATGTATTACTACCAATATTGTAGGAGTTCCTTGTGTGTTGAGGGAGGGCAAGAGGTTTGGGGCTGATTTGGTGTCTCCCAAAATCGGATCCAAACTTGCTCCCTTGTTTCAGATGCAGGGAATGTGTTGGGTATTTAGGGTGACCTTGAGGGCCCCATGTTAAGCAGAGGAATGAGATTAGGTAATGACTTGTTGATGTTGTCCTCAGAAATTAAAATAGTAAGTACAGCTAGAGGGAAGTTGATGGCCGTCGTTCCGAATGCCCCGGGTCTGTGTATAATTTATTATATGAGATTGCTGCTGATAATAACATTTGTTTCCATTCATCTTCATTTTCTCCTCCAGCCCCCTAAGAACACTAATGGTTCCAGCAACCACACGCGAGTCGTCAGCACTCCAGTAAAGAGCAGTTCGTCATCTTCCTCTTCGTCGTCGTCGTCATCGTCATCATCCTGCTCTTCCTCTTTGGAGAAGAGAACCCCGAAGAAGCTGGCGCTAATGGAGTCGAAGCTGGAAGACAAGCAAGAGAAGGCCAACCGGATCATCTCGGAGGCCATCGCCAAGGCCCGGGAACGGGGTGAGAAGAACATTCCACGGGTCATGAGTCCCGAGAGTTTCCCCTCCTCTTCAGGACACAAGGCGCACCGTGCCAGCAGGGCCCGGCCCAAGGAGAAGTCCATCAAGTCGGTGCGGATAGTTGCTTCTTCCAAGCCCAAACAGAAGGCGAAGATCGGGTGAGTGAATGGCCCATCTGGGGCCAGAGGAAGTGCGTGTGGTTCCAAAGCCATCCGCTCCTCGGGCTCCACCGGTCTGCCCCCAAACTTACATCGCTGGACACCGGGCAGACTGCTTTTAAATTGAGCCGTTTGTTTGTCGAGAGGACAGTTGCTCCACGGTGAATTGCGGAGAAAATTGAGTACTGCATTGTGTAGCTGCGCGTCAGGGTGCCAGTAAACTCCGAGCAGCCGTTTATGCCAAGAACAAGCTGTTTATCAGCCTCCAGTCAGGCTTTTGGAATTAATGTCATAGCCACGCCGTATCTGTAAATCCACGGTGCACCGTCATGGCTCTCAATACCTGGCTTTCAGTTGTCTCCTTCTAGGGTGCCCGATTAATGGATTTTTGAGGGGTTATTTAGTTGTCTCCTCTGCTTGAGCCCTGTGGCCCCGGTCTTCCGGATCGCACAAGTCGGCATGAGGTTTACGTTACTCGGATCTGAGACGATTTGCTCAGAATGTCCCTAAGAGCATCCAGCAGGTTCCGTGAGGTCCCTGGTTTAGAGGATAGCAAACACGTGTTGGCATTACTGCTACGTGATAATTGTTTTCTCCAACAGCTCAAGCCGTAGGGCCCGTTAATTACTGGAGCTCGGTGCGATGGAGCGAGGCTCGGGTGCTGCAGCGGTGCAGCTAGATGTCGTGAGCGCCAACTAGCTACGTGACTGCAGTGGCAGCACGCCAGAATGCCATCACCAACTGGAAGCTGGCTCCAGACTGCCTGTAGAATGGGTGCATCAGAATGAGTGCAGCTGGGAAACGCCACGTTTGGGTGATTGATTATTATTAATTAAGATAAGCCCTCAGTTTAAATTCTGACTGATCTGTCTCTTGTAGCCTTTGAAAGGAAAACGTGTGACTGTTACTTCAGTAGAGCTGTTTGTTTTGTGATTTTCAGGTGTCATGCCAAGTTTTTCCCATTTGGTTCAATTTCCTGAAAACAAGCCTTTCATGTCTATTAGTTTGCTTTGTCTTGAGAATGCAAAGAAATGAAATTCAGAGAGTTTATTTTTTATAAAAACTTGGTCATTTTACTGTTGTATTATTTGCACGTTTATATTTAATGTATGAACAATTGCTTTCGTATGTGTGAGGTAGGTTCTGATAGCTGACCTGCAGCCTCAGTCATTAACATTGCTGCTTATTAAAATCCACCAAGGTGTTTTTCTGGAAGGATGTTCTGAGGCATGTTGAGACAGGGGGCTGTTAGCCCCCAACTGGGTCAAGCAATGTTCAGTTCCCACTGCTGGCAGGAAAAACCATTAAACTGAGCAAGTGCTCTAAGTGTAAGGTGGGGAAGCGGTGGGACACAGAATTAACAGAGTTAATGGTGTCTGTACGGGACAGCACACAGCTCTCAGCAGAGAGTGCCTTCACCTCTGGGCGCCGGTGCTGCATAGACCTGCTCTGAGGCTCGGAGGCTCTGCTCTGGCCCTTCACTTCTCGCACTTACACACTGGAGGGCCTTGGGCCGTTGGTTTACTTCTATAATGATGTAAGGATCCCAGCAGGTCAAGGTGCATCGTAAATCAGCCATTTGATTTCAGTGACGATTTCACATGAGTGACAGAGAAAAATCTTAGTACACCGGAGCAGAATTCGAAGAGGACAGAACGCAACAGATTGACTATTTTTCACTCTGGGATGAGTCATGTTGCTTCTGTAACTCTCTTTTAATAGATTGTGAAATTTACCCACAATCCCATGGGGTGTGTGTTAAATGCAGCCCTCCTGGGGATGGCCGGTGGTGTTACGCTAGCAGGTTCTGATCCCCTTATCAGAGTATGTGTGTGTCTTAGGGAGGTGCAGGTTGGAATGCTTCTTAAGGAGCCGTGGATTAAAGCTAAGTAATATTATATCTGCTGCCCCCCACCCGCCCGCTGCCACCCCACACAGTCTGCCGATAACCCCTGCCTGACATTCCTCATCACCCTGGTGACCATTGCCGTGACAACCAGAGAGGACCCTATCAACACTCTTATGAGAGTCGCTACAGAAAGATGACCTTCTCCCCTGATTCAGCGTTTCGTGAATAACCCTAAAAGACATGTTCAGAGGTGGCATTCCGATGGCCCTTTTTGCTCTCTTTAGAGGACCAGTGGGGCATCCGTGCTTCCTCCACCGTTTTAAGTCGAGCCACGGCGAGTTCTGTGAGGACAGCCAAGATTGTAAGGACCTCCATTACATAGGCCGGATGTTTCCGGAAGAGCCATTAATCCAGTGCCCTCGTCTCCATGTGATTGGGTGGATGGAGCCTGGAGCATAACGGGTTGGGATTATCCAGCACGCTTTGACCCTACATCAGTGGTGAAAACACAGCAGACCCTGCAGTAAGACTTGGTTAGGCCCCCCCTCCGAAACCAGCCCAACACCATTGAGTCCGTCGTTTCACTTTGACCAGCCTGAACTGCTGCGTTGGCTGACCGGGACCAGAGGAAAAACTCACTGCAGTCTATTATTTTAGCGTGTATATTGACCGCTTCTCAGTGCTTTGTTCCAAACCAGTCCGGGCCGGTTCTGACCCTCAGCCCACGGGGAGTGCTGGTTTTCATTTGATCTCATTGTCCCTGAGCTTACACATGGAACCCGTCTCTCATTACTGGATATAATGTTACTTATCAACTTATAGATTTTTGTCCTTCATTTAAATTATTAAAAGTTCTTCCCTAATTCCTAGTTAAGGTGGCCGGCCTGTTGTACAGCAGAGCGCTGGTCTGTACAGTAGGCCAGAATACACTGTGGTGACTTATTAACCGCGACCAGTCGCTGTCTCCTAGTAACACACCTGGCCTGCTTACTGGCTGCTCTCTCACTGACATTGTGAGCTTTGTTTGGGCCTCATCGTTCTCCGGCTGACTCGTCCTGTTTCGCCATTTCAGGTGTGAGCCAATCAGGAAGGGAATGGTCGCCCCTCTGATCTGTATGATCATGGATCTTGAAGGCTTTCATTGGCTGGCTTTTTGCTTAAAGGCATTTTCCTTAAGCACACTGATCAGGACGCTCGCTCTCCCTGGACCACCTGTGGCTGCTTTGTATCCTCAAGCATGTCCTCCCGGAGGGGGAGAGGGGGCAGCGGTCCATACGCCTAACGCACGCCCCGCTCCCAGTGCAGCATCGCGGGAACCTCTGTGCAACTGGCTGACATGCTCGCTTGCGGCTAATCCTATGGCCAGGGATTAGTCAGGCAGAGCTCCGGTTTTCCGTAAAATCTGGAACTTCAACCCATAACCGTAACACGGGAATTCTCTAAAACACGTTCCTCACAACTAATATTTTGTTATAAAAAAGGCCATATAAATGATAGCTTTCCTTTTATAATCAACAATGTCAGTTGAAGGAGGTAGCAAAGGACGCATTCTTGTCCTTCCAAGTCAGTGCAGTTCCAAACTCCAATTCCGGGTGTTACCAAGAAACAGGGCAGTACTGTGCAGCCCTGACAGGCACTGTGGAAGCCCTTTTGTGTAGTAGACTGTCTGTTGTGTTTCTGCAGATAGACAGCACAACATTAAGCTGAGGTTTTCGGTTAAGGGCTTATTACATCTGAGGGGCCAAACCCAGGATGTTTCTCGCGGTGTGGGGCTGGCTGGTAGGGGGTAGCGCGGCCCGGCACTCGGCCCATGCGGAATGCCGGGCCTTGAGCCAACTAGGCCGAGCCACGTGCTGCAGAGGTGGGTCGGAGATCAGGCCGGATCTTTGCATGGAATCCAGACAGTGGGGAGGAGCCAGCGGCTCTGAGGCCACGAGGGAACCCCCCCCCCCATCGGCGGAGACTCCCACGGTGATCCACAGGATTATGTAGGGTGCCCAGACAAGAGAGTTGAATGGCAAGGTATAAGAGGAGCAAATCAGATGCTGGAAATGTCCCTCTTCCTTTGCCGTAAGAGCAGAGCAGGTCAGAGCTCATTCCCAGGCTCAGACAGGACTTGGATCATGGGAATGTCAGTCAACGGAGTCTCCTTGTTGCATTGTAGATAGAAGCTTAGTTTTATGAAGTGGGACTCATGTGCAGATTTCATGTTCTTTTTGGGAACAAAGGAGCTGAAGGTTCTTTCCAAATGCCCCTCTTGCTGCGTCGCTCCTGGGTGCTATGGGGGGGGTCCTGGAAGGGGTCCCATGGGTGGCCTGACTTGACCAGGTTACCCAGAGCTAACCTGGGCTGGAGCGGCGTTGCCCCGGCGTAATCGGCTCAGGCTTCCTGTCATTTCATTGGCCAGCTCAAGAAATCCACAAGCTTTATGACGTATTTCGTGTAAACAAAATGCATTCCTTTTTGTAATGCATGAATTCAATATGATTTCTTTGCTCACACGTGAATTTAGTGTGACTTACTGTTTTCATGAATTTAATAAGAGTTAATGTTTTAAATCAGGGTTTTTTTTAATCTTCTCCTCAATGGTGTCCAGCACCGGAGTCCTTTTGGGACCTTCAACGGCCAGCAAGAAGGACACACATCATCATCTTCTGTCCTACCTGGTTGCTGGACTACATTATGATTTAAAAAAAAGCAAATTAAAAATCCTTTCTCGTAGAATTCGGTTTGCTGCTATGAAGACACTTTATTTATTTATTTTAGGAAACTCCACAATCCAGCTCTTCTCTGAGCTGCTAGTGTGCTGGGGACAGCCTGTCTCCAGCACGGCATGCTGTCAGAGAAACGTCGCTCTCGGCCGTTGAAAGTGTCTGTCTGCAGCAAGTCGGGGGAGGGGGGGGGGAAATTTCCTCCTTTTTTTTAAGGCGTAAATGATTTTGCCTGTAGCTCATCTCCAGAGCTGGAACGCTTTCATTTCAAGTCACGACTTGACAGCCTTGCCCTCATCTGCCAACCTGTTGCTGCGCAGTGAACAACATAACAACGAAGCCAGTTGTGGTAAAAGAAAGGGGTCCGCGGGTTAAGATGCCGTCAGACGCAGCAGTTTCAGAGCAGATTGTGTGTGTGTGTGTGTTTGTACACTTCTTTTTTAGAAGCAGTGGCAGCTGAGATATCTGGGTAGTTTGTCGTGGATTTATTCTCCATTCTCGTTATGCCCTAATTGTTAGTCGTCTATTGTCATGGTGTTTCGGTACCAAACTATGCCAACAAAAAATTCCAATGGCCCTGGTCATGTGGCAGGAAAGACTCTGCTTCTGATCCAAGGAAGGATGTTGGCTAAGGATGTTAGCTAAGGATGTTAGCTAAGGATGTTGGCTTCGTGGCATTTCTCTACCCATTTTTAAAGCTGGAAAATCATCTTTCCCTGCCATCTATACGGATGCTTGGACCGCATGACTGTGAGCTCCGTAAGCGTTCCCGTCAGGAGGATGTAACGATAAATAAGATGGCTCGTGCGCTGCATGCGGTAGCCGGGCACTGCACCCTCTGAAGATGCTGTGTGTGGAGTGACGAGTGTCACGGCGAACGTGACCGACAGCACGAGTGCGGTGAGCAGATAGGACACCCTGAGGAACGGCTCATCGGTCACGTGGTAAACAGATGAGAGTGGGCTTCACCACTGCTATGCTCTGTCATTCTGTCCCATCGTGAGGCGGCCGTAGGAAGCTTTGGCTCCCAGGATGCAGTGCGGCAGATGTGTCTGTCCATCTCCATGGGCTGCTGTCGCCTGGGGCGTCTCAGGCAGCCATGAGGGAGGAGAGATCAGCCGAAAAGTGTCCCGGCAGAGCTGCCTCGATAACTGGAGGCGCCCTGAGTGTGGCCTGTCACCTGCTCTGCCATGACAGTCACGGATCTGGTGTGTGTGTGTGTGTGTGTGTGCGCGCCACAGAGGGTGAAGGGTTCCCGTAGATCGCTCGCACGGGTTAAATTATATACTGTAACATCTGTGATCTGTCTGACACTGTTTCATATTTATTTATATGGAGGAATTTCTGCCAGATTCTCTGAGAGGCGCCATTGTCTGAGCTGCAGATGAACTCATCCGCCATCTTTCTGTTCGTATCCAGCAGGTCCCATGATATCATCGTGAACAACACCGCCACTGGTAAATGAGCAGTCTGCGGTGACGCCGAGCGCACGGCTTCATGGGAGTTCCCAGCATTCCTCCCGTTTTGCGCTTTGTTCCGTTTTGTGTGTAAACAGTCTGCCTGAAGTGTAGCATTATGGGCCAGGGAGCTTCAAAGGGAGACCTCTGGGGCTTTGTGAGCGGTTACAGCACAGACATGCTAAACACATGCAGCCGATTTGTGCCAGTCGTCTACGGGCCTCCAGAACATCAGGCCCCCATGCACGAACCCCTCCCCTCCAGGTCCTTAGAGCTTTCTAGGAACTGTCTGGTGAGGGAAGCAGAGAAGCCTTCCTGCCTGCACAGGCGTTGCGGACAGGAGGGGATTCAGCCATCCGGAACATTCTGGAGCATCTACAGCTCCACGCTGAGCCCACCCACCCCGGTGATGCCTGTCTACCCCACAATTTCCCCTGGCCTTGTTCGTTCTGCTTTTCCACGTCAGGCCAAATGCTCTCCTGGCAGCAGCGTGTGCGCTGGTCCCAGTGCTAAACGGGACCCGGGTTGGGTTGCAGGAAGAGGAAACGTCCCCCAGAAAAGGGCTCCAATCCCCTCGAAAATGTAAATTCGGCACCCCACTGCGATGGCCAAATGCGCTCCATACAAATGAGTCAAAGCTGCGTTTTACTTGACTCCCTTAGCAGAGGACTGTAAACCGAAGCGAGTCGACCCCCTGTGAGGGTGTCCTCACTGTGCCTCAGCTCTGTCGGGGGGGGGCAGGACGCTGTCGCTCAGGGGGCGTGGCCGGTACTTAATGGGAAGGATATGTGTGAGAGAGCTAAAGACAGAGCTTTCCTTGTCTAAACATGCTTCATACAGAAGCCTAGAGGAGTTCTTCCGGAGTCCTGGCTCCAGACCAGGCCACGTTCTCCTTTCCTCTCTCTTACCTCTCCACCTTCCGCCATCCTCGTTGTCACTGCATCAGGTGATCGCGTGACGTCAGACCTCCAGCACCATGCCAGTGTTGGCATTGAGCGTGAATGGCTTTAATCGTCCTCACAGACGACTCACCCGCTAATTAGCCGATAATTAAGATGGGCGCTCATTTAAGTTCACTATGAATAATGACCGCTTGCAGTCAGTGATCCCACGTGCTTTATTTAATAATCCTGGGTGTATGAGAATTTGGATACTCGGGACAGTTCGAGCTTTGGGGTAGACAGGGAGGGCTGGTCTTATTAGCGCGCAATAAATGCAGATCACGTCCTCGCGAAATGCAGTTTTGTTTTTTGTGTAGATCCATCTTTGTACGTGGTGTCCGTCTGATCCGACGTGGTATCCTCCACCTTATTGATCATCACCTCTGATGCCGGCAGACACGCGCGGGGAGCATCAGGATTCTTGCCTCTGATCTTAGACCCTTAAAGCGATTAGTTCTTGTTTGATGAACCTGTAAGGCTGCCGTTTTTTTGGCTTTGAACTCGAGTGATTCTCAGCCCCCTGCCCCACTGGAAAGGAACAGCTGTGTGTAGGCTGGTGTGTTAGAAGCCACTCTGTGTACACCGCGCACACTCAGAGCGATCATCTGGCACGTCTGTCCCTTCCCAATCTTTGACGACACCTCCGTGGATTTAAAAACAAAAAATCGATTCACCGATTTCCCTACGCAGCACGGCTTCCATCCTGGAAAACGAACGTTGTGGATCCAGGTCTGGATCTAAGCATAGGCAAAGTGGGCAGCTGCCTAGGGCCCAATCATCCCGAAAGGTGCCCCGATCGGCAAAACGGGGGCGCCGGTGAGGTTTCAGGATAGACAACAGAGTTTTCTCAATCACCAATAATGATAGAGACACAAACGTAAAACACATACAGTAATGCAATGATGCAAGATTCATACAAAAATACATTAAAGCACAGACACTTCCAAGAGAAAATAATAATCTGCTGAGTGAGAATCCAATCCAATCCGGCAAAATCTACCTCACCCCATGGTCAGCAGAAATCGGTTAAAAGGGACACCCCCTCCCCCCCGCCAAAACAAATGTATTTCTGGCTTTGGACCCCCTGAAATGACCCAGCATGGACTCCCCTCATCTGAACGTCTTCTGTTTTTTTTCTCCTTCTACCTTTTCCCTTTGTGTCATTTTTTCCCCCATGATCCTAATAGCTTTTCCTGAAAACTCTTTTCCAGGAAAATAGTCATCAAGTTCGGGAAGAAGAAAAAACGGAAGAATGAGTCTTCTGAGGACTTGTCTGAGGATGAGCACCCCCCACGGCGGTCCTCTAAGGAGGACGACTCGGTGAGACATCTGACTTTTGGGCTGGCCAGTCTGTTATAGGGAGCTGAGCCTATGTCCGGGGGGTTATGGGTTTGAATCCCGTGTAGCAGCGGGGTAATTGCATCACTGCTGGACCTTTGAGCGGGGCTTTTAATTATCCCTTAGTGCTCCAGCGGCACTGGATGATGGCTTCTCCTGCTCAATGACCCCAAGATTTCCTCTCTCGTACACCACTTCAAACCAAAGGGCCCTCTAAATAATGTAAATGTGAACGTGTCCCTGTGTCATTTCCAAACATCGACCCCAGGCCCATCTGGCTGTGGCACTGCAGAGGAGAAAGAGTATGGAGGGATCTGTCAGGTACTTGAGGAACAGAAATGTAGTTGCTTGGTGAAGGAGGGGGGTCCCTCCAGGCTCACACTTCCGCTGTTCCAGTAGAGTCACGTCCCAGGCTTAATTAGTATTTCTGTTGATGACTCATTTTGGGTGATTGGTCAGTTGTGAGTTTCCAGTGGGGGCAGGTGGGTTGGTTTGACAGGCTGGCCCTGCTCTTGCACTAAACAATCATGAAGGAGTTCTGTAGCCCCCCCCCCCCATACCAGTGGAGAACTTCTGGCGTGCAGCTCATCCTGTGTAAGGTTCATGTGGTAAATTTGAGCAACCAATGGGCTTGCACAGCACTGTCACAGGTCACATGACAGTCAATAAATACATGAAAAGTTTATTCAAGTAGGATAATGTTTTTATAAAGAATAGATGTTTACAAAAAGAGAAATCCAGGTTACCTCCCAAGCCCCCAGCTAAGCCAGTTATTGAGGTAAATAACGTGCTGCCCTTGGTTCCCCCAGAAGAGAAGATCGAACCGGCAGGTGAAGAGGAAGAAGTACGCTGAGGATGGAGAGTCGAGGCTGTCGGACGAGGAGGTGAAGATGATCGTCAAAGCGAAGAAGACATCCAGCGTTGCCCCGAAGGAGCCGGCCGTGCAGCTCTTCGTGGTGAGTACTGCACACTGCAGGGCAGCCAGTCGGCAACCCTGCCACGTCAGGTCTCGACCAAGCTGCAGCAAAACGTGCAATTAATAAATGGTCAGACATCTGTAGTAACAGTCATCTGATACCTTGGATGTCTCAAGCACTTTCATGCAACTTGCAGACAGCGGTGTTATTGCATCTCAAGCTTCAGACTATACTTTTGGCTGGTATTAGGCATACCCTTGGGGGGGGGGGAGTTAATTTAAGCTGTCAGATTTTGCTGAGATATTTAAAATTTTCAGAAACATGAGAAATGCACTTTGCGTTTGTTGGTAATGAAATGCAGGTGTGTTGATTTGCTTGATTTTCCTTCCCCTATAAGATCTTGTTAAAAGCTTTACGGGCCCGGTGTGCGCTCTTCCTCAGCCCCTCCCCCCTTACGTCACTCCCCCAGGATGTATCAAAGCTCCATTCTTCCCACTTCAGTCCCATCTGTGTTCCCGCAGGAGAACCCGAGCGAGGAGGATGCCGCCGTTGTCGACAAGATCATGTCGTCGCGTGTGGGGAAGAGAGAGGTATCGCGCCGGCCGTCTCCGAGGCCGTCGCTCACGCGGAAGGCCCAAGCCACTCGCCACTCCCGTTGTCATGGTAACTCTCCCCCTTTCCTGCAGGTGTCCCCTGGAGTCGTGGTCGAGGTTGAGGAGTACTTTGTGAAGTACAAAAACTAGTAAGTCTTCTCCAAGTCTGCCGTCTCCAATAATAATAATAATTATAATCGATACTTTACTAAAATTATATTATACTTATGCCCCCTTCCCCCAACTTGCTCTTTGTGGAGTAAGCTGTCCGCGAAAGGCAGCCACCCGTGGCAGCGCCCAGGGAGCTGGGTGTTAAGCGCTTTGCTCAAGGACACGCAGATGTGCTGAGGCTGGGTTTGAACCTTGTGATTACAAGCACACAGGCTTAGCCCACTGAGTCACACACTGCCCTCCAATAGTCGGGTTCATCAGCCATTGGGAACAGATCGTTTATACCAGGTGCTGTTTAGGTCATGCTTGGCTCACACACGTTTTTACTCACAGGTGAGGAATCTCCCGTATGCCACACATGTCACTACCCTTTGGCATTCATTTATGGTTTGCTCCTCTTTTAGTCATATTAGACAATGTTCCTTCCAGCCAATACTCAAAGATAAATCAGAGGTCATTCCAGATTTTTTTAACAAACCGCCTCATTTAAAATCTTCAGGTAATCTCTTTCTTGTCGTCAGTGTGTGTTATGTTCTTACCTTTTTAGGTCACTATTTATTTATGTGATATACAGCCAAACTTTTGCCATGAATGTAGCAATAGCTGCTCGTATGGGGTGAACAGTTAATTAACAGACTAGCTGTCGCTGTCTTGGGGTTAGCACGCGGTAAGGGGGCCTCTCTGGGCGTGGGGAGCGGCCGGTCTGTGCTTGCCTCTCCCGCACGTTAAAATTCCTTCCATTAAAAACGTAAATGTATCTCGTGTTTGTGCCACTTTCACTGAACTGGTGTTGAAATCTGGGGTGATATGGGGGAGAGGGATATCGCTCTGGGAGCTTTAATAAAATAATCCTGTACACACGATGCCATTGTTCTCCAGAAAAATCATAAATGGATCCATGAGAATGCGCTGCAGTCGATTCGTGTACAGGCTGGCTGTAGCTGGGTCTCGTAGCAGAGTAATTAAATGAGTGACTGAGGTAGCGTGAGGGATCTTCCAAGTGTCGGGGACTGGTGCCGCGTCATGCGTGCCTGTCCCCCCCCCCAGCTCCTATCTGCACTGCGAATGGGCCACAGAGCAACAGCTGGTGAAGGACAAGCGCATCCAGCAGAAGATCAAGCGTTTCAAGATAAAGCAGGCCCAGAGGGCTCACTTCTTCGCTGACGTAAGAGCGCCCATCCTCGCTCGCACGGTTTTGTGCGTGTGCGCGAAGGCGTGCGAGTGTCATTAGTGATTATTCTTCATTGTTATGTTAACGGCAGAAGAACTAGAATTTCTCCTGGCCTAATTTTTTGCTCTGGGTTTGGAATTAATCAGTGCTAGCTTAGGGTTTATTAATTACAAAGATGTTATAGTGAGATTGTGTGTGTGTGTGTGTGTGTGTGTGTGTGTGTACGTACAGCAGTGAGTCCCCCATCCCCCCTCTGTTTTAATTGTGAGTCCCCATGGTGACCAAGAGCAGAATGACTCACCTCCCC
>JAABNX020000008.1:11986872-12004831 GCA_015163995.2 Mormyrus lacerda
AGTTATATAAATTTACACAACCCCCCCCCCCCCCCATTTTTTAGATGGACGAGGAGCCTTTTAACCCTGACTATGTTGAGGTCGACAGGGTGCTGGAGGTATCATACTGCGAAGACAAGGACACTAGAGAGGTAGTCCGCCCGCTCCCACTGCCAGACGAGTGACACGCGGCCGCTCTGTCCGATCGATATGGGCTTCTGTCCGGGTTCCGGATCTCGCCCCGTCGTCCTCCGCGCTAACTGCCCCGCCCCCCTGCCTTCCAGCCCGTGGTGTACTACCTGGTGAAGTGGTGTTCCCTGCCTTACGAGGACAGCACCTGGGAGCTGAAGGAGGACGTGGACCAGAGCAAGATCGAGGAGTTCGAGCAGCTGCAGGCGGCGCGGCCCGACCCCCGCAGGGTGGTGAGTGGACGAGGCCCCCCCCCCCTTTTGCCAAAGCTGAGAGGGAGGGAGTAACGGCTTAGCTGAAAATTCTGGGACCCTATAATGTCATTCTATATATCATTTTATTATTTTAATATAAAACCCTGTAAAGTACCACACTCCCTGAATCCGCCGGGGTGTCTCTGCCCCTGGGATGGAGGATGTGAGGATACAGAAGGTCTCATTGCTGTGGACCCCAGATGGGGTCCTGTGGGATTCAGGAACCTTTCTTAGCATGTACCGTAATGCACACAGCTTCCCTATAACAGACCTTGGCTTTACGGGAAATCTGCTTCTGTGCAGTTTTTTTTTCTTCTATTTATCCCCCCTCTTCTGACCTATTTAAAGGCAGACATAGAACATGAGTTGTAGCACACCGGCTATTTGCCTTATACAGTAGTCTCTAAAAATACCTGCCAGCATTTTGTACATTTGCATCGCTCATGTAGGGTGTATGGCGCTATTGACTGCTTAACCCCATTAACCAGCAAAGGTGCAAATTACGAAAGGAAATGAAATGTAATTTAAGGAAATGATGGGTTTGCATAATTCGGTTTAAATACCCTGTGTCGTATGCTAAATAACAGAATAAGCAAGAGATGCTAAAACCCATCATAGTTATTCATTATTGCAGCCATCCGGCGTAGTGCCGGGTCATGACAGGACCATCCCAGCAATTGCAGGGCACGGAGCAGGGACTCCGGTCCAGACGGATACACTACAGCGAGGCTATTCAAGTCACGGTCCTCAGGGGCCCAGCACTGCTGTTTTTCCAGCTTTTCTTTACCTGAGAGCCAGTTGTGAAGCCTCTGGCCAATTAGAGCCAGAAATTATTACGATAACTACCTGGGAGACTTGAAAACAAGACCTGGATTTGGAATTGAGGGCCAGATTTGAATAGGGGAGTTGAACAGGCTAGTTGCAGATACCGTTTCACAGAAAATGTGATTTTGAACATACAAGAAAACGGGGGGAATATGTAGACTTCATGCAGAAAGGTGGCGGTTTTGGAGAGCGACAGTGACGTGAAAACGATGTTCATGCGGTGTCCATTATGGTTTAAGATATGTTCTAATTTCTGCTAGCACACCATGTCATATTAGTATGAAATGCTATCAGAATTAGGATTCGTTGGTGTAAATTTGCATTATGGCTCCAATCCATTCAGCCATTCTCTAGTATTTTTTTTAAGTGGGAGGTTGGAAATTTTATTTATTATTTATTTATCTATTTATTTATTTATTTATTTGAATGCATCAATCCATCGTGATGTACTGTATCACTAATGATGAATAATATAAAGAATATACCCTTTATTCCTTCAGATAATCCATGCATCTCGACATAGATCATTGGTATCTCGGTGCATTTCGATAAATCTGATGGTGGTGACACAACCAGCTTGGTTTAGTCATGCTTTCAGCACTGCTAGTAATCAGTCTACCAGCCCGGCGATTTGAACCGGGAACCTTCTGATCACGGCTACAGAGTAATAACTCACTGAACCATCCAGCGATTGTTGTTACAGTTTTGCAGAGATAGGTATTAAAAATGTGTTTTCGTGTGTGTTTTTGTGTGTTTTAGGCCCAGCCGATCTCATCTGCTGGTAACAGACGTTCATTTTTAACACAATGTTCCTCTCGTTATGCTGTTAAGTCTGAGGATCTGCTACACTGGGGATGCAGAAACAATTAAACGCATTCAGGATGCTGTAGATGCGCAAGGGCTGCTGAAGAGCTTTTCCGTGTCTCTCCGTCCCTGGCAGGAGCGACCTCCGGCCAGTCACTGGAAGAAGAGGGAACAATCCCGGGAATACCGCAGCGGCAATCGCCTCAGGGATTACCAGCTGGAGGGCGTCAACTGGCTCCTATTCAACTGGTACAACAGGTGGGTCGCAGACACAGCGCGGCAGCGGTATGGGCCTGACGGCGTCGCCGGCTTTAAATGGCACGGCAGGCCAGGGGCGACAGGCGGGCGCAGGAGGGCAGAGAGGTGCCGATCCGGCCTGCCGTTCCCACGGAGAAAGCCATCTGGCATGTGTCAGACTTGCCTGTTATGGGCTGAGCTCCACTGGTTTCTCTGTCGCGCTCGGTCATGCCTGACGTCCAGTGGGATGGAATTAATTAACAGGAATGCAATCACACTTTCACCTGTCGGGACTTGCGTGTGTGTATGTGCATGCATGTGTGTGTGCGTGCGTGTGTGTTTGCGAGGTCTAGCTGGTCTGCTGTAAAATAGTAATTTATTCCCTGTAGGAAAACCAAACCAGGGAAACTAAGAAAGCCCATTGTTATATGCAGTATACAGTCTTAGGCAGTCAAAGAAAATGTTTAAGGCCATTTAACTGGATAGTAAATGTGCATTTGCAGACTAAAGCTAACATAGTGAAACTTGATAAGCGTTTCTTCTGCTGATATCTTGTTGGATGACTAGATGAACACCGTTTCGGTTCCCAAACCTCTCCTCAGGGGCACCTCAGCTGTTCCATGTATTTGTTAAATTTCACACTCAGTTCACTTAATTAATTATTTTAATTAGACAAATAATTGAGGAGTTCATTAGCCACACAAGGTGGGGTAGTGGTTGAATCAACAAATCTATTGGATGTTTGCTACAAATATTGGGGTGACTATAGGAGAGGTTTTGAATTGGCTAAGCTGACACGCTTTCACAGACATAATGTCATAGTTTCTTTGACTGACATGTATTTGTATTTAATATATTTTGACTGGCTAACACTCTTACTCGACACTGTATATTGTATGATTTTTCAGTATTGATTCATTTTAGTGGTTTTAAATTAACAGTGGAGAGTTCCTGCTGGTATACCTGCATGCAGAATATATGTGTGTGTGTGTGTGTGTGTGTCTTTGTGTGTGTCTGCTCTCCCTGACGATAATCTATCCCCAGTGTGTGGGAATACAGACGCATCTGGCTGTAAAATCCTGATTTTGTCTGCCTGAGTCGCTCTCCTTCCATAATAGACGTCCTGGCTGCAAGTAAAGGATCAAGGTTGTCTAAGAAAAATTGATTATCCCCCCCGGCTTGTAGACGGAACTGCATCCTGGCTGACGAGATGGGTCTGGGTAAAACCATCCAGTCCATCACGTTTCTGGAGGAGATCCACCGCACGGGCATCCGGGGTCCCTTCCTCATCATCGCCCCCCTCTCCACCATCGCCAACTGGGAGCGCGAGTTCCGCACGTGGACGCACCTGAACGTCATCGTGTATCACGGCAGCATGGTCAGCCGGCAGATGCTGCAGCAGTACGAAATGTACTTCAGGGATTCGCAGGTCAGCCAACTGCCGTCTTCAGAACCGGCAACACTGATGCAAACGCATCCCGAAGTGACGTCAGGTTGGGATCCTTCACTGGCGACATTGTTCTCTGGCTTTGAAGGCTATAATTCAGCCAATGTAATTATGCAGGCTGGTCAAATGCTTTATGGGCAAGGGTTTAATAATATTTACTGGTGTCATGGGTGGTTGGTGCTCTGCTTCTCCGGCAGATATCCTGTTTGTGACCAAATATAGGAATGGGTGATCGGAATGCTGGGAGATTCCCATTCTGGGGGAGAGGGGGATTTTGAAAGGGGAACAGGAAAGTGTGGGGGGGAGTTAGGAATAGTTATCATGGAAAATGTGCCTTCTTGAGAGGAGAAAATTGATGTCGTTGAACAGTGCTGTGAATCTGAACATGTCTCGTTGAGCTTGAGTAGCCAGGTCAGCTATAGCCTGGCTCCTCACCGGAGTTTGGCTGTGGTCTTCAGCACCTCAGATGTTGGTATCATTTGTCTAAATTGATTTAGTAAGTCAGAGACAAGACTTTATTATTTAAATATTCCATAACAATCTAGAAGGTCTGCATGTGGAATAGGCTCTGTGACCGACGTGGTCAGGCATTACGTTTCAGGCCGCTCAGCTGTTCTGGTTCCTGCCTGGGCCCTGATCCCATTGGCGGTCTTCTTGCCATAGGGCCGCGTGATCCGAGGGGCCTACAGGTTCCAGGCGATTATCACCACCTTCGAGATGATCCTGGGTGGCTGCCCGGAGCTCAACGCCGTGGAGTGGCGCTGCGTCATCATCGACGAAGCCCACCGCCTCAAAAACAAGAACTGCAAGCTGCTAGAGGGCTTCAAGCTCATGAATCTGGTGGGTGTCCAGAGGAGCTCAGCAGGCAGGGGAGGACCACAGGACTCTATCTGAGTGGCTGTGCTTCCCTTTATCCATAATTCCTTGGGCCAAACTTTTGAATTCAGTAGCTGTAGATGTGGGATCAAAGCTCAAACCTTCAGAGTAACCAGTGGGATGTGGGTTGAAACACTGATTGACCAAGAAGTTCTCCAGTTTTAAAACCTCAAAACTACAATCGTGCATTTAGTCTTTCATAACAGCCTCATTCACTGCCAGGGAGTGGGCCACAGCTGATCTCTGATTCGCCACCGCCTTCTCTTGGCTTGAGTCATGTGACAGACGACACATCAAATGACCCAGAAGCTGCCGGCCTTGAGGTTTTTGTGTGGGGGTTACCTCGTGCCCTGGTCTTCCTGCGATTGATAGAACTTAATTATCTTGCTGGCTGCGTTGCAGGAGCACAAGGTCCTGCTAACAGGCACACCTCTCCAAAACACGGTGGAGGAGCTCTTCAGCCTGCTGCACTTCCTGGAGCCCTCACGCTTCCCCTCAGAGAGCACCTTCATGCAGGAGTTTGGGGATCTGAAGACGGAGGAGCAGGTAGGAGCAGTGTGGGGCTTCCAGCACCCCCTAGCTGTCAGTGTCTGCAAAGTGCAGGAACTGATTTCCTTTCCATCCTCCTCACTGCAGTTTCTTGGGTGCTGTGAAGTATCTGAGTTAATTAATCTTGAGGTTTGAGACTATCGCATATTAATTTGGATTATTAAACAAATAGTGTGATATATGGGAAATCCTTTGAAGGGAGTTATAAGCCTGTATTTATGTAGTTGCAAAAGCATCCTGCAGGAGGCTGTTGTCAGACAGCAGGTTCCTGATTCTCTTCACAGGTCCAGAAGCTACAGGCCATCCTGAAGCCAATGATGCTGCGGAGACTGAAGGAGGATGTGGAGAAGAAGCTGGCGCCCAAGGAGGAGACCATCATTGAGGTGGAGCTCACCAACATCCAGAAGAAGTACTATCGCGCCATCCTGGAGAAGAACTTCTCCTTTCTGGCCAAGGGTGCTGGCCAGGCCAATGTGCCCAACCTGGTTAACACCATGATGGAGCTGCGCAAGTGCTGTAACCACCCTTACCTCATCACAGGTACTGAACACTGCTGAACATTGCCATAGAAACCTATATGCCATTGTGGGTGCTGAACATCACACAGCACGACTATAAAACCCAACTCCATTGCAGGTACTGAACACCACTGTGCATCACCATAAAAATCTGTAGGTGCCTAAGAGGTCATTATTTTAACAACATCATTACTGGGGCTGGACACTGCTAAATAAAGCTTCTGTATTTGTCTGTGATCTCATCACAGGTATTTAAATTTAATAAGTCACTACACTAAGTGCCATCACATACTAAGTCATCACAGCTTTGCTCCAGCTGAATTTTTTTATTGGTTGACGGTTTCTGTCACACACACACAGGTTAATAATTGTATCTTTGTGGGGACAAATCATTTATTTCTATGGGGGAAAACTCTAATCCTAACATGACGACTTTACCCCTACACAGCCCTAACCTTAATCATTAGTAACCAAACGTACGAGACTTTTAGCATTTATAGTTTTTTTTATTGCATTCACAGATGACTTTTGGTCCCCATAGTGTAATATAAACACCATTTACACACACACACATCCAAAGATTAGTTTCTGAAGCTTTTCTGTTGACGTCTGTAGATTGTGGAAATACTGTTGACCCAACACGGTCTGATCTCCTCAGGGGCTGAGGAGAAGATCCTGGAGGACTTCCGGGAGGTTTATAGCCCCGGTGCCGTGGACTTCCACCTGCAGGCCATGATCCAGTCGGCCGGCAAACTGGTCCTCATCGACAAACTGCTGCCCAAGATGAAAGCTGGGGGCCACAAGGTGCTCATCTTCTCCCAGATGGTGCGCTGCCTGGACATCCTGGAGGACTACCTCATTCAGAGAAGGTAATGTCCTGTAGCCCCGTTCCCTCTAGGGCATAGTCAGCATCTCCAAAAATCCTCCATCCTGGACGGCTACCTGGTCCAGAGAAGGTAGCAGCTCTCCAGCCAGCGTGGGTCCCCAGGGCATCCTCAGCATCCCTGTATCCCATGGGGTCATGAGGCAGTCAGCACATATCCATGTTTTTGGCTTTGTAGTTGCATTTCTAAAAAAAATGATGCAAGGCTTCAAGTAATGAGCGCTGTTGTACAATATACACAATACTGAAATTATAATGCAAAACAGTTTAAATTTCCTTTTTTTGCTTCCTGTGAATGAAGATATTGCATCTGCAGTTGGTGAAAGGGTGAACTGCAAGGAGACATTATGTACTGAGAGTTTTTCCAAACTAAATTTGGTTGTTTCTAGAGTGTGTGAAATATTCACATGGTGGAAATGGAAGGACATGAACATGGTGTTGGAACAAGCTAATCCAAATGGATGATGACAGACATTTCTACAGCACTGACAACTGAGATACTGACTTTCCGCTAACAGAGTTATTTTAGGGATTAACTTTATTTTGACAGGAGGTGCTGACATCATTATACTGGAAAGAAAATGAATGGCCAAATTATTAGTTAAACCTTCCAAAATAAACCATACACTTGCAACTGGAACATGGGCTGAAGAATATCAACAACGAATGGAAAACAATGTCAATCAACCCCCCCACCCCACCTACCCTCCACTTTTACTAATCATAATAGGCTTGTTCAGTAGGTTTGGGTTACCTGCAATTTGGGCATTGTAAAATATGGGTGATTCAAATTTTATTTAACATTAACGTGAACTTTATTGATCCCAGGGGACAATTCAGGAATTAGGGAGGGAGCAAGAATGTGGACTGTCTAGTAGGGAGTTTGGGGGGAGCAAAAGCATGGAGCGACTTTGTGTTCCCGAGGATCGGATCGGGAAACGGTGCTTTAGACCAATGGCAGTGTATAACCAGGGAGACAGACAGAACCCCTCAGAGGCTGCGAGAGCGCGTCTCCGGCACAGTCTGCCGCCCCGACCTCCGCTCCCCCCGTCTGCTACCCCGCCCCCTCCGTTCTCCTGCTGCGTGTCTTTGGCACGCAGAGGCCTGAGCCGCCGCCAGCGAGCGGGACGAGGAGGGCGAGCGGCGGAGTGGAGCCCAGCCGGGGTTCAGCGCGAGGTTACCGTCCCCAGAGGAGGAGGCCGGGGCGCGGCGGCAGCCAGAGGCCGCTGGAACCGGGCCACTCTGTGACGAGGAGGCAGTGGGAGGAAAACGCATGACTCCCGAGGAGCCGGATTCCCCTCGCGACCTGGGGGCGGCGGGGGGTGCTTCTCCGCGTGACTGACAGCCCTAGCCGGGGCTAGTTCCAAGAAAAATGAAGCATGGGAGCTTTGCTCCTGTTAGATCCTAAGTGTCATGTGCTTAAGAGCCCGGCGCGCAGGGACAGCCCCACCAGCAGTAGCTGTAATCGCTCTAATCATTAGCTACCTCTAAAAAGAAATTCGCGGGTGCTGCTACACACTTAGGAAAAACGGCTCCTCTGAGGACACGACAAGTAATAAAAATAAAGCAGACAATTGGGTTTTTGCTGCATGCTGTTTCAGGCTTTGGGGGTCATCATTTTCCAGAGTGTCCCGTTGTCCCAGTTTTGTGAACTTTGACCATCCTGTACAGTTCCATGTTTGATCTCATGGGGCAGGGTGTGCATGTGTCCCTGCGTGTTTTTTCTTTACCATACTCTGTTTAATGCCCTCGTGTGTAGTAGTACAGAAGTTACCAAAGAGAGTGGCCAACAGTGCTGGCACGGTATGCGGCTCAACCGGAAGGTTGTCGGTTCGAGCCCCGGCCTTAGCAGGACAGTTACATCTCCGTGGGCCCCTGAGCAAGGGTCAGCTGCTGTATGCTGTATGCGCCCCCCCAAGCTCTCTCTCACCTGTATCTGTGTCTCATGGAGGGCTGGATGGCGTAGGTGAAAAGAGAACTTCCCTTGGGGATTAATAAAGTATTCTAAAACATGGTGTCCTTGGTGGCTGCCCCCCGTGATCGATTTCTGATCTCTGTGCCTGGTGCCTCAGATACCTGTACGAGAGAATCGACGGGCGTGTGCGGGGAAACCTGCGGCAGGCGGCCATCGACCGCTTCAGCAAGCCTGACTCGGACCGCTTTGTCTTCCTGCTTTGCACCCGCGCCGGGGGCCTGGGCATCAACCTGACGGCCGCCGACACCTGCATCATCTTCGACTCGGACTGGAACCCGCAGAATGACCTGCAGGTATGCTGGCTCTAACAGCCCATAATCTCCATTAGCGAACAGCCAGAACCGCCTGTCCCTTTCATTTCATCCACGCCGCCATGGAAACGTAAATGCTAACGTGATTGAACGGCATGGTGCCGGGCGATCCGATGCCAACGGTGAGCCCTGTGCCAGGAACGCAACTGAGAAATCTGTCTGTAAACGAATGCTTTGAAGTTTATACAGGGACGCCACATTCGGTGACAGCTGTGGTCAAGCAGTCATGAATCGGTAACTTCTCAGGGGATATTTTAATCACTTAATCATAAAATAATAGATGGTTGTATCACTTGCACAAATTGATGTTTGTCTTTTGTGATTTTTTTTTTAAAAATTGTAATATTGGAAAATCAGTCAGCCCACTTCGGTCAGCAGAACTGCCAGATGTCCACTGGGATCCGGCGTGGCTGTGTACGCCCAGTCACCACAGAAAGCCCAGTGGGGTTTCCCGGCTAGTGTAATTCCAGTTGAAGTGCCTCTTGGTTCAGCCTGTGTAGACAGCCCAGTTCCGAGAAACGAGGGACGGTGGCGGTTCTGCATGACCCAAAATGCTGCAGGTTCGACACCCAGCAGGGGACCACCGCTGCTGAGCTGAATAGCTGTCTGACCTCTTTGTGACAGTCATGCACCTCAAATTTACTGTCTGGAAAATATGATCAACCAGATTCCCTAAGTAAATTTAGTTAAGTGGTTTAACTTGGGAATAGTCAAAAACTGTCTAAGCTGTTTTCACCTCATATTTTGGAATTGGCTGCAAAATAGTACATAAATGCAGTTTTGCAAAGTATTTTTAAATCGTATACATCAGTGTTTCCCAGTCCGGTCCTCAGGGACCCACAGTCGGTTCATGTTTTTGTTCCCTTTGAGCTGCCTGCCAGACAGTCCATATTTTTGCTCGGCAGTAGGGAGAGAGCAAAAACGTGGGCTGTGTGTGGGTCCCTGAGGACTGGATTGGGCAACACTGGTATAGATAAATCAAACCTTTTTAGGTTAATGTTAAATATTGAGAATAATAAGTGCCCGCCCCCCGCCCCATGGAATCTCACAGGCTCAGCTTGTAGCTTTAGGGCAGGGGAAGCCGCAGGTGTTGCCAGAAGCAGGGGGGGGGGCATTGGGAAACTGCTTCATATGGAGACCATCAGTAGAAGGTATAATTTAGCACACAAAAGTAGGAATTCTGTCCCCGTTTATTTCCGCCCATGTGTGTCCTCTCTGGCGTGTGGGTGTCCCCATACATTGTCACGTATCTGCACCCATGCCCCCCTCCCCCCCCCACAGGCCCAGGCTCGTTGCCACAGGATTGGGCAGAACAAGGCGGTGAAGGTATACCGGTTGATCACCCGTAACTCCTACGAGCGCGAGATGTTCGACCGCGCCAGCCTGAAGCTGGGCCTGGACAAGGCCGTACTGCAGAGCATGAGTGGCCGCGAGAACAGCGTGGGCGGGGTAATCTCTCTCTATGTGATCCACTGTCATTGGTGCTCGTGTCTGTCCATTAAGGACAAGGGACGTAGGTTTGGTTTCATCATTGGTAGGGACATAATCAGCCCCAAACATCCCACAACCCCATAAACACACAGAGAACTCACACTATATTGGTACCTTTCATACCCAAATGTACGCCCTTGGTTCTGATCAGATGATATATAAGTTGTGTGTATTTCACAGCTGGTTAATTCTGGTTGCTCCTATGATACTTTCGGTATTTATTATTTTTCATAAATACGACGCGTGGTGTATTTATGACTGTAGCTCGGCAGGGGAGCACCGTTAGTGGCTTTGGTCATGGTCCGTGTGTTCACCCCTGGCCTGCAGTCAGCTCATCTCTATCCTGGCTTGACCACCTCTTCATCCTGCCCTCCTCCAGCAGATCCAGCAGCAACTCTCCAAGAAGGAGATCGAAGACCTGCTGCGGAGGGGAGCCTACGGGGCCCTCATGGACGAGGAGGATGAGGGTTCCAAGTTCTGTGAGGAGGACATTGATCAGATTCTCCAGCGCAGGACGAAGACCATCACAATCGAGTCCGAGGGCCGGGGTTCCACTTTTGCCAAGGTTTGGCTCCCCCCTTTTCCAATGTCTCCACCAGTCACACGAAACGGCCTCCTAGTGCAGCGTCTGAGAAACGTTTCGCCGTTGCCTGGATACACCTCTGTTCATCCTTCACGTGGTGTTCGTTTTCAGGCCAGCTTCGTGGCGTCTGGAAACAGGACAGACATCTCTCTGGACGACCCCAACTTCTGGGACAAGTGGGCAAAGAAGGCCGAGATCGACCTGGACACCGTTAACGGCAGAGTGAGTAACGGGCGCCGTGTTTCTCTGTTCCGTCTCATCTGTCCTCTTTCTTGTGTTGAGGATGCTAAGGCGCTCTGCCCGTTGTTCTTTGCGGGCAACAGAACAGCCTGGTGATCGACACCCCTCGGATTCGGAAGCAGACTCGCCCGTTCAGCGCCACCAAGGACGAGCTGGCCGAGCTGTCAGAGGGCGATAGCGACAGCGAAGACAAGCCCAAGCTGCGGAGGCCGTATGACCGCCTCAACGGCTACGGCCGCACCGAGTGCTTCCGTGTGGAGAAGAACCTGCTGGTGTACGGGTGAGCAGACCTCTGCCACGCGCTGCCTGCTGTGTTTTGCCGTTTAAAGCTCAGCTGGCTTTTTTATGCAGAGCTACCTACTGTGCCCCTTTAAAGGCACAACAGCAGTCCCACATGGGCCTAAACCTTACCATGCCGTACTGACGCACTGCTGCCACGGCACCTGCATCCAGGTGGGGGCGCTGGAGAGACATCCTGCATGGGCGTTTCAAGCGGCAGCTCAGTGAACGGGACGTGGAGGCCATCTGCCGGGCACTGCTGGCCTACTGCCTGGTCCATTACCGCGGCGACGACAAGATCAAGAGCTTCATGTGGGACCTGATCGCCCCCTCAGAGGACGGGCGCACTCGGGAGCTGCAGAACCACCTGGGTGAGCTGATTGTTCCAGTGCCCACCCCACCCCCCCCAAAGAAAACAAGCACCGGGTCTCCAAAGAATGCATTTTTGCTATACTACACAGCCATCAGCTGAGGAGGGCCTGGTCACCTCTTAAATACTCATGATCCCCTACAGGGCTGTCGACGCCGGTGCCTCGAGGGAGGAAGGGTAAGAAGATGAAGGCCCAGGCCAGCTCCTTCGACATCCAGAAGGCCGAATGGATCCGAAAGCACAATCCGGAACACCTTCTGCAAGACGACGGCTACAAGAAGCATCTGCGACATCACTGCAACAAGTGAGTGTGGTCCCAAATCCACCCGCTACCCCCCCACCTCTCAAAGGGATAAAGCAGTCCGCTACTTATTGTCCATCGGGGGGGGGCTACCCAGGTCCTCAAGAGTGCTACATCAAGCTGTCTCAAACTGAAACATAGGGAGGAGCACATCAATCTTAATGGTGCCTAATGATGTATTAAAAACCGACCTGAAGACATGGCACTCATTAATACTGTGTTCGGGATGGAGTGGAAATTGAAACAATGGAGACACAAGGAAACCTCTCCGTCAATCCATCCATCCAGTGACGGGGCACACTGAGCATGGAGCCCTTTGCTGGGAGCACTGGGCAGGGAGCATACTGGATTGGGGTGCTGTTCCATCACAGGGTAAAGACCCTTGCTCCGGAAGCCTTTTGTTCGGTGTGTTTGATCTGGGTGTTGTGGGCCCCGGGCCCCAGGACTCTGAACTGGTCTGGTGTACGGTGAAAAAGTTACAAAGCGGTGCTTAAACAGAAATGATATAAAAAGTGATATTAAAAATCTCTCTGAGAGTGGAGTGTGCTTTCTCCCCTGGTTCTGCCTTGGTGCTGTCGCCTCAGGCTTAGTCTCCAGGGACCACAGCGCCTGGATTCAGTGAAGTGCTTTGTGTCAATGCTTCTTATTAAAAACACTATATACGAATAAGATGAAATTGAATTGATTTAGGTAGCTCACTGATATAAAGGTACACGCATGCGGGGCTCTAACTGCCATACTGGAGCGAGTGAGGCCATAAACGCAGCCCTGCGTGAAGCGGCTTGCTCCCCATTGTCCCACTGGCCTCACTCTGTCAGGGTGATTTGTCTGCCGTGACGAATACAGGAAGAAGCAGCTTTTCATGGACTGTACCACTGCCCTGGGGGCATGGGTGGTGGGTGGTGGTTGGGAGGGAAGAGCTGTCAGAACCCTGCGGACTGGAGGGAACTGGGGGGGTGATCCACGCTGTGCTTGCGGCTGGTGTCAGTGAGCCCCCCTCCCCTCCCCCCCCAGCCTGCTTATACCTAAGATTCTTGGTCCTTCACTGTAACTGCTTGTGACGCTTCTTCGTCTCTCTGGGCAGGGTGCTGCTCCGAGTTCGAATGCTTTACTACCTGAAACAGGAGGTGATCGGCAACCAGGCCCCGAAGGTTCTGGGCGGCTCGGAATCCAGGTGGGAACTGAAAATCAGCCGGCGGCGTTCTGGACCTCTGGTGTCGAATCTCTGGTGGCCCACATTCTCGGCTCACGGTGTCAGTTTGAGGTTTAACAAACGCCTTGACGTGGTCTAGGTCCTTTGGCAGCCCTCGCCAAATGTATGGTCTTACCAGCAGGTGTGCCAAGCCCAAGCAGGCGTTTAGGAAATGAACGAGATTTTTTTTCTAGATTCCTGTAACAAAAACGGCATCAGGGTGCTGTGATGTACATCCCAGACATCTATTCCAGCCCGCTAGTGTGCTTTACCCTGTCCGACACACATGTGATGAGCTGGAAATGTTGAGTGACAGATGTTCTTGTCATCATACGGTGACCGTCCTCACACACTCTCCGTATCATGGTGGATTTTGGGGAATGTGTGTGTGTCTCTGTTTGTGTGTCTGATTTTCATTCTGCTTTGTTCTGCCGTCCTCAGCGAGATCGATATCTGGGTTCCTGAATTGGGCCACTCTGAGCTGCCCGCGCTGTGGTGGGACGCTGGGGCGGACAAGTGCCTCCTGCTGGGAGTGTATAAGCATGGTGAGTTGTAATCCGCCCCCCCCCCATTATAAACTACTGCTACAGAGCCGTTACTCGCTGCATTCTCGCTGAAGCACTCCCTCTTCTGGGGATGGAGCTTCTGGGCCTTCACACCATTTTGCCCTGAAACCTGGAGGTTATTCATGAAGAAACGCAAACATTCGCGTTTCCTCTGAAGGTTGCCAGGGGGCTTTGGGGTCTTTGTACTCAGTAGCTACCAGTAGAGGTGGACTAACTGCTTAAAGCGGAGATGTGAAATGAGTGAACTGCAGCGGCTGCCCTCCTGCCCCCGCAGGATACGAGAAGTACAACACGATCCGCGCGGACCCCGCCCTCTGCTTCCTGGAGAGGGTCGGCCGGCCCGACGAGAAAGCCATCGCCGCGGAGCAGAGGGCCAACGATTTCATGGACGGGTACGTGGTCCACGCTGTCCGTGATGGATACGCTGCAAGCGCTGCCTGCACCACGCTGGCTTTAATCTCGCCGTTTGCCTCATTTACTTGCTAATTGTCTGCAGTGTGCATGCTGTAATCTGTCATTCTTACTGATTATGCCTTCCTGAAGGCCTTGGACCAAAATATTGCAAACTAGCATGGTATTTATGAGCATGCAGTGTGGGACAGCCTGTTTATAAATAACCCATCTCAGCAACAGCGTGAATCGGTTTATTTAAAAAGCATGGCAATTATCGATTGTTAGTAGCATGTCTTTATGTTGGCTTTGGTATGGTCCTGCCCTTGAAGCTTGGGGGCGGGGTTAAGACAGGAAGTCCTGCCTTTCTGTATCCTGCTGCTGTGTCCCACCTCTGCCTTCCCTCATGGTCCTTTTTGTCTTACTCAGTGATGTAGACGACCCGGAATACAAGCCTGCTCCAGCACTGCTGAAGGATGACATAGAGGTAACAGTCAGGGTACCATAGGACAAATCTCCTGGGACTCTTCAGGTGGGGAGGAATTGGGGGGTCCTAAATGTGACTATAAACACTCTCTTGTCCCGCAGGATGATGCATCTTCCTCCGGTGACTTGGTCATTACCGACTCTACTGGAGGTAAATCACAATCCCGAAATACACAGCAGCCAAAACCAGAACAATCCTGCTTAATTATGAGTTTTTAATGGGTTACTGACGGGTCTCCTGTGTGCCAGAAGGTGGCGCTGTGGCGGAGGGGGACTCTGCTTACTGGCCGCCGCCGTCTGCGCTGACGGCACGCCTGCGGCGCCTCATCACCGCCTCGCAGCGCTACACCAAGAGCCGGCAGATCCTGCAGATCCACCAGACGCAGCAGGCCCTGCCGGCCCCACCCTGTGCTCTGCTGACTCCCACGCTCACCGACACCCTCAACCCCAAGATGGCCGCCAAGATGGAGCGGCAGCAGAGGTGAGGTGGAGACTCACTACTCGCGTTTCTGCCCGGTCCCAGGCAGAGGGGAGCCTGTCGCTCAGCAAAGCCCCCCATTACCTTGCTTCAGGTGGACCCGTCGGGAAGAAGCCGACTTTTACCGCGTGGTGTCCACCTTCGGAGTGGTGTTCGACCCCGAGGCGGGCCGCTTCGACTGGACCAAGTTCCGCGCCATGGCACGGCTGCACAAGAAGACAGACGAGAGCCTGCGGAAATACCTCTGGGCATTCACGGCCATGTGCCGCCGGGTCTGCCGCCTGCCTCCGAAAGACATCGGTGAGTGACCAATGAGAGCAGGTGTCACAGGATTCCATGGTTACCTGTAGTTGGAGATGAATCAAAGGTTTTGTGGTTCTTCCAGGGTTTGTGGACCCCTCCATCTCCATCCAGCCCATCACAGAGGAGAGGGCATCCCGCACGCTCTACCGCATTGAGCTCCTCCGCAAGGTCCGGGAACAAGTGCTGCGTCACCCGCAGCTCTACGAGCGCCTGGCTCTGTGCCAGCCGGGACCCGACCTGCCCGTGTGGTGGGAGCCGGGGCCCCATGACCGCGACCTCCTGATCGGGGCGGCCAAGCACGGCGTCAGCCGCACAGACTACCACATCCTGCGTGACCCTGAGCTGGGCTTCACGGCAGCCCAGCATGCCTACAGCCAGCAAGCGGGTGCTCCAGGCCGCACTGCCACACCGCTCCTTGCTCCTCATGCCCAGCTCCCATCAGCAGGGGGGTCCCCACCAGCCGGCACTCCCCAGCAACACGACGTCCCACCCAGGGTGCTCCAGGACGAGGTGACACCCAAAGAGGAGGCATCATCCGAGGACGAAATCAGGGAGGACAAAGTGCAGCCTGGGCACTGGAGCCCCCCAACAGGGCCCCCAACACCATCCGGCCTGGAAGACAAGACTGGGCCCGCCAAGGGGGAGAGTGAGAGCCGCATGGTGGCGGCCCGGACCAAACCCCTCACGCCCAATTCTGCGGCCAAGAAGCAGAAGAAGGCCAGCAAGCGGAGCCGGCGGGACGCCTCGGACTCTGACGGCTCCTCGTCCTGTTCCTCCTCACGCTCTTCCTCCTCCTCTTCCTCGTCATCCTCCTCCTGCTCGCGCTCTGGCTCCAGCTCTTCTTCCTCTTCCTCCTCGTGTTCCTCGGGTTCCTCATCTTCCTCGTCCTCTTCCTCGTCCTCCTCTGAGGACAGTGAGAGTGAGGGAGAGGAGGACACCAAGAGAGGTGAGCCTGGTGATTGGGTTGCACGGCTTATGAACATTATCTGTTATGAAGTGTAAGAAGTACAATATTTAATATTTATATTGCTCAACCTTGTTACTAGGATACATATTGGAGTTTAAAACTGCACCCCCCACTTGTGTTGTGCGGGAAAAAAATCTTGTATCTACATTTATGTTGCACAAATAAATTGAATGCAGTGGAGGGTGTCCACTATTGGTAAGCGAGAAGGTGTGGCCTGCAGCAGACTGACTGCTGATTGGTGCATTTCAGTGCCACCGCCCCCCAATGTGAAGGGCTTTGACGAAGACAGCGCTGCCTCCATCAGCACCACGCAGGACGAGACACAGGACAGCTACCTCACCGAGAACGGCCTGCCTGGCTCCTCCAACCCCTTCCAGGAGGGCTATATGCTGGCTGCCTCCTACTGGCCAAAGGTATTACGGCAGTCGTAATCTGCATATATGTGAACTGCTGTAGGGTTTGAGTTACCCCAAGAGAAGAGTACATTTTTTTCCTGGATTCTTTACATACTAGATGTATAACTGATAAGCAGTTTACTATTATTATTATTTGCTTGCGCTCGTAGGACCGAGTCATGATCAATCGGCTGGATAGTATTTGCCAGGCCGTGCTGAAGGGGGTGTGGCCTACAGCAAGGCGCACCTATGAGGGGAATGTGGTGTCCTCCTTCTACACCACCAAGCTGCTGGACCGGACCGCCGCCCCCCCTGAGGAACCCTCCACCTCCCCTCAGAGGTCAAAGGTAAAATGAAGCATGCTGGGAAATGCGTATGGTTATGAGATCGGTCCGCCACCACTTCCTGGTGACACATGAAAGGACAGCCTCAGATCTAGTGCACCTGATTGCATGGAGGAAAGTCACACATAGCTGGGCTTCTGATAAATATATTTTGGAGAGGGTGTGGAGATGCTAGAGATTGTAGAGTTTAGAGTGTGTGGGGGGAGTATGGATTAGATGGGGGTGGGGGGTGAAGGGACTGTCCGGGGAATACATTGTTGTTTTTCCGGCAGCATTAGAATTTCTTTTATAATTCACTTGGGGGTGCAACAGTAGACAAAGTAAATGGTTCAGTACGAACCTCAGTTTCAGTTTAACAGTTCGGTGCAATTTCGGTATAGGAGAGAAAACAGAGAATTTGTTTTGAAATTATTCATTATTAAGTGCAAACACAATTTAGGAACCGTTGCCTGTCGGTGTGTCTAAATAACAAACCCTTAGAGGCTCTTATTTGTGCACTCTAAAGATGAATTTCGAAAATAAATTTTTCAAAAATAGTACGACATAATAAAATGTTATAATGAAGGGAACCTCGCAATCTCTATTACTGACTGTGGTCACATATCTGTAGACCCCATAACCTTTTTTTAAATATGTGTCTTTTTTTGAAAATGTGCTTTGGAATGCTTTTCCACTGCACCAGGTTCTGTAACCTTTTGGTACTTCAAAAAAGATCTTGTGATGGTTT
>JAABNX020000008.1:12006883-12026883 GCA_015163995.2 Mormyrus lacerda
TCAACCTGTTGATTGCATCATCTGGTTGGCAGTTTTGGCATAGATGGTCCCACCCACTGAGAGTTTCAGCTTCCGCTCGTATCACTGTTGGCTAAAAGAATGTTCCTGTTGAAGCTACAGACCAACACACATCCTGTCATTGTCCAGACACCTACTTAATTGCTCGGTGAATTAATCGGTCTACTTTCCCACACCTAATCCGGGCTCCTGCTTTTGTAGGACGGCTCCTTGAAGCTGACCTTCCAGAAACAGGCCGGACCTCAGAAGCGGCCCCTGGACGCTGAGGACGGCCCCCTGGCCCAGCAGCAGTACCTGGCCCGCCTTCAGGAGCTGCAGAGCGCCTCAGATGCCAGCCTGGCCGACTTCACCAAGCCTCATCCGGCCCTGTCCCACGGTACACCTCTTAAGGGCTGCTGCCTGATCAGCCGTGCCTGGGTCACATTGTTCCCTGGCTCTGAACCCAGCACCTCTGACCCCTCTATCTCCCCACAGGCATCATGGGGCAGATGAGGGTGAATGGGACAGTGGACGGGCAGCCCCTCATGAAAAAGAGACGGGGTAGGCGGAAGAACGTGGAGGGGGTGGACCTCCTGCTCATGAACAAGGGCAGGGCCTCCTCCGTTTCGGACCCTGTAAGATTTCCGATGTGACTTATATAATAATCAAATGTTAATTATAGTATTTAACTATGTAAGACTATAAACATCTGCATATCTAAGACTTTGGCCAATCATTGTATTTAACTATGATTTTAGATATACTTTGGATACTTAGATTTTTAAAAGGTCCATTTTAACATTGTGACAAGGTGTTTTCTTGCATTAAATTGGCTTCCACCTACTCTGGAAGGCGGCTGGTTCAAATTCTGTGAATGCCCAGAGTGATTGTACACCATTGGGCCTTTGAGCAAGGCCAGTAACCTGCAATTGCTTCATCCTGGGTATGACGTTAATCTACATCCAGTCCTATAAGGAGGTCTTCCAATTTACGGGGAAAAACTTGGGGATTGGCGGCAGGATTGGCACTCCAGCCACGTGAAAAAACTCGCACTGATGTGGTGCTGAGGTATCGCCTGCCACTTGACTGCACTCAGGTTCTCATCCCTGAGGTGGTTTGTCATGTGGTGGGTGCGGCTGTAATCAGGCTCTCTCACCTACTCTGGCTGTACTTTGAGGTGTGTTAGCTTCTAGGATAAGCTTGTGGGCAATTCCATGTTAAAAGTCTGTTTGATGTCACATCTATAACACTGATACAGTGCTCTGTATTTCTAAATGAATATGTTAATTTTGGGGATTTGTCTATATTCAACCTAATAAGGTAATATAAAAATATATGCAAATTGCAACAGTAGGCTTGTCATTCTCTGGGGCATTTTTTACCCGTTTGAGCCTAAATATCACATTGATAATGCTGCGTTGATAATGTCATATTGATAATCGTGTATGTTTTTCCATGCATGATATGTATCTGTGTGGCAAGCTAGGTGGCAGCCCTGGTAACTTTATACCATGTTCTGGTTTGCCCCACCCCCTCTCACTCCCAGGTGACCTCTGGTTGGTCTGGTGGCACCCACTCCAGCGCAGTCGTGGCACCCACTCTGGGGTATGGGCAGACCCCAATGGACATGGAAAGCAGAGTCCCCGTCATCAACTTGAAGGACGGCACGCGACTGGCTGGCGACGACGCCCCCAAAAGGAGGGACCTGGACCAGTGGTTAAAGGAGCACCCGGGTTTTGTGGCGGACGTGGGAGCCTTCATCCCTGTGAGCTGTCCCACCATCCTCTATCCTCGATTTTATTTTTAATAACTAGCTAATTCAGTGTTATATTTTGGGCAAAATGCCTTTAAAAGAATGAGATTTAAGATTGTCTCTTCACCTTGTGGGAGGATGGGAAATCTCTGGGATCATTTAAGGTGACCTGGCAATAATCGTGCAATCCGCACTTGCCGGGTGTCTCTGTCGATGGCACAGGGGGTCAGCAGGATGCAGTTTCCGGATGGGCGGCCGAAGCAGAAAAGGCACCGTTGCCGTAACCCCAACAAGATCGACGTCAACAGCCTGACAGGCGAGGAGCGTGTGCAAATCATCAACAGGAGAAATGCCCGCAAGGCAAGCCCCGCCTCCTCCTCATACTCCACCCCTTCCCTACCTGAAAGATCCTGGGCCTCTTCCTTCCATTCCTCACTGAGCTTCTTGTCCTTTTCTCCCCATAGGTGGGTGGAGCTTTTGCTCCACCCCTGAAGGACCTGTGCCGCTTCCTGCAGGAGAACCCTGAGTATGGTGTGCCCCCGGAGTGGGCAGATGTGGTGAAGCAGTCGGTGAGTCCCGCAGTCCTGCCCCAGCGACATGCTCTCATTTATCCTGGTGACATGACATTATGGGATGGATCCATTACCGTGACTATGACTGGACCACGTGCTTACTGGTCTCCGCCTCCTTCCCCCGGCAGGGTTACCTCCCAGAGAGCATGTTTGACCGCATCCTGACTGGACCCATCGTCCCTGAGGAGGTGAGCCGGCGTGGCCGGCGGCCAAAGAGCATGCTGGGCAGGACGGCGGCGGCAGCTGCAGGCGGAGCTGGCGCCTCAGCCCTCGGCCTCAAACCCCTGCTGGCCAATGGGCTACTATCGGGGGTGGACCTGTCCAGTTTGCAGGCCCTGCAGCAGAACCTCCAGAGCCTGCAGTCGCTGCAGCTCAGTGCTGCTAGCCTCATGGGCCTGCCAGGGGGCCTGGCAAGTAGCGCCGGAGACGCTGCCAACCTGGCCGCCATGTTTCCCATGATGCTCTCTGGTATGGCGGGGCTGCCTAACCTCTTGGGAGCGGGCGGCCTGCTGGGCAAAGGCCAGGATGGCACAGCAGGCGAAGTGGGAGAAGCTGAGGACGGGAAGAAGGGAAGTGCTGGAAGTGACTCCGCCCACAAGGCCCCGCCCCAGCCCATGGACGCTAAAGGTGAAAGGACAGAGGCCCAGAGCACCACCACGTCTGCTTCTGGCAGCACCGCCCCCCTAAGTGCTGCTGCCGCAGCAGGCTCCGCCCCCCCACTGGCACTGAACTCCTTGCTCCTCTCCGGCATGCTGTACCCAGGGATGCTGCTTAACCCAGGCCTTAACCTCCCTGTGTCCGCGTCCCCCCAGCCCGGCGCGTCTGAGAAGCAACGGCGGGGGGTCGACACGGAACGCGCCCCTCTCAGCTCGCCGGCTCAGGGAGCACAGCCGGTCGAGGCAGAGGAGTCTGGAGAGGAGGAGGAGGACGAGGATGAAGAGGACGAGGATGAAGAGGAGGGGTCCACAGGACATAGAGAAGATAACAGTGGACCAGAAGGGTCCAATAAAGTAGAGTCTTCCTCTTCTGAGTCGGACAGCTCATCTTCCTCCTCTGAAGACTCTGACTCCAGCGATGAAGACTGACCCCCATGTACCCTTGCAGTGTATATGTATGGATATATAAATTACCGTGCACTTACATTGTATTTTTTTTTTTTTTTTGTAAATATCAAAACTAAAGTATTGTGTAATAAAGAAAAAAAATTAAAAAGAAACTGTATCTAGAGAAGCTGAAATGAATTTTCAGTGTTTGTTCAAAGGTACAATATTGTTTTGAGAGACATTTTGCATGTCAAACTTTATTAGATTTCTGAAATTTGTGAACTTGTACTACACAATGATGTACAATTGCAAAAAAAGAGGCAAAGGCATTATTGTTATAATTATGTTGGGATTTAATTTTATTAAAAAAATAATGCTCAATGTGAACTGTACATTTAATATATTTGGAGTTGGGGGGGGGCTTTATACATATTTTGGTTTAAGTTGTAAATAATTTTTCCAGATAAACACTTATAATTTGCAGATCGAGCTTTGGAAATGTCAGCAATAACTCGGGCAGCTAATGAATGTCACTGTAGCTGTGCATCCTGGACGTTGGCCATTTCGTCTTTCGAGCCCCGGAGAATGACGCGGCTCTTATTTCCACGGTCGCCGTTTTTCAACCGTCTGATTCTCCTTATGCGACTTCTAAACTCCAAATTAAGGAAGTCCATTTAACTCTAACGGGAGAGGACACATCTTCAAGTACCCGGTTGCACCACACACTAATTTGTGCGTATGATCTTAGTGTGTGGTACTTCTGGTGCAGTATTTGCCTACAGAAGTATAGGAGTAGAGTCTGTTTTACTGAGCTACACCTCACCAACTCGACTGCTGCTGCACAAAAATCCCAGTTGACTGCAGATCTCGCTTTTCTTTTCAAGTCCGCTGTGACTTGGATATGATACCAAGGTCTTATTGAAGGTCAAGAAGCTGGGGATGAAACTCTTACCCAATATGTGCCAAATTCCACTTCTGTCAATGGAACAATGGAAGAGAGGCTCGTATTACATTTTTTTTTTTTTTAATAATACCGCTAAATGCATTTAAAAATTCAGGTACAACAAAGTGTTCTGGAGACCCGTGGAATGGAAGGGAATTCCAGTGGGCTGGTTTTCCGGCTTTTACCTCACTTAGCGTGTAAGCGCGTGGCGTTCCTCGCCATTTGCCATTTTATAGGACAGCCTCCAGCGTTCTGCACTTTTTCTAGAGACCGTTAGGAAATCTTCTGCTTGGCACAACCTTCCATGGGCACACTGCGTTTCTGTTACCTTCTTGGTGTTCTTGTTTTGTTTATCCGTCCGTTTCTGTGTTGAGTCTACGGCTGCATCCTACAAAGTCCCACTCCAAGCCACAATCTCTTTTCCTTTGAGTGGACTGAGTCCTGTCCTCCAGCTAATGGTAAACAAGGGCTGTGTACCATTCGAGGGCTTCCTAGTTACTCAGAGAAATCCCAGACCTATCTCAGATAGTATCAGAGGTCGGTGTGATGGGCTGTCACTTTCGTGGAACTTCAGTACAACTGGGCTGAGGTCATCAAAGTGTATATATATGTATATTTTGGGGACTTAAATGATGCAGTTCTTAATTGTAGTGAAATGACAACTCGCTAAAATGATCACTAGGACGTTTGTGTAAAATACTTTTTGACTGTATAGTGGTGCCATGGTAGGGGTCCAGTTCCATTTCACAGTTCGATTTACTTCTTCTCAGGCGCGCAAAGTAAACGGGACACGCAGCACACTGTAATACTTTTGCATTTTGAAACGTCACACAACATGTGACATGGGTTATGGATCTTTGTAGTCCAGACCAACTCGCCGTTCGATAATCTTTGTTTTCCTTGGGCCGTACTTGGCTGTTTTGTAGTTCATTCTGTATGTTTTTGTTGTATTTTTTTTTCTATTTTTGAGAAATTTTCCTATCCCATTCAGTTAATCGCTTATGGAATGGTTGTATTTGAGCTGCACTGTGGAAAACTTTATTTGTGGCAGTATATGACTATGCTCACAACATGCCTTTATGTGTATCTAGAGTTCTGCTGTGCAGGTTCTACCCTAGTAGTTCAGCTCCAGCTGTGTAAAAGGACTGTTCTCTAGTATCTAATATCTATTTTATTTGTGTATGTGTATATATGCATACACGCACACAAATATGTGTTTTTTCCTGGCTATAGACATGCCAGCACCCTCCATCTGTAACATCAATGTTGAACTGGTTTTTGTATAATTACTGAAACATAATAAATATATTTAGCTACCAACACTGATGTATTCACTGTAATTGACCCACTTGTCACCACACAGGGATTTCTACCATAATCCGCTAAAGCAATCATTTTAAATGATGATTGATGATAGGGAAATAGAAATTGTGCAGCATCGCTGTGTTGTCTTTACTTATTTGTTTTCCAGTAAAGAGCATAGACAGGATAGTCAGCAAAGCGGCCTACATCTGATAACCTCTGTCTTTCTGTCTGTTATTCATCACTAGCAGACACTGCTGTGACCCAAGATGACCTTAAATGAACTTGGTTCACTGCTTCAGTCATGTGCTGGGGTTGATGTGACAGGTTGCTGAAGTTGCCTCCTCAACTTGACCGCAACTGTAATCTGTACCGCTTCGTTGTTGTGTTAATCGGGGTGAACTCCACCCTATTTCTTTTTTTTTTTGAGAAATACCTGCAGAAGCATGCTTCATATTTTGCATATTTCTTCTCTTGGTGTGTTCTAATTTGAATGCAGCCCCAGATAGTTCGAGAGGTTGTCTTACATTGTACTTAAAATTATATAATGCAGAACCAAGTCTGGAAATCAGCTTATACATGTAAATGTTCCAGAGTTTGTATTTTACATGTGTTATCTTAACATTCAGGGATGCAGACACGGCTCTTTAATTCAGTAGTTGTCGATGTGCGATATACAGGCAGTCCCCGGGTTACGAACGAGATCCATTCCCTAAGTCTATCTTTAAGTCAAATTTGTAGGTATGTCGGAATGTCAGAGTGCATTATAAGTATACAGTAATAATAAAAACTATTACATACAATACTGTACTGTACCCAGAGCCAACGAACCACTGAAGCTGCACAATGTCTTCACGAATGTCACAAAATTGTCTGTGCATTCGTTATTACGAACCATCGTATTTAACCCAAATTTTTAATATGATAGGCTTTATAGCAGTCACTTCGTAAGTACAAGTTGTATGTAAGTTGGATGTTTTTAACCTGGGAACTCTCTGTAAACTATCTGTTGCATGGCACCTTTTTGGGAACACTACCTTGCAGTCTACTTGGTGTAAAAATGTATTTGGACATGATTATACGTATAGCGAGAACGTGACAACACTGTTGCAGGTCAGAGAGGCCTGGTGCAACATGAAACTCACATTCACATTCATAGCTTTTAATGTTCTTTCTCATAATAGCCCAAAAGCTACCAAGCACCAATAAAATAAGTTGATTGAAGAAAAAAAAAAACAAAAAACATGGTTTTATTTATTAATGGTTTTTGGACAAAACACTGTCTGTAAATCACACCTTTGAAATGCCACTTTGCACATCATTAATCTGAACCTTGGCAGGTGTCTTCATCAGGACCACAGTTGCACATTTGTGCATGTATAGTGTGTCAGGTCTAAGGATTTCAGAAGATTGCCAGTTCGAGCCCCGGTCTTGGCAGAATAGTCACATGTCCATGGGCCTTCAGCAAGGCCCTTAACCCCCAGCTCCAGGGGCGCCACACGTTAGCTGACCCTGTGCTGTGACTCCCAAGCTATGGAGAGCATGATGGGGTCAGTGAATAAAAGCATCCTGATGTATCTGTACTTGTGCAAATGGCAAATAAAGCATGTTTTTTGTATTTGCTTTGTTTGTCTAAGCAATGGCCTGCCACTGTGCAAAATAGCAACCATTATTTCAGATTACCTGCCAGGAAGGAATTACCAACAAGCAAAAAAAAAAAAAAGACAAATACATGTATGAACATTAACTTGCATTTCCTTGTATTTATATTTTTTCAATAAGTTTTATTTGCACCTGTTGTATGATGTGGTCTTTGTAACTAAATGCAGGAAGCACAATTTTTTTTTATTTAAAATGTTAACTGTGTTGTTTGTCTTTGGAGTAAATGGTATATAACAATTAGGTTGTATTGAAATGTCTCTCAGGAGTCATCGTAACACTGCTTTATACGGTAATACTTTCAAAGATCATTCTGCTCAGTGCATCCAAAACTGTTACGTCTGGGACAGGTTCAAACATAATGAAAAAGCAGCTAGGAAATGAGCACTGAGCTAACCGACAATATAGTCACCCAATAATGCTCATTATGTTGCTCAAATAACATTTATATTTGATGTCGCCCTTCTGGTTTAGGGGAAATGTTTATATGAATGTTTAGATAAGTCCGAGAATAGATCCGGTTTGTTTGCAAGATATATATTTTTAAATTCAACATCTCTTTTAAAATATTGTTACTGCCACCCTGCACATTCATATGATGCACACTGTTACAGGAACTAGTTCAAAAGCCGTGGCAGGCAGCAGGAAGTTTTTATTTGGCTTTCTGAAGGACTTCTCTCAAAACCAATCGGCATCCACGGTACAGAGTTGGGGGCAGGTCCTTTGCTTTACGCAAGCTCGTTTTACCGAATGTTATACGCGTACAATAGGCGTAATATAGTCGTTCTAGGGGGGTACGTATTTATCGTAAGTCAACTACGCAGAGCAGCAGCTGTCACTCAAAGGGCATTTAAATGGCTGCACTGTACATTACTGCATATCGTACAGTACGAAAACAATGATATGGCTACCAGTATACTTCATAGCGTAACCGAGTGTCTTTGCTGTTACTGCAGCGATTGTTTTGCGGATTAATACTTTGCGGATAGCATTTTTTTTTCTTGTCCAGCATTAACACCGTTGGTATAAATTGCTTAAAAATGAGCGAGGAGGAAGAGAGTTTGCAGAAAACGAAACAGGGCTTTGAAGACCTCTGCCGAGCCCTTAATATGGATGAGGAGGCGCGCAGCGAAGCATGGAAAAATTACGAAAATATTAATAAGAATTACACCCTAGAGGTAAGAACCATGGGGAATCTGGATATGTGTCGTTTTTTTTAGATTTTGACATTAGATGGTGGCGCGGAAGTCTGAATTGTGGCTGTATTTATATTTACGCCGTTTTATCACGCAAATTATCTTAATTGTGAAATGTATAGAAATAGCTATAATGGCAAGGTGTGGAAATTAGCCAACGTTGTGTGTTTTCGACGTTTTTGAAAGAAAAGGGGAGTGGTCGGGGCAGGGGGCGGGGTTAGGGGCGCCCGTCATACCTCCATTCAGTCACAATGAGAATAAGCACAACGGGGTCTCAGCTCCTATGAGCATCTCCGATCTTGTCAAACTTGGCTGCACCAGGTGGTACTTGTAAAATACTTTGAAATATCCAACCATCCATCTTCCATCAATTTAACCTGCTCAAGGTCATGATGGTTACCTGGAGCCTATGCCAAATAGCTTTTGGGACAAGGTTGGGGTAAATCCTGGACATGTTTCTATGCCATTTCAGGGCACATACACAGAGTCAAATACTAGGAGAACATTAGAGACACCAGGTACCCTAACAGCATGCCTTTGTACTGTGGCCGTGTCTCGCAATGCACTGGGAAAACATGCAAACTTTACACACACACACACACACACTGTAGAGGTGGGAGCCAAACTCCCAAATACTTTTATTTGTATGTGTGTGTGTATATATATATATATATATATATATGTGTGTGTGTGTGTGTGGTGCAGGTGGTGGATTTCAGCTTTTCCCCCCTCAATTTTGGGCAGAGATTCAAGAATGTATCATGCAATCCTAACAATTGATGGATTCACAAGGCTAATTAAGAGACGTGCCATCGAAATTCCATAGAATATTGCCGGCCTCATCTTAAGATTGTCCACTTCCTTGGCTTCTGTAGGGGCCTTGTGGCACCATCCTGGATAAACAGCTATGTTTACGTTATGTTTATTTTTGTGAAACTATGTACATTTTTGAGAAAGTAGCTTTAGGAAATCCTTGATGCAACTGGGGGGGGGTTAGGGCCTTGTTCAAAGGCCCAATGGTGACATCACTTTGCTGACCCTGGGAATGGAACCTGTGACCTTCCGATCGTAGGCATAGCATTTCAACCCACGGAGTTATATTGTAACTTATTTATTGAGGTTTTTAATAGCAGTTCATAATACTGGGGTCAGGTTTCGAAGTAATCATAATTTAAATAGATTCCAAATTTTTAAATGCATGTCTCTTCCCCTTCTGTGTCTGATAGGGCAGTGAATTACACTGGCTTGCCTGTGGCCTATACGTTGCCTGTAGGACATCAGTCCCGACTGTGGGTAAGGGCACGGCTGAGGGCAACTATGTATCTCTGACCAAGATCCTCCGCTGCTCAGGCCTCAGGTGATATTCTCCACTTTGTCACTCTCCTCCCTCTTGAATACCTGTCACGTCTTTTCAAGCTGAGTCTCCTCGTCACTCGTATTATACTTCAGCACAATATGCATGGGGATAACCTAGCAACCGTTTGTGTGTGGCAGGTTTGCTTCATTTATGCAGCTCTGTTTCATTGTTAGCCGTTTTGTTACATGTTCCTTATATGGTGCATCTGGCTAATGGCTTACTTAAAATACTGGATATACAGCTCTGGAAAAAATGAAGAGACCACTCTTATGTTTAAAAATCTGAATATTTAAATCCTGGTTTAATCCTGTGACGGCTGCACTGTGAGACAGGCTGCTTCCAGGCTCAAAATTTCTAAGACAGCAGTACACAAGAACAAGGTGAAGCAGGAGACACTGGCAATAACTAAAAACCAACCAGGTAGTGGGCAGATGTGACTTTCTAATGCCAGAGATGATTGTCAACTTATCCAGCAGTGCCTCATAAATCGGAGGATGACCTCAAGTGACCTTCAACAGGAATGGGAAACATTCAAAGGTGTGAAGTTCGCTGCTAAGACAATTCATAACAGGCTCCTAGAAGCAGGACTGAAGACCTATAAAGCAAGGAAGAAGCGCTTCATTAATGAGAAGCAGGGAAGGACCAAAAAAATGTATAGTTTCAGGCCTGTAACCATAAATTGAGAAATGAGTGAAACTGAAAATTTTCCTGTACTCTCTTAAGCTGTATGTGTATAATTCAGTCAACGCCATATGCAACATTTATCTGACAACATTTACGTGGAAATACCAGAATAGCGTTGATTTTTAAAATTCTGTGAGAACACCGTATACAGGCAGTCCCTGGGATAGGAACATTAGAATTACGGAAACCGTGCTTATGAAGGGACTGCCATAGGGTCTATTTTATTAAAACTTTGGGATAAACACAGTTTTTTATTATAAGAACGCATGCACTACTTCATTCCGCTCATGCTTCAGCAGTTCGTGAGCTCGAGGTGCAGTACAGCTGGCTCTAGATTCCAATAATTATTATTATAATTATTATTATGTACTCTATTATTATGTTTCCAACTTACCTACAAATTTGACTTAAAGACTGATCTAGGGAATGGATCTCTTTTCTAACTTAGGGACTGCCAGGACTTTGGTATAATGTCTGGACAGTGTGACTGTATTAAAAATTGTATAGTCAGTTCATTGGGTGGTGGGGGGGGGGGGGTTAATGTTGGGGAGCCGGCAGTAAAATTTGCCGAGCGAGGAAGGAAAAATTTGTTCACCAAGGTGGGGCAAAGTTATGGTGGTATGACTTCTTGCCAGCTGAGTTTACTGCCGTTGAATAGTGGAATGCAGAATGCCATGACACTGAACGCCATTCTTGGGTGTCAGGGGGCTGCTGTCAATTTCCAGGAGAGTCCCAGAACATCCTGGAGAGGCAGGGTGTGTGCAAATGCTATGGGATGTCCTGTATTAAGTCAAGTATTAAAATGGATAAGATATGCACAAGAAACATTCCATTAGGCATAGAGATCTGCTGGCCCTCTTGTCACACTTAACTGTCTTAACCCGAACCCTCAAGTCAGACTTCCTGTCCTAACCCTAACCGTCCTGTCAGATTACCTGTCCTAACCCTAATCGTCCTGTTAGATTACCTGTCCTAGTCCTCACCCTGCCCCTTCCTCTTCAAAAGCCTTATCGAGTTCTTCAACAAGATGAGAAAGTGGCACGATATGGCCAGCCTGCCATCTGAATTCCGGCAGCGGACAGACAAGCTGGAGAGGAACTTCACTGTGTCGGCGGTCATCTTCAAGAAGTACGTCCCAATCTTCCGGGACATCTTCAAGCCTCCTTCCGATGACCCACCCAGGGTTCAGAGGGGACGCAAACAGCGGTAGGCCCATTTTTTAGGCCTGGATAGTATTCATATTTGATGTGCATGTCTGCCGAATTCTTCTCATTGCCCTGGCATAATTAGTTTGTTACTGGCTAATTGTTTGTACTATTCATGCATGCTGTTATCCTCCAGTATGCAAATGAAGCAGGTATTTTCTGACAAGAGCAGATAAAATGCCTGCAGACGCCAAAGCACTTCAGAAATTTGCAAGCTGTGTTGAAAAATTACGGTGATGAACTAAGTGCATAACAAAAATTGAGGAGTAAAAGTTTGAGTCTCGCAGAGCCTTCATGCAGTATGCATGTGCCTCAGGCAGGCTAAGCAAGCATTCCCATTGGTTCAGTATCAGCTTCCTGTTCTGAATGGTAAGAAGTAGATAAGAATCTGTGTCTTGTTTACACGAAAAAACCGTGTTCCCCACTGTGGCCTCAGATGAACTCTGACTACAGCTTTTTCCACAGACGACATCCCTGCACCGTGACAGAAGTCTTTAACTTCTGCTGGACCCTGTTTGTGCATGCTAAAGGTGAGAAGCTATAACTATGTATTAATTAGATAGTTTATTCTACCGGATGCATCCCCTGTGGTGATGTAGCTTTCGTTGCATTTGTACTAGTAAACTTCTTTTACTACTAATATCTGTAGGTGATAGGAGGAAGGCCGTCGCATGACTGCAACACAAAGTCCCTTTATCGTAGGAAGATAGAAAGACAATGCGAATAAGCTGAGCGCTGTATATTATATAGGAGTGGTGTGTGGCCCAGTGGGTTAACACGCTGTACCCGTCATTGGAAGGTTGCTGACTCAAATCCCAAACTCAGTGCGGTGTGATTTTACCATTGGGTCTTTGAGCAAGTCCCTTAATCCCTGGAGCAACTGGAAGTTGCCTGACCCTGCCTTTACATTGCTTTATATAAAAGCATCTGCTAAATAAATAAACTGCAGATAGATAGGATGGATGGTAATACGTTACTTGAGGGGTTCAGTGTCTTGCTCAAGGACACTTTGATGGGGTCAGGAGGAATCAGGGCTCGAACCGGCAACCCTCTGGTTGCCGAACGATAGCGCTACCTCCTGCGCCACCATCTTACCCTAATCGCTCCTGGTGAGCAGGTTGGCGCCTTGCATGGCAGCCTCTGCCACCGGTGTGTGGGTGGGTGAATGTGAGGCATGAATTGTAAAGCGCTTTGAGTGCTTGTAGGAGTAGAAAAGCGCTATATAAATGTAGTTTACTTACCATTTACTTGAGGGGTCAGAGATAATGAAGTAGTACAGTCTTACTTAATGTATTAATTAAGCATAAGCCAAGTGTTTATTACGTACTGATCCCAAGTTTGTTCATCATTCAACCACAACGATTCATGTATTTCGTGCAGTTATTGTATTTGTTCATGATTTGTACTTGAGTAGTGTCTGAGTTGATAAGTTACGTGTGACCCCTCAAGTTTTACTGAGTGGACACAAACTAGTGCTAAATATTAGCAATGAAAAATAAATTAATAAGGGGTGTGAGTGTGCCCTGCAATGAGTTGGTTGCTCCATCCTGAGTTCTTCCCTGCCTTGCGCCCCTAGCCTCCAGGATAGGCTCCGGTTACAGCGGTTAAAGAAGATGGATGGATGGATGGATGGAATTAATAAGGGGTGTGCATGTAATGTACAGAGTCTATTAGTATGTATGGTGTCATTATATGATTTAAAATTCTTTTAGATGTAAATGTGTACGTATGCCTGAGTGCGCATAAATGTGTAGCACAAATGTCAATGCACTGCTGATAGAAGAAACAGCCTCCGTGAACATTTCAGGCTGCCCTGTTTAAGAGTGTACCTCACAGAAGCTCGAGAATGCCCTTTAATAACATGGAGGATTTGTCTGCTAGGTGACACAGTGCTGTAAATTGTTTAAATCCTTTTCAAAGCTGGCAGGGGGGCTGTCTAATGAGAAGTCCCATTCAAGGCAAGGATTATGGCTCTGAGCATTTGTGTCCCTTCCTGGCAGGGAGTGTGTGCGAGGCGCAGTGTCAGGATAGGCTGGGCAGGTGCCTGTCGACCTGCCGGACTGAGACCGTCTGCTTCTTAGGGAACAGATTTTTTCCTAGAGTCAACAGCCCCCTTATTCAAATCTGGCCTTCGATTCCAAATCCAGACCTTGTTTTCAAGTCTCCCGGGCAGTTAGCTAAATAATTTCTGACTCTAATTGGCCAGAGGCTTCACAACTGGCTCTCAGGTAAAGGAAAGCTGGAAAAACAGCAGTGCTGGGCCCCTGAGGACCGTGATTTGAATAGCCCTGGTCTATAGTCTTCTTACCAGTTTTTAGTGGTTATTAATTGAAGCTATTTTATTTTATATAGGTCTCTTTTACTGGTCCATATACCTTTCACCAATCTACCTGTTGCTAGACAGCATGCCAGACACGTAGGAGATACCTTTCTTTGCTGGGTAAGATTTTGGACTTGCAACAGAAATGCCTCAGTAGAGACACAGAGTCAGGGTTGTCCAAAATATCTCTTTACTGATGTGCACTCAGACGGTAAAAGCCTTAGCAGATATGTAGTCTGCTTTAGTGGAGATTGATGTTACAGGTACGCTATGTTGTTAAGAATATGTCTGTTGAATATCAGAACCATGACTGAGCCAATTTCACGAATGTTAGAGTGAAGTGGTGGGTGACATAATGTATTTTTACATATTTGCCCACATTTTTGAGTGCTTACCTGTGGTATTGTTGCAGGAATATCTTGCTGGTGCAACAGAATAACTGAAAGTAGATCCTGGAATACTTTTGTCTGGCTGTGAAAACAAGACTTTAGTGTCATTCTTTAAAAAAAAATAAAGTATATTAAAATGCAGGCACTGCTAGGGGGCGAACATATGCGTCTTTCCTCAATTTGCCAGCACACGGGCCTCCCTTGTCATAGCAACTGCTCGTAGATGACAAGTTGAGGCTTGCCTGAGAAGTGGTCTGGACAGTGCCTGGCCAATGGGCTTAGCGTCCTCCCTGCTCCCTCCCTGGGATTCTGCTTTAAGCGTTTTGCCCGACCTGCAGAGCCGTCACTGTGCTCTCTGCGGAGCCGTAGCTGCTGTCAACTGCTGCCCTGGTTTTGCTCCTTCCTCTGCACCGACCGAGGGGAGGTTATCGCAAAGGTACGTCAGATCAGGACTGGCAATGCGTGTGTCGCTGGTCTTTTTATAAAAGGCGTCGTGTATAACTATCATAAAGCTTGATCATAAGCCTGTAGAATCTTTCTGTACGGTCTAGATAACAGAATGAATTCATAATGTGCGTAATTATTGTAAAATAGTTACTAATATTTTTGTATTATTTTGGGTATGCCAGTTTTAATTTGCAAATTAGTGTGATAATTCATACATGCTAAATATTGATAGTAGTAGTTTTTTGTTTAATATGAATAATGTATGCATGCCTATTGTTCTATTGTAATAGTAAATATTATATGTATCAGAAGACGGGATCAGCAGTCTGTAAAATGCTGTTGGTTTTTGAGGTTCCAGCTGGCGTAGCACAGCACTCTGGGTAATACAAGCCTGTCGTGCAGCGTGTGCATGTGGCTGTAAAAGGGGAATCGGCCCAAAGCTTTTGCAGAAGCTGCAGGCAGTGGTTTAGGCAGCCCTGCCTGAGCCTATATCCCTCCCCACAATGGTCTGTTGGGAAGTGATAAGAGGGGCCGGTGGGAGCCCTCCGTGGTTGTAGCAGGAAGCGGTCGGCCCCTACTGCCCCGTGGGGCCCTGAGGGTGTGGTGGGAGGTGGAGCTCGCCTAGAATGACTCCTGGGAGTCCCGAGCGAACAAACTGCGCGGGCGAAAGGCGCCAGTAAAGGACATCGGCAGTACGGGCAGCACACCTTTGTGTGTCACTGCATGCAAGCCGCCCGCTACAGCGGCATGTGAGCACGAGGTCGCATTTATCCATGCGTACGTGACGACAGCCTGCCCGACGTGCCGGTGCCCAGTCCATGCGAGTGCAGAGAGGAGCCCTAGAACCTTTACTTATTTTCTTTTCTCTTCCTGCGGTGTCCCTCTGCCAAGCCGGTCTGATTCTTCCCGGGGGGAACTCACAATGAATGCATGGAGTCTGGCCAGGCTGGCCTTTATATTGCTGCCGTGAGGGGGGGGGGGGGGGGGTGGTCACTATTGAAATGGCATATGTTACAGATTGTTAGTTACCCTGTTAAAAATGTAATAAATATTGTAGCTATTTTGAATACTTCATCAAAGTAATGTAACTTATTACATTTGAATTCTTTTCGATTAGTTTTCTAAAGAATGTTTTAAACTGTGCTGTCCCACATTGTCTGGGAATGTGGCAAAAAAAGGTATTTCTGCATAGCAAAAAGATGCAAAGCCTATAGGCTTTTTAATGAAAAGAATATATTTAGATGTGTAACCCCTTTGTAATCAACAACATTTTGATCAGTGTCTATATTTAGTTGCATATTTTTTTCTCAGTTATGTAACAGATTTATTTATGTTGTCATTTCATTACGTGACACCCCTACATGTACAGTAACTAGTTACTCCCCACTGGTGTTTGGGCAACACTCTCAAAGTCATAAAGCATCTCCCAAAAAGGAAAAGGCGCCCCTCTGTTATACAACAGAAGCCATTTTCTACTTTAAGCAGGTGCATGTTTTCCTCAAAATCCTGCCTGGATGTTTTGCTTAATTCCTACTGGCCACTTACACACAGTTCCGACATTCCTCAGGTGTGAAGGTGACATTCGGAATTCCTCATGACCTGCTTTTAGATTGGGTTAAGGCAACTTCTTAGCAGGAAAACAAGTTAAGGTGAAACACATATATATACAACTCACAGATTCCACCAAGACAGATGCCTCTTTAATAACGGAATATATTTCTTTCAGTCTTTCCTTTCATCTTGACTTTTGTGGCTCACTCCCTCACCCCCCCCCCCCATTAAAGGAACTGACGGATCAAATTTTGCAGAGGGAGGAGGGAGGTTGGGGGTGTGGGCGCTGAGCTGGAATGGGACATCAGGGCTAATGCCATGCAGGGGGACAGCCTTGATGAACCCGCGTCACCTTGTCTGTCGTAGGGAACTTCCCCATGATCAGCGATGACCTGGTGAACTCCTACCATCTGCTGCTGTGTGCACTGGACCTGGTCTACTGCAACGCTCTGCTCTGCTCCAGCCGCAAGGAGCTGCTCAACCCCACCTTTAAAGGTACCGTGGCCGAAGGGCCACTTCCAGGCACAAGCCAATAATGTCCATTCTCAGACAGGCAGTGTCCCGTCTCGAATAAGCAGTGTCCAATCACATGCAGGCAGTGTCCAGTCACAAGCAGACGGTCTCCAATCACATACTGGCAGAGTCCAGTCATATACAAGCAATGTCCTATCATATACAGACAGTGTCCAGTCACACTCCCCCACATGGACAGTGTCCAATTACACTTCTCCACACAGAAAATGTTTAATCACACTCCCCCATGCAGTATCCACTCACTCTTGCATCCAACAGTCTAAACAAACTGCTCCACATAGGCTGCGTCCAGTGATACATCGACTCACAGTGCGGTACATCCTTTCCACTACAGACCATCATATTAAAAGAAGATCACATACCCAAGTCAGTTTTCTTACAGGCGGTCTGTGAGGGGGTCCTGGTCACCATCAGCAGAAATTTGACCCTCGCAGTATCAGTGCATTTTACCCATTTGTGGGTGACCCCAAGAATGTTTGCCTAAGTGCTTATAAAAGGTATACGAGCAGTTTCCCACTTGGATTTACACCAAGGAGCCCAGATCAGTGCTCCTCAAACCACCCTTTGTTCCATGAAAAAAAGCAGCTGCACTGTGTGTTCTCTTCTCCCCATGCTCTGCTCTCCCTATCCATCAGTCTCTCCCCCCAGGGTGATACAGACCAAATCCAGGATCAGTGTCCGCGTCTCCCTGAGCGGCAGCCGGGTCCGATCAGGAGGACATATGCGCGTCATTAGCGGTGGTTCATGTCTCCATGCGGCTAGCAGAACCCCTCTGAGCTCAGTCACTGCAGATCCCACAAATCCGCATGATGGCGGCCATACATGCAACCCAAAAAGACGCACGTAGCATGAAGAAACAGCTTCATCTGCCATTTTAAGGATGCGCCTGCTAGACCTCCAGCTCCGCCTGTGCCATGAGTGTACCAATGACCACCTACCCGCCCCCCCCGCAGGCCTCCCCGAGGACTTTGGCGCCAAGGACTTCAGACCAGGTCTGGGCTCACTCTGCTTCATCGAGCAGCTGTGCCAGCTTCACGATGGCCTGGTACTGGAGGCCAAGGGTGTGAAGGAGCACTTCTGGAAGCCCTTCATCCGGAAACTCTTTGATAAGAAGGTGGGTAAGGAGGCAGCGGGAATTGGTTAGGGTGGATCAGAAATGGACCAATAAGCAGTTATGTCATTGCAAAGTGGTAAAGTGAGCCTCCGTGTGGATGTTGGGCTTAGCGAACCGCAGGTCAGAGGGCAGCGAGTTCCCAGTGGGCCTTTTGTTTTTCATAGGGTGACACCAAACCAGCCATGCTTGAAATATACAGGTACACCCACACTTACCAAGCAAAGAAATCAAAAGAGGCGTGTATGTCTGGTTGACACGATCTACTTCTTCTTTGAAGATAATTGATTTTTCCAGCTCTGTGTGGAAGACTGGACCTTGGACAGGATCTCAGCCAATCACAGGGCACTAGGCTGATGTACACCTTGGGCGGGATAGTGGTCCGTTACGGGATGCCAGGCACGCATGCTCACACGCTATGGGTAATTCAGAGGTGCCATTTACCGGCGGCACATATATTTGGACTATGGGAGGAAATAGGAGCACACAAAGGGCCTTCGTGACATGTGAAGGACATGCTGACATACAGACTGGGGGAGTGGCGTTACTGAGATGTCAGCTGGATATTTTTACTTGAGCAGTTGTGGTTAAAGATGCTGACGGGGGCTGCTGCTTGGACTCTGGGGGCCACTGGCTCAGCTGCTGACAGTTGTAATATTTGCACGCAAAATAACCGTCTCAAATTAGCATATAAATCATATTATTCAACAGATTCATTACTTTCGAATTTCGACTGCAGTGTTTTTCTTTGCCATGGGCCAGTGATGCGGGATTAAGGTTTTTTTGCGATGTCCGGTGGTTGTGGCTGGACCTGCGTTGCCGCTTTGTTGGGCAGTGCAAGTGCGTCGATGGGCAGGAGCTCACATATTCCTCCTCCAGCCCCAGTCCGCGGTGACTACAGTGTGAGCCGCTATTCGTCTTACGAAGGCCGTTCATCTTTCCTCACTCTGCTTTGCAACAGGTTCTCAAGGGGAAAGATGAAAGCCTGACTGGCTTCCTGGACCCGGCAAATTTCGGAGACAGCCTGTAAGTCTGTTGGCTTCGTATTCTGCTGAGGAGGCCGAAATCCTCGCCTCGCCGCTTCTGTGAGAATGTGATTGCGTGTGCGTTTGATGTGCTAAATGCTCGATGTTATTTGGATGAGTGCATCTTGCCGCTGTTTCGCTTCCGTGACAGATGAGAGAGCACAGGCAGGCTGTTGAATAATAATTCACCCTCTAGTCATACTTGTTTCAGCCCAGCTGGCATGTTGTATCTGTCACTGAGGTTTCTTTGAGTTCCAGTGATTCTTTTTCTGGGGAAATAACACAAAATTCAACCTTCCTGTGTGCTAGCCTGAACTTATATCTCCCCCTGCTGGCTGATGTTGGACCTGCAGTTCTCTCTCTCTCTCTCCATGTGCCCCGATCGCCACCCTGCCTGTGTGTACATGCAGTGCCTCTTTGGGCCGGGTATATGAGGAGCACGTGCTATCTACGGGCAGCCTGGACGAGAGGGTCTTCCTGGGTGAAGGAGCCAGCGAGGAGATTGGCACTCCGGGACCCTGTCTCAGCTCAGGCGGCATAGAGGACATGGAGAAGCCCACACGCAAGCCGCAGGGCACTGTGAGTCACTGAACATGTGCACACCCTGATACGATTGCCTACCCTTATGATCTAAAGCAATATATCAACCATTAACGAACCATCATTAAGGGAGGAACAGGTATACAGAATTTCCCTGATTTACGACCTGGTTCCGTTACGACAGAGAGGTCATATGTTTAAATCGATGTATGTCAGAACAGGATAATCACACTGACCTTTAGGTGTGAGAATGGGAGTGAGAGCCGGGATGATCACACTGACCTTTAGGTGTGAAAATGGGAGTGAGAGCCGGGATGATCACACTGACCTTTAGGTGTGAGAATGGGAGTGAGAGCCGGGATGATCACACTG
>JAABNX020000008.1:12062575-12090510 GCA_015163995.2 Mormyrus lacerda
CCGGGCAACTTAGCTCCTGGGATCATTGGAACACGCAAACCCCTCCACCACGATAAGGTGTCGGCTCCAGGAGAGGTTTTATGGACATATTCACAGAATTTAAAATTCTCTGGCACATTCAAGCAGATTTTTGTGATATGCAGTGATTGACATAAATTACACTGTACGCTCGATCATAACGTTAATTCAAACCTATGCCTAATATAGGGTTGCAACTGAGCTAGCATGGTAAAAACTGGGTCGCGTGTCAAAAAGGTTGAGAACCACTGACCTAAATCAGGCTATATCCTGGGTGGCATGCCAATCCATCACTTGGTATATTCACACACACAGTACTTTTACATTACTTGTGTGTTAATTAGATTCAGGACTCCTCCCCCTGTACTGTAGGAGGTAGTTTTTAAAAAGGCTGATTTTAATGCCTTAGATCCCCCCCTATTCAAATCTGGCCCTCGATTCCAAATCCAGGCCTTGTTTTCAAGTCTCCAAGGTAGTTAGCTTAATTTTTTGGCTCTAATTGGCCAGAGGCTTCACAACTGGCTCTCAGGTAAAGGAAAGCTGGAAAAACAGCAGTGCTCGGTCCTTAAGGACCGTGATTTGAATAGCCCTGCCTTAGACTTAAGAAGGTTATCCTGAACTATATGTCTGTTGTTTGCAGTGTACATTTATAATTAAAAAATGATCATTTGAGTCCCTGCTGATGAGAAGCGTCCTTTCAGGACGGTGATGCCACTGCTCTGCTTGGCTGGAGGGAGGCTGCTGTCAAGGTGATGTATTGCACTGCGCAAAATTTGCATCCAGTCTAATGGGTGATGCACTGCACTGTGCTAAATCTGCACATAGCATAATGGGTGATGCACTGCACTGTGCTAAATCTGCACATAGCATAATGGGTGATGCATTGCACTGTGCTAAATCTGCACCCAACATAAAGGGTGATGCATTGCACTGCGCTAAATCTGCACCCAGTCTAATGGGTGATGCACGGCACTGCACTGAATCTGCACCAGTCTAATGCATGATATAGTGCACTGCGCTGAATCTGCACCAAGTCTAATGCATGATATAGTGCACTGCGCTGAATCTGCACCAAGTCTAATGCTCAGCACTTAGACTAAATAGCTTCAGTTGGGCCTCATCCAAACCCTCAACACCATATTTTTTGTTCTAGACTTCACAATAGCTTGTTTTCACCAAGAACTTGGTTCACGTGCTTTGGATTTTTTGTTGCCTGAAACACATTGTATCTCTCATCGCAGCTGTTGAACTCTGGAGTTCTTTCAGAATGCCCCCCTCCTCAGCAGTAAAACAGCTTGACCTAGGGGCTCGATACTGTGCAAGTTCTACTTTCCAGTGACTGACTGCATTGTCTTTAGAGGAATGTTTTTTCCTAATCTGTGCTTACTAATGACTTTATTATTGACGTGCTTCAAAAGCTGCTTATACTTCATGGTCTTAGTCTTTCCTTGAATCTTTATCTGCACAAGAGCCCCAGAGACAGATTTTTATTCTGAAATTGAAAAACACCATTATTCCACCTAGACAGTGGCGTGTTCAAGAGATCCTGGGCACTAAATTAAATTAGGTTTGGTGCAGAGTTTGAAAATTCAATCATGAATTGTTAACTTTTCTTTCATTTTAATTATCTTATTATTTTAACGAATTATCTGTTTCATTGGTTTTCTTTTGTACATCTTGCTTTCACTATATAATAATAATATTAATAATAATAATAATAATAATAATAATGAAATTTTTATTGTCCCCTTGGGGAAATTCTTTTTACGCCTCCCTCAACTTGCTCTTTGTAGCAAATTCTTTAAATATGAAATAATTGCCCTTCAAAGTCCCCACGAGGTATGCATACTTTTAGTAAGTTTAAAGTTTAAGGTTATTATTTGGCAGCAGGACTATTAATGTCTGCGGTTCATTCTCAAAATCGAGTTGATTGTTTTGTTTGAAAGCAACAAGTCTCCCGGAATCTGTTTTTTTTTTCCTCTGAAGACCACTAAACCAGATCTGCTCCTGCCAAAATTGTACACTTATACTCTGCTTTTACTCTTCTTGCCACATGTGGAAAATGCTGAACTGATTCATTTATTGTTTACTGACATTTGCCAATAAGACCCGAGAGTCACATCAGAGTTTGTAATTCCTCTGCTCTCTTCAGCTCAACATCCATCATCAGAATCTCAGTCTTTTCTTTTTTCTTCTTTTTTTCCCTCTCGTCTAACCTTCAGATCCTCCCAGAGCTGGATTTTAATAACACCGGTGAGCCCATTTTAGAAAAACAACAAAGGTAGGGGCGAGTTTTACCTTGATATGTCAAATAGTTTCTTGTCTCCCCTAAGTTTCTCTTCCACTTTATGTATTGATTCCATTGTGATTTTAATAATGGGGAAGGTTGATCTGAAGCAGGCCAGGAAGGAATATCCCTGTATAATGAGGTCACATTCAAAGAAAACAAACGCAAAATCTTAAGTATATGATTGCTACATACAGTATACTTAATTACATATTACTGGTGTATATTTCATACCCTTCTTCTTGGTATGTGTCTCATTTGATTTTTACTGGCTTTTAGGTGAAAAGACCGCAATGAAATCAAACTATGTAGCAAGATTCATAACTACTGTATCTTATTTGGCAGTATTTTGAAAAGTATAATGAAATAAAAACATTTAATGGTTTCAAATAATAATGATATATTATTATTATTATTTTAATCAAAATTAATACAGTTGCAAGCTCACACAACCGGGTATCTTATGTAATTATTTCATGAGAGAAACTAAGATCGTTTTGGATCATCTCAATGTATTCTTCCGTGTATTGAATCTCTGTGCTGCGTGTAAGGCCTGCACCCCAGCACCCGCCTAGTGGTCCTCCCTTTGTGTTTATCTGCCAAACAGGCCCCCTAAAATGGATTCATGCACAAACTGATGGAACGGCAGCTGTATTATGCTTTTACTGCACTATTCCCCTTCTCAGTCCTCACAGTACTCAGCAAATAAGCTGCCCACCTACCCCAGTCTTCCAGCCTCAGACATGCTTCTGAAGAAAGCATAGCTGACTCATCAAAGAGCATAATGGAGGAGGAGCTTAATCAGATCCAGAGTTTGGGCCTTAGCTGGAGCTGTGAACAGGCGAGCGACCCATAGCAACTGGGAGGAAAGATGCAGCCCAGAACATCCGATCTTCATGCCTTGACTGAGGGGGAATTAAAACGTCAAACTGGACTTTGACAATTGTACAACTGACCACTCCCAGAATTTATAGCGAGGTCAAATATCACCGATGAAAGGCTTGAAGTCCGGGTCTTAAAATACTTCTACAACTTGGGTAGGTTTAGCACAAAGCTGACACGCTCGACTCAGATAAATCAAAAGTCAATTCAGAGGTGATCCAGCAGGTGTCCTGCTTCACATTTCGCAACCATTCAAAAAAAACGTGCTACTTTTTCTTTTCCTAATATAAAGCCTTGTAGCACCTAAATTCCATACAATTTTATTTTTGTTTGTGTGGTGAAGTGCAAAGACAGGACAGAATATTTTCTCTAAGTCATCCCATATGAAGCCGGTTAGCAGTTGACCTCGCTTCCATTGGAATTGTTACAAAAATGTCCGCTGACGTTTTGCTTCAGTAGAAACAGTTTCAGTGATAAATTACCGACCTGAATAAAGTGGGTCCACTAGCTCAAGGTTAAACAATTGCCTAGCCAACAAGCTACATTCTGAGAACATGCTTTCAGAATGTTCCCTTTGGAGGTCTTGCGCCAGGGGGGAAAGATTTCACTCTCACAATTGTCTACTAACTGACTAATGTCATGGTCATGATACAGACAGTGTGTGCAGTTTCTGTGGTTGAAATATTCAGGGGCAGAAGAGCTGAAAATCAGCGTTCTTAGTGTATAAGTGAGCAGTCAATGAGGAGAAAATGCATTCCCATTACGACAGGGAATAAAACTTAAATTCACTATTAGACTGTGTTTCTGGAAGGGCAGTAGGTCGCAGCAGATCCAGGACTCATGGGGTTTGACTGCACCCCACTCTAACGCTTAGGGATGTTGGAAACAGCATATTTTTGAATGTTTTAGGCACTTCATGGTTTTGTTTGGTTAGCCAGCTGCACGTGCCGCACGTTGGAGCTGAACTTTCGGCGACTGGCGTTTGTGCAATACGTCAGCTGATCATGCAGTATTATCGCATTGCACGCCGTCACTGCATACTGCATATCTGAGTTATTGCTTCTACACAAATGGTTTCATTATTTATACGCCTGATATTAAATTCTTACAGTGTTCGTCTTTGCTGGGATTGCTGAGTTCCTGTTTGATTTGTCATAAAAGTTATGAAATGGGGAGAGATCTATGTGATGTACTAGGATGTATATGTATATTTATGATGAGTTTTGGGATTAACATTCGGGTTTGGCATATAATATTAACACAGAATCGACCTGTCTCAGCCTAGCTGGCCTACACAGTCTGTGTTACATTGTGTGTAGACTGTGATATAGTTTTCTGATTGGTCCACTATGTAATATTGATGTAAAGCAGATTGGGGCCTCAAAAACTGTTGATATCAATACAACAGTGCATGAGTTCTCACATGCTGCCGTTGATGAAATATGAATGAGTATGTTTCACGAATTCTAAGACCTCAGGCAGTACTGAAATTCCAAAGCCGCTTTTTCATGTCAGTTTTTTTCACTCTTCAGTTAGCTACTGGCTCAGAGATCAAATCTAAACACTTTTTTTATTTTTTACTTTTCACGATAAACATTTTTCTCAAATTTCTTTGCTTTTTACCCCTTATATATTTACCTAATCAAATGAACTCCCTTTGATTACACTTAAATAAACAGTCTAAATTATGGGCTCCCAAAATGTGAGCCTTGGACCATCGCCAAAGTAGCCCTTAGCATATAAAATATGTCCTGTTTTTATTATCGTATCGAATTTTTACGAATAAATAGCATAAATCAACTAATGTGCTTTATTCTCTTCATGACTGGCTCTTTCTCTCTTTGGCAGGTGAGATATTTACAGTTCCTCAAAAAATGTAAGAGCTATAATATTTGCAAGCTGCCTTATTGCTTGGGGCAAGACCTAAGCCAAGTCTGATTCTACCCATAATGCTCTTTGGTAGCTGTATCCTGCTATAGCTGCAGTCGAGTAATTTATCACTGAAGAGCCAGTGTTTTGTTTCCTTCCTACGTGAACAGTAAAAGTGGCATAGTCAGTCATGCAAATTACAGCTGATATCTTTGTTATGTCAGCTAGGGAGTCAATTATTATAAATGCCAAAACAGATTAATTAAATCTTTCAGCATGCTCACTTTCTGAATCTGTGCCATGATTGTTATACAGCCTCGTGTAGTTTCAGTGTCTATAATTTCAAAGCCAAAGTCTCTTCATTTAAATGCTGGAAATATCACAGGATGGCCCCACATATATTTTATGAAGACATAAAACTTTTTTCCATAAAAAATGAATGTCCACACTGTTAAAATAACTGTCTGAACAATCTGATCTCTTTGGTTTATCGCAAAACAGAATCTTGATCTACCCCATGAATCCTGACCAAGAAGTAGACATAACAGACCTTGTAAAAGATAAAAAATGAAGAGATAAAACCTTGTAAAAGAAATCAATGCCCTGAGACCTTCATTTAGGGACTGATTTCCATCCACCCGCACATGCCTGAAAGATCGGATCAATGTCTGTCCTTATTTCTTCTAGAAACAGGTTCTGTCTGATTGGAGTGTTAATATAATTGAGAAGCCTTCTAGAGAAGCTTCCAGAAATGTGGAAAGTGGTCTGTAGCCGGAATTGGCTGTAAATGCTTGGGAAAGTTTGTGGTCTGTTATGTGATAAAACTTTAAAAAACACAATAACTAATGTGATTGCAGCTTACATATAGAACTGAAAGAGATGTTAGGAAATGGAAGTGGAATTCCTCATTTGCAAAGATTCATAAAACAGTAATTGGATTAAATGAGCCAAAAGCAATTGGCTTCATAAGTGATATGTTGATACTTAACTGTAAAGTCAATAGCTGAGCCAAATCCAATTTGGTTCAGCTGATTTTTCTCGAATGAATTCAGATCGCGATGCACATGTGGTTTGCTGAAGCTCTTTGGGTTTAGATGTCAGCTCACAGCTGGGCACTAGGAACAGGAACAGGGAGGACATTTTTTTAATTTTTTTTGCTTTATTCTTCAGATCAAATGAATGATGTCAGTGCAGACCCGCGGACGGCTAGGCCAGGCTGGGTCCTCCACCTTGGTGCAGATGCGGCAGTAAGCGGAACCCTAATGCTTGTGGGTTCAGTTTAAAAACGTCGTGCTGAGCCACAGGCGAATACTAATGGGATTTTGCCCTATTCTTCCAAGAGCGGCAAATTGATCAGAGGACAAGCGTTGCCAATTAGAGGCTCAGGCCTGGCTCTGTCATGCATTCATATCTGCTTAAGTCAACAGAAGATGTGCACTCCATGCAGCCACACACAAAACAAGGCCCTGAGGGACATTTTTATTTCCCTTTTTGAGTTAATGAACTGGCTTGATTGTGATGCTGATTGTGATGCTGGCCACAAAGACCTTCTAGAGGATAGTGTGGGGGTAGAAGCAGTGAGGGGATCTGGGGGGGGAGTCTTTTGTTATTGTTTCCAGCACAAACTCTACTTAATGTATACGAGTGTCAATAGATGGATTTTTTTTTTTATTTTTTAAATTTAACGTCTGCACTAACAAAGGGCTCGGACTTCTGAGAGACCTGGATTTACCCCAAGAAGGCTCAGCACTGACGCATATGTCATGCTCAGCCCTCAATTCAGCTTCTTCCTTTAACACACCACACTCCCACCCCCACGAAACCTCTGCCATTGTGCGACGAGTGGTTCAGCTGCCTTACTAGCACCAGCAGCCCCCACCAGAGCCCCCACATCAGGTGATCTGCAGAAGCATCCTCAGTGCTCTGTTACTGCTGGTATTCAGGCATCATAAAAGAGGAATTTCACTGATTTGCAGTTCAGTTAGGCAGCTAAACATTCCGTGGTGCCTCAGGAAATGTAACTTTTTTTATTATATTTGAATTTATTACCGGTTTTTCTATGGAGATTTGAGGCTACTACCATGGAAAGAAGAGCAAAAAAAAAGAAGAATCTTCTTGTTGATTTCTTTCAATGCTTCTCAGCTGCCATTCTTTAATAAATCAATTCTCGAGCCACTCAGCCGGAACCTTAATTACCAGTTTTATATGGGAATGGAGAATCATTTTGTGTGTGTGTGTGTGTGTGGGGGGGGGGTTTCAATGACAGCCTTGTAGTTTATAAAGAGCAATTAGCCCAGTCTGACTTAGGCTATTAGGATGACGATAGATGACGATAAGACACAACGTATCCTAGCAAATCACAGAAAGGAAATGCAGCCGGTGGAAGCCTGACCGTTACGGTGTTATAATAAATATACCCACTAATGTTGTCATGGACATGGTTTAATGCTCAGTTATATTAAATCCAATTCAAATGCATCAACTCAGATATTTTATGCACATAAATAAATATGTAGTTTGATATTGTGATAGCTATAAATCTGTCATATAAATATGTATAAAAATAAGCAAATGAACAGAAATCAAATATCAATACCATAATAATTTAAGTGCTTTCTTTTGCGATATTAATGTCATTGATGTGTGTATAGCCATTTCATCTCTGTAGATAAATGACACCATAAAGATATATGTCATTTTATTAAAACAAACAAACAAAAAAAAACCGTAAGAGTCTCGTGAAACTGGAAAAAAACACCGAAAATATGTGTAACAGTGACGCTCGGCATCTTAGGTTTGGTCACGCCAAGAGCGTGTGCATATTCTGCGCGTAACACATTCAAAGCGGCGGCCGTGCGCGCGCTCGGGCTCCGCAGTGACACGAGCCGTGTATTTGATAGGCTAATTATGTTAACAAACGAGCACGTCGGCTGCAGAAATCCGCAGTCGCACCGTGAGCAGGGCCCAGCGCCTCTTTCCCGCTCCGGCTCTCCATTCCGTATCACAGTTTCTCACGCATACCGCAAGATCCGACGATCTGTGCTTCATATTGTATGTGGACTGCTGGATGAGAGCTGCCTGATTGCTGCTGAAATCCAGCCGATCGTGCGGCCAGGACACTGACAAGAATATTAAGTACGGCAGCACTGCAATATGGAATATAAATTAGTTTACATTGCGCCGCGGCAGCTCTACAGACTGACGCAAAGACAACTCCCTTTGTAATAAATCATTCCCATTCCGACAGCCTCGTACTCTTAGGGCTTTGTTTAATACCATCTGCAACAGAGATACAAAATTGGTTTACACTGGGAAAAAACAGCATCGCCCCGGAACGGATGATGAGCCGATGAAAGGTAGACTTCAGTCGATTATTGGTGGTAATGAACTTGTAGATGGGAAAATGATGTGCCGAGATGGATGGGGTGGAGGTGGGTGTAGGGTCTCCATCCATCCTCAAGAAATCCAAGATTTTTGGGAATAGCTGGTTTCACCCTTTTTAATAAAAGCAATATAAAAATGCCATTTACATCGGCGACACTGGTGGGGCAGCATGTGCAGAGGTGAAATAAATATTTTGTCTGTGATGCTGGAGTGGTAGATAAAGAGGATTTGGTTTATAACCACTTGAGTATTCTGTGATGAGGATGCTATGCTAGGGATGGATATTATATTCTCTTGATGTAGCCTGATATGGAATATTGTATTGTTACCCACTTGAGTCTCTCATTTCTAGTGAAAACTCCAGTAATAAAACTAACAGCCTTGCCAGACTATGGCATGAACCAATATCCTGGGGAGGGGGCAAGGGTGGGGGGGTCTGGGTGTGGGGGTATTCCAATTTCTTGCAGTGTCTCATTTGTCTTCCACTCAGACAAATGGGGTTCTGTTCTCCTGCTAGAAAACACAGCCTTTGACATTAAATATAGCATAACGAGAGGCATACTTGTCATGGACATTCAGAATAAATATAGGCATTTCTTGAGTCTGCCCACCTGTCCTGTCTAGGAGTGTTTCACAACCACCACATACATAAAGACAGATTTCCAATTAGATTACGGAGCTCAGTTGCATGTATGGCCTGTATAGTAGACTTGAAATTTAATTGCATAATTACGACAGAATGAAAATCCCATATTTTTATAACATTTTTTTTTTTATCTCATGCTTGTGCATCCTTTTATAAAAATAACTCACTTATTGTAATGAACCCAATTTATATTTAAAAGTGCAAAAATGTGTAAAATGCATTTTAGAAATGCGTCTCGCTCAGAATAAAGCTCGCAGTTGGCTAGTCTTCTCGTGCCTGCAGCCATATGCGATGAACAGATATTGCATTCTCGAGCACCTTTTGACAACATGGGGGATTGAAGCTTCTTTGTTCTGCATGTGGGAAATTTAAATGTCCACAAAGGAAACGGGAACGGTGTCATTAAGGCTTCCCCAGCTAATCTTCGGCATTTCAAAACCAGCCCTTTGAAGGTGCTGACTGCTCTGAAAGGCTTTTCCTTTACGGTGTTTAACAGAAAGGAAATAATCATCTAAAGACAAGTGTTTTTACACACACTTATAATGGGCAGATGTAAATGGGTTCATTTTCCAGGACTTTCATTGTCTGTGTCTTAAATAATTCAAACGAATTCGCACATAATCTAGCAATAATCATGCTTATTAGGGTACATTTGCACCAGTGAGACAAAGAAAAAAATGTGGCCTTTTTCATATAAAAATAATAGAATAAAAAGACTTCTTGTTGGACATACAGATATTTTAAAGAGAACAAAATTGGTGAAAGTTCTTCATAAATTCAGTCCAGTCATGTAATACCACAGTACGCCATGTGCCCAGGGAGAGTACTGGTGCTTCTCAAGTTTTGCTAACAGCGGTCATGAAGTGCATATTCAATTTCGTGCAGAGCCACGGCGTCGAATATGAAGACATTTACGATTTTATTGGAAAGCATCAGGAATTGCATTCTGGAGAGTACTTACCATTTACTGCTTGGCAATTTCACCAAGCATCCAACTGCAATATTCATTTGGATATTTTTTCCTGATTTGTAATATAATTCGGAAACTGTCCTGAAACAGCTGAAGTGGGGCCCTAACATTGAACCCAAATGACATTTTATCTGGTTTAGAATGATACACACACTGCACTGCTTCATTCAATTACTTTAATGATCTACCAGCCTTTAAGTGATACTGCAGAGCCTAATTATTCATGCAAAAAAAAGTAATAACCATTTTTTCATTCGCTAATGATTAGTGCTCATTAACGTAATGACTCGCTCCACGTGAAAAGGCGGTGCAATCTAATTGATCCGTTTCTTCGTTACCGCCACATGTGGGGAATATATTGTACCCAGAAACACTTTGGGTCAGTCCAACCCAGTACTAGGCCTGGCCCTGGTGGCGTCATTTTATGTCACAGTCGTCGCACTTACGGCGACATCCAGCATGCCAATGTGGTAGCGATTCGTAGTCAGCGTAGATTTTATAGTTAATGTAGATGTTGTTTCTCTACCTGCAAACACAGAACCCTAGACATCAAAAGCAATCCAGAAGGTTGTGCAGCCAAAATATCTGTTAGGGTGCTACTATGGTTTACAGTATTTCAATACCGTCCTTTTCAAATAATTTAAGTTTCTTAACTTCCAAGTATGTTCTAATTTAAAGTTAGCTGACAAATCTGCCCATTATTGTTTTTTTCTCATATTTCTACTTTTATAAAACAGTTATTCATCAGATTCATGTCAAACGAGCCTTATTTCAGAACAAATAAAAAATCTCTACACTTGATGCAAAAATCAATGAAAAGACTATTGTCAGACTAAAATGAAATGTAAATGAAATAATTTGTTCCTAGCAGTAAGCAATCATTCAAGCAGGCATTGATGTATATAGAGAATAGATCTCATGTTCAAACACCATCGGTACAAGCGTAATCATAATTGGTAATCAGGCTTTAAATCTTGCTCTGTTTGTGGGGATCACAAATGTGCTGCTGTTTGTGAGTGAATAAGTGAGTGCGATGGCAAAGAAGACCATCTCGTCTCACAAAAATAAGAAGTAATTATTTATTTTACATTTGTGCTATTTGCACTGAACATTTACTGGAAACCACAAAGCTAAACTGTTTTACCACTAGCATCAATTCATAAATTATGCTAATAAATAGTATATACAGTACAGACAGCCTCTCGCCCCTAACCAAAGAAATATCATATCCTAGCCTAGCCTACCTTAAACATACGTAGGACACTTACATTAGCAGTTGGGCAAAATCATTAACACAAAACCTGTTTTATAATAAAGTAATTTATTGAATAATGTACTGAAAGTGAATAACATTTACCCATCATAAAGTTGAAATATTGTAACCCGGACCGTCGTAACCCAGGGAGCATCTTTATATATACACTAAAAATGAATGTTAAAATGCATATGAAAATGTTTTCATGCTACACAGCTGTGAACCACAAACTCAGCCGCCTGAATGAAAGGGCAGAGGTTAATTTCACAGAATTATATGCTGATCATGTAACAATGAGATCCAATCAAATGTAGTCTTATATAGTCAAATATACTGCTTAGTCTATATTAGGAAGCACAATCATTAGAACCCTCTGCTGTGTTATAACGTTTGTAAAAGCAGTTCATCCTTAATTCTCTATGTCTGTATCCATGTTATTGGTCATTTTCTGGGTTTGCAAACCAAACGCAATGATTGCAGTTTCTACAATGCAACTGAGGTCGAAAGTTCAGTTAAAAGGCAATTAAATTCTACATAGCATGAAAGTTAGGCACCAACTGACAGGGTGTCGGAACAAAATCAATGACAATGACACAATGATTGAGGACACGGGGCAGGGGTGCACCATGGAGAGGGTGCCAATCCATCGCAAGACACACATTCAGGCACTCGCTCACTATGGGAAATTTGGAGATGCAAATTCATCTAACTGCCAGTCTTTGGACTTCGGGAGGAAATGCGTAGAGCACAGGGAGAACATGCAAAGCATACACATGCACAGTGGGGGTGTGCGGAGAGGGTCCTACACGCTGGGCCGCCAAGCCACCCTAAAACATAGGGCTTCATATACTCTTTATCGGTGTTTCCCAACTAGGTCCTCGGGAATACCCAGCAGTCAAGGTTTTTGCTCCCTCCCAATACAGAGCAGGTAGGGTGCAAAAACCTGGCCATGGCGGGAAACACTGCCCTAGATAATGGTTTGTGCAATTTATTTTTTTGTATGTTTGCTCTATAGGAAACACAGTGTCCTGCCTACACATAAGAAGCTGAATAGCTGTGTTTGCTTTCACCATGAAGACAGAATACAATCCTTAATTTAGTCTGAAATAAAACCAAAATAGCTTAAAGCAACCAATTCTTTCCGAGACATTAATCATATAAAATTAATGGGTATCAAATATTTAATATAGTAGAATGTACGCGTTATATTAATGTGGCTTTCTTGGAATCGATCATGTGGGAAAAAAAATCTATAATTAAGAGTGTGTGAGTCAGGCCACATGATTACCATCTGAATTGCCCTTAAAGAATGAAATATAATCACTCCCTGTGATGTATGGGCTACGCACACATATTATATATTATGTGTGTGTGTGTGTGTGTGTGTGTGCGTGTGTGTATGATCGTGTGCAGGCAATACACACACACACACACACACACACACACGATAATACAATCTAAAAATGATTTATGCTATAAATGTGATTTAGTTAGTCTTTAGATGTCCAAACTATGCTGTAGCCAACACAATCTGCTGATTATATTACAGCTCTATATGGTTATAAACCCCAGGTGATATACAAACCATTGAAATGTCACAGTTTATTTCAAATAACATTAACTGGTTTGCATAGAATATATGCGTTACTCAATGCCGGAAAAACCTTTAGAAAGAATTGTGGCTGTGATATATTAGTTGCACTTTAGTATTATGACTATAATTATAGGAAACTACAGAAACTCTCCAAGTCACACATACAATCTTTATTATATTGCGGACATTGTAATATATATTTGTAGAGAGTATATTGGCTGCACTTGTGCACAGGTGTCACCTTTCCTTATGATATGACTCAGCGGTGTGGGTGGGGCCAACCCACCGCCACTGAGCTGCACAGGCTTGTCGTCCATCAGTTTAGGAATGATTTTCCCCACCCTGGCTTGCTCTCTTGGAATCCTGTGCATTTCATCACCGGTCACTGAGTCTTGAGAAGATTGTTGCAATGGATAAATTATTTTAGCTCAAGCTGTAGTCAGTGGTCCTTGTGTCCCTCCTTGTCCTCTTTTATTGGGTTCTTACATAAGAACATGGGAAATTTACAAACGAGAGGAGGCCACGGTGTAAAGCCGTTGATAAAACCCACGTCCCGCCATGACTGATTAATGATGAATGAACATAGGATCAGTACTTAACTTACAGTTAGTTACTGGTTAATTGATGCATTAAGTAAGCATGTACTACTGCATTATTCATGTCCCCTCAAGCAAACTGACCATGGTAACATTTTTTAAACTGCAGATACCTCACAATCTCTGCAATAAATAAATAAATAAGTAAACAGCTTTTGGGAAAGGTTGCTCTGGGCTGGAGGTATATTATTTCATTCATTATGGCTGCCAAGGCTCAATATATGGTCAGATTTTGTTGATGTATTAATGCTGGAGCTTCCAGTGCTCAAGAATGAAACAGGCAAATTGTGCTCGTATTCAAAAGGCCCTGCTGCTGAAATGAAACAATAGTGCAAATTTACGACAAGATGGTCTCCATCAGATTAATATAAAGATCCATTAACCTCTTTTGAAAGTTAACAAAGCAACCTGGACCTGATTTTACTAATTTGGTTTTATTACTGATCCATCACATTAGAAGGTCCCTGACACATTGTTAGATAAGAGAAACCCATTGTGTACATAGATTGGAAAAACAGTGTCTTAGCACCATGAGACACAGCAGCCACATCTGCCGTCAGCAAATACAGAGGATTAACGAGAGTGCTCCTTGATTTTCACGTCACCGCTAATCCGGCTGTCAGATGGCTGGGATGAGAGGTGAGGCACACAAGTTTTACAGGCCATGCTAACAAGCGAGATCGGTGATGGATGGCTTCATAATTCCACGGGACCTGCTCAGGCAGGTAGCAGCATAGCTGTAAAGAAACTGGCTTCTGGACAAACAAATTGTAGATTCTGACTCCCATTGTCCTATTTAGATGGGTCATAAATTCCACTAATTGCTTCTGCTGAACACTTGAGCATAAAATTGTAAATAACATTCAAAGCATTAAAGTTATTTGGGTAAGTTCTTGCTGCGCTACCAAATTAATGCAATCTAATAATGAAAAGCTACACAGGCATTAATTGAATTTTCCTGGCCAATGAAGATGCAAATGACCATTATGAGGCTCGTGGGAGTGTAATTCACGGCCACACCTGGTAGGAATGGCTTCTTTAGCATGAAGCAGACACTGGGTACCTGATGATCCACTATTTACGGCAGTAACAATACAATAGGTGGCCGTTCATTCACTGGGGTAATGGCATTCAAGCATTCACACTGCAATGCAAACGAAGCGGGCGACTTGCTGGCAGAGTTCCCCGTACGATCATAAATACCCACCTTAATCTCTGTAGCCCTTTTCTGACTTTGATCACTGATAAGACCTTCAAAACCAAGATACTTCAAACAGAGAAGGTTCCAGAGTTTTTTACAGGGACTATTTTGGTACTACTGTGCAACTGATTCGATAACAAAGATCAATACTCTAAATCATGCATCATATCCATCATGAGCACTTGCTTGTGATTTGGGAGAAGAATATGAGCCTGGCTTCAAGACTACATATAGGGGAAGTTGTCCGGTTAATGAGCCTTAACTGCTACTTCAAATTGTACAGAGGTCTTCAATAATTCATTTGAATTTTAAAAGTCTCATATAAGTACTTGTTGAAAATATAAAGCAATGTTACCTTTATAGAGGACCTCTTTAGGGGATTCTATAGCTGTGTGTAGCCTCATTTCAACGATCAGCCTTTTATCTTTCGAAGATGCACCAAAGCAGAGACTTGTCAAGCAAGCTAAGAGCTGTTACCGAGGCATCAATAATGCAATGGGAGCTCAGAGCACGAATCTCGTACATCCTTTGTTACTTAAGACTATCATAAGCTGAAAGTGGTCAGGATACCATAAACGAATAGACTGTTGATGTTCAATATACGGAATGTGTGCATAAACGAGTAGCTGAAAGTGTAGCGTAAAGTGAAATTGAATTTCATGTGCATCAGACTGCAGTGCCTGGTTATAATGTGCCCCTGGGGCTCAACCATCTGAGCTACAGTGATAGAACTAAGAGTCCAGGAAAACATATTAACAAATCATAAAAGACCAGGCATCTTCAGGCATTACTGATGTGATGGCCTGACCCTGAATAATGGTAATATGTTTGTCCCATTCTTTTCCGTAGTAGCTGTTATCCAGAAATGACAATATCAAAATCTGAAGGCAGAAGTCCAGAGGTATTAATACACCCTGTTTAAATGGGAAGAGTTCTGCAGAACTGCTAAAGGAGTCACTTTAATGTGTCTTCCCTAGGTTGACCGTGGTGGAGCCATAAGACATCAACTTGCAACCCAGAATCTCCCGGTTACAAATACAGCATGGGGACAGAACTTTTGCAGTAGTATCACAAGATAATATCCATCCATGCATATACCTTCTAACTGCTTATATCCTGGTCAGGTCAGTCATTTGTAGCTATTGAAAAGATCAGGGGCAAGTCAAGTTTACCTGAGGCTTGACTTTGTTTTTTTTTTTTTGATGGAAGATTGGCATCAGGGCTAAAATACTACAGCCCATGAGTGATTGTATCCTACGAGCAGCCAAGTGACACCCATTTCGCCCAAGTGTATATCTATGTGAGGAAACTGTGATGAAGAAGAGAAGATCCAAACTCCACACACAGGTGGGATTGAAACCCACAACCCCGGTGGTGTAAGTGCTATTCCTCTATTTAAATGGTTCTGTGCAAAAAACAAACGCTTTTCCCTGTTTCCTTGTCTTCTCTATAGTTAATCAACAGCAGCAGAGCTCTATGTGACTCATCAATTTATATCTTCACAGTACATGCTTGTAGTGCTTGGCTGTTATGACCTTTGTTTTAGAAAACTAGAAAAACAACAATGAAATTCCATACCATGTTCTCCCCGTTAGTGTGAACAGTTAATCTTTATTACCACAGTGGTCAAACAAAGAAAGGAATTCAGCACACCTGTATAATCAAGAGCCACACACCATTTATTAAACATGCAACCCATAATCCTGTTAATCACTGAGCCCTCTAGTGTGTTCATCACTGTTCATCAGCACAAATTCTCCCATGGTTATTGGAAAATGGAGTCACCATTACTGGGTCACTGTGAGGAAATTGCTCTATAAAACAAAAATAATACCTAATAAAACAACAGAACAACTGCCGCTTACAGCATAAAACTGAAATATGGCCGTGGAAGTACAACATTGTAAATACCCAGTGATTTGTGCAACATAATCTAAATTGTAACCCTGTGGTTCCGGATGCCTACTGGGTTACGTCTAACGACATGTAGTTATATGAAGATTAACTTCAGAGATTTTTCTCTTTAATAAAACACTGTTAATTGTGGACCAAACCTTTCATACCGTTAACAGAACCAAATATGGCCATGTTTGTTCATAAAATGTAGCCAACACCGGGAAAAAAGCTTTCTCAGTTATTTTTAATAGTTGTAGTTGTAGTGTTAGCCTGGATTTGGAATGAGCTCGAAAACGAGTCCAAGAACGATATGATGAAACGATTTTGTGAAGGATTTTTAAATGCTGCATTTTTCTGCGTTGTTTAGTAGAGTGTTAATTTTGCTAGATGCTTTGAAAAAACTCTTTAGCACATTTACTGTGTTTGGAGTAGCTGTAAACCAGTGTCACTTGGGAAATGGCTATAGGCCACACCTGTTTGTAACAACAATTGTTTGGTTGTTTTGTTCGGTTAGCTGTGCTGTGTGTTTTTTTTTTTTTTTATTTGTTATCTGCATCGTATTTTTGTTTACAAGGAAGGGATTAAAAAATAGAAGCACTGCTAGACTTTGGTTTGTTTGAGGGACTGATGACCAAAGGCCCATTATGACATCATATTGATAAATATACAATAAAGTTGGCGTACTTAATTAACAAACACTTTGGTGAGGATCTGGCTCAGCACTAGGCAGACCTGCACCTTAGGGATCTCTGTATTACAGGTCTTACAACTGGCCTTCAATTAGCTACTGATTTACAGCTGGTGCTCCCACTTAAGTGGATTACTCTCTAAAAATGAGCAAGAGGATGACTGAAAACCAATCCTCAGCTAGGCTTGGAGGGCTGCTTTTAAATCGTACTGGTTTTCCGGTAAGGTGATGGGAATGGGCACTGTATCAAAGTCAATGCTACATTAACAGTTGTCATATATCTGCAGCAGGCATACAAGCAAGTCTCTGTGGTTAAAAAGACAAACAGGCCTTCAGAACACGTATGCATGGCCACACGTTAGCTAACACGGTAGCCGTTGAAATAAATATCTTTATTGGGTCCACTGGTAACAAGATCTTGTGGACCTGTTTGAACCTGTGCTGTCTGACACCAATGGCTGATTTGAAAATGTGCCGCAGTAACACTGTAGCCTCCCACGTTCAGGGATGCAGAATCAATTGCATCCCCGGCTCTGAGCGCAAACTTTGCATGGTCCCCCCTGTGTTTGTTTTATCTCTCCATCTTCCAGAATATAAAATCATAGGGACATTGGGCACAATTAGGGGGAGCACCCTGGATGGGGTGCCAGTGAATCGCAGGATACAAGCACACACAAAGAGCCTTTTAACAAAACTGTGCATTTGGACCGTGAAGGAAAACCCACACAGCTATGGCAGGATGTGCAAATTCTTCACACACACCGAGCAGAGGTAATATTACATACCCACAGTGCTGGTGGTGTGAGGCAATTATTATTAGTTATTATTGCTATTGTATGAACGGATCTGATCATTTATTTTGTACATTGTTAGTTAAAAAAAATAAGAATTAAATTGATAATCATTTATGTTATACATTAGATAAACTTCATATCCATGTTACAGAGAATGAGGTTTGATTACTCTATCCTGTCAATTGTTTTCTGAGTTGATTAGTATAGACTGGGAGGAGCGGTTGCCTGGTTGCTTCCGAGAGTGACCAAGAACTCCTTTGTGTGCTTTAGCTTAATTTACCCCCATCCACGCTACCTGCACAGCTACAAACTAAGTGTTACTATTATAACTGCTACTACATCACTTAGCTAATATGTTCAAATTGTTTATTTTAATGGAGCGATTCACATTACAAGGGTTACAAGCGTGCAGCAGCAAGCTTCCCGGCTCTTATCAGGAAGGTTCGGGTTACGAGTCTGCGTCCTTGACCAGCACTCTGACCGCCGTTATCCTTTCCATGGTCACCTTCACCTCCCACAAGATTAAACTCCTCCATATGTCAGGCAGTTGCAATTCCAGTTCCACTGAATGGGAAAACGTATCCCCCGTTCCCCGAAAGCCAGATTACCATTCCTCCCTGTGTAGCCCTTGTGGTTGCATTGCGCCATCTCCGCAAGGTCCCTAAATAGACTGTGGTGTATTGGCTGGCCGGCATATGAGTAAATTCACTGGTCTGTCATGTGATTATGATTTGCCGGTTGCCAGCGGTGCGGTTTGCATCAGCGGCATGTAATTTGCCGAGTGAATAAGAAGGTGGGTTTTCGGGGGGTGTTAACTGGAGGGGCAGATATCATTGGCTTTCCATGTCGTGGCGGAAGCAGAAGGATTGTGGACAACCGTGTCTTATGCGGAATTGGGATCTTACTAAATAGCCACGATAATTGGAAAGAGAATGATGTTTTGGGATGTGAATGCAATCTGCACCCCAGCCAGCTTGCTTGTGCTCAGTGTCCTCTGGGCCTCCTTAAATCCAAAATCTGGCCTTCTTGCACACGCCCCTTCACCACAGGGTACACATGGACCTTGTTAGATCGGACCTTTGCCCCAAAACTCGGGCATATCTGTCCCTAGTTTCTCTACATTAGTTGGGTGTTTTAATGTTCTGCCTGGACACAGAAAGCTAAAATGCCACTGCGGTACTTAGGTAGGGATGCAGTGGTAGTAGTGTGCAACAATTATGGCCGTAAACGACATTCTATATATAGAGCTCACTTCTATAGAAACACACAAGCATGCATGACGAAAGTGACAATGGAACATTAGAACACAGACATGCCAGAACCCTGTGAGAACATGTCAGATAATTGAAAATAAATTACCTCTTATTGCACAATGCATTCCACATAATTTAAATAAATAAATTGGTTTACCTACAGGTAGCTGCATTAGGAAATCGTAATGAATTACATGCTGCCGTTTGGGCTAGTTTATTTTTTTTTTAAAGATCCATTTTCATTATGAATTTTTTGCTGAGAGCACAATTTAAATTGGTTAATATAAAACATTTCCCAAACTAATACCGGCAAACAGAAAAGCATTCAATGAGCAGGCTGTGATTAAATGTGCATGTGAACATAAATCAGGACATTGCCAGCTAAATATATTCATAGAGGTTTTACAGCATGAGCCCTGTTTGCTTTTAAGACCTTGCAGTTGTAAGCGGCATGGCCAGAGTGAAATTGCAGTGTGTTTGTGTGTTACATGAGTGATGTTGTATTAAACCAGGGGCCCAATTTAGTCAAGAGGCCATGCTGCTGCAATTCAGTTCATTGCTGTCTACTCAAGGGCCGAGAAATTGGCTTCGGAGCCCGGAGCAGTGTCGCGTTCTCGGAATAGGAAAGAAAATGAACACAATTCTGCAAGGAAAAATAAGTCAGAGAGTATCCATGTACTCCCAGTGTCGAGTCTCACTGTCCTTGAAGCACACACACACACACACACACAGGTTTGTAATTATATCTTTGTGGGGACTCTCCATTCATTTCTATGGGGAAAACTCTAATCCCAACATGACGACCTTAACCCCTAACCAGCCCTAACTTTAACCATCAGTAACCAAACAAAATATAAGTCTTTTGGCATTTTTCTTTTTTTTGATTGCAGTCACAGATTAATAAAAATGTATAAAATTGAATTTCCCCTTGTGGGGACTGAAAAAATGGTCCCCACAACGTCAGAATAATGTGTTTTATCACATTGTGGGGACATTTGATCTCCTTAATGTAATATATACATGACAACGCACACATGCACACCAAAAACATACTGGGAGTTAAGAATGCCTGTTGCCAATGTGCCCAATAAAAAGGAAATAGAATAATAAATGTGATCAGAAGAAATGTCTGATAATGTGAGCATTTTTAGTTTGATTAAGGAAACAAGTCCGTCACTGTGTGATTTTTTTTTACCATATAGTGTTACGCAACATTAAATCGTGCTTCCATCATGGAGCCTTTTTGCGTGTCGCCTGATAAGTTGCTCATTTAAGGAGACTGTGAAACTCCAAGCCTGTCGTGAAGCCTGATGAATGTCTAAAAATTGTCAGGGCTAGATTTTCATTGCCTGGCTTCGCATTTGTTTTGAGTCATTTATGTGCATCTGATAGGACTGCATGTAAATCTGATATCCATCAATCTTCCGACCATTTACCCTGAACAGGGTCATGGGGGGGTCTGGAGCCTATCTCAGCCAGCATAGATCACAGGGTAGGGGACACCCTGGGTGGGATGCTACTCCATCATGGGGCTTATGGACACCCAGTAGCCTGACTGCAACCCCCACGGCTCACAGAAAATATGTCAACCCCACACACACCTAGAGTTGATTCAGAATTTGAACCCTCTCAACCCTGGAGGTGTGAGGCGACAAGACCATGATTTTATAGAAATTGTGTTCGCCATGTATTATTAAATCAGGCTGAAAAGTTTGACTACACCTGCGGGACGCCAGTGATGAAGCAGGCCTTTTTTTGAACATTTACTCTGAATCAATCACAGATTTCTCTCTCTGAAACCAAATGGCCTGTCTCCAGCTCAGGGGAGCGACTGGAATGGAGTCTGAAAAGTTGTCCATATGTGTCCATATGGTGTTGCTTGTTTGGGAGCCATATGCCATCCACAATCTCAGGCTCTACTCTCGGTTGATTATTCCTTTCATTCCATTGTTGTGCTCGCATGAGGAATCTATCATGTTTTTAACAACGCTCATCTACGTAAACAGAATTATCTCAGAGAGCACGCTACGTAAATACCCCGCTCTGAAACTGAATAAATCCCGAAGTAAACTTCAGTATATTGTTATAGATGCAGGGAATATACATTGGCAGTGAAGCATGACACCAATAAATGGAGAAAAAAAAACAACATTTATAGGTAGCGCAATATCTCAATGTGCTGTAATGTAATCGCACAATATGTATATTACCATATTATATATGTATATTAGCTGAGTTTGAAGGACAGTGATAGGAGGCTTCAGGGGAGGAAAATGCCTTATTCGATAATTGTTTTCCTCTCCTCTCATGCGAATCATAGGATCCGTTGCAAGATATTCTTGAGTTTTTGACTTCAGCTGAATGTATTTGCTGATGTAATGGTGGGAAATCAGAATTTTCTCTTTTTTTCCCTCTTAAACATGAGTTATAAAGACCAAGCTAATCACCTCAGAGTGAGACTTGGCTGCTTCTTAAGCCACACCTGGATAAGCAGTTTTCAAAGTGAATGGAGGAATCGGTGCTTCTTAGGCCTAGTTGTAGAAAAAGTTTGAAAGTGTCAGTTTTTTTATTTTTTTTTTTACTTTACATCCGTTCTACCTTCTTTAAATGAATACAAGTGGCAAATCATACAGCCAGTTTTTGGGAAGGAATGCAAGAAGATTAGATTTTGTATGAAAGCTACAAGTTCATGTATGATTACAGGTTACCGTTGTGGTCAGATTGATCCAATTGCTCAAGTATTTTCCCCTATTTTTGGAATTAGGTTTTAGGCTTAGACAGCTAACCTGTACTCCCTGTTAACTGTTATCCACAAACATGCCACAGCATTAACACAGTGTCATGGGTAACAGAAAAATTAAGCAGCTCAGTATTCTGTTCAGTGCATACCAGAATTTTTGAAAAACCTTCTCCTCATGGTGATATGGAAGAACAGCGGGCCTGTGGGGGGTGGGCACCCCTACCATGTATACAGATTTCACTTCTGTCACCATCACGCGTTAAATTGCAGTTAAAATCAAATTGATTCATTAAAACGCATTAAGAAAAGAAGTTAAATATATGCCTAATTTTCGTTGATGTTCCATGTTCACATTAGACGCCTGATCAAAGTAGTACTGTGAAGTTGGCATCATGTTTTAGATTAAAATCCAATGGAAAATGTAAGAGTAACAATGTTTTGTTTGTTAGCGTTTAGTTTTCACAAGTCCGCAATCTGGTACATTAATGGAGAATTTTTTTGCCGTCTAAGTGAGTCTAGTGTGTGAACAGACAATCTAAATAGAAACAATCTAGGCAGCTGTAACATTTGATATGAAAAACTACAGTGGTGTCTGTATGTGTCTGTATGACATACATGGTAGTTACATAGTTATAGCATTGATGTGTCTGGTACAGTTCTTGCCTTTATATGATTGTTACTGCAAATGAGAAAGTAATATAATTATTTAAACATAAAGAGTATAGGGATAATATAAATAGTATTTCAAAACATGGACATTGCAACCTACACAAAGAAATACAGTTAACCACCTAATAGGTGGGAAAAGATTGTGCAAACTGGCATGTAAGTGGAATGTGATATAAAGATATAGATGTAGTTTCAGAGTTTGCCCATGTGTCGCAACTCAGACTCGTAGCATTCAAGTAAAAACACATTTCTTGGCTTTCACATTTCCATTTGATCCATCCAGTAATTCTAGAAAATGTAGAGGTTGGGTGTGTGGGAGGGGTACTGATTAGATGGGGGGGTGGGGGTTACATTGCTGTAGTCCCATGTGAACAGTAAGGTTAGTTGACAGAATATGGTTGGGTTTCGGAAAGGCTGCAAGTATGATAGAAATCAGAACATTTTTGGGGAAGAATTCCCTCAGTTTATTTTTGAATCCATCTTGTATGAGGTAAAGATTTTTATCTGTATACTTGCAATGTCGCAGTAAATTCAGCACAGTTTTCAAAGAATGGAAAACAATCTTCATATAACACATACATAGCAAAACATCAACATTTAGAACTGTTTAACTACAAAGGGCTCATTGGTCAAAAACAAAGTCACTGTGTGTATGATTCATTTTCATCTTGGATTTTGCATGTTGTTTATCACGCTCTATAAATAAAGAAAATGAGTTTTAACAAAGAAAATGAGTTTAAGTTGGTTTCATTGCATTACGGCCCGGAATCGAGCTGTTTTAGATTTGCACAATTCATGCATCTACCGTCCATAACCACTTATTCAGTACAGGGTGAATTTGCGTCATGGTGTTGGTTTCATTTGCATCTTTTCATTATTATAGCCGCAGGTTTTTTTCTGCTTTTCTAACTGACCAAGGCAGTTAATTTTGTAGTCTACAACTGAATAGCCAAAAGCCCACCAGAAGTGGTTATAGATTACAGGGAATCGTTTAAATGTTACATTGACAAGCTTCTCTTTTATAGCGTTAGTGATGGAAGGCTTTGCAGTAGCCAGTGCGACATTGCTGGTGATTTATGATGCACTCGGTAATATACAGTTTCTGTTTTTTAGATGCTTTCACTCTTATTCATGAGCCTGTAAAGCTCTTAAATATTTGTGGTGGTATCAGGAGGCTGTATCTACCTCGGATGACAAACAGCATTCTTCTCCGCCTGGATCATTCAACGGAAAAAGGCCAACGGTCAGGAGAGCAGCAGCTGCTGGGCCCAGTTGTGGGAGGAGCCGGCACCAATCGAGGCCGGTTTCATGAGGGAGGCCTCTGACGCGGAGACAGGTGCAGAGGGCTGAGGTGTCGTCGCAAACAAAAGTAGCAGCCGCAAACAAAGGTGTGTACTGTTACCCGGAACGGCGAACAGCTGGAATCGTAACCCACCTCCCTCTTACCCCATGCCGCACCTCCCCACCACCACCAATTGAGATTAGAGGAGAGAGAGATGGATAGAGATTCATATCACCATATAGACTGCCAGCAGGGACCTCGAATGAAGGACTGACACCAGGCAGGGAGAAGACTGAAGCAAAACAGAATAACGGAAGGGACATAAAGAGGAACCGAAGGGGAAATGAAAAGAGACATGTGAGGGTATGGAAAGCATTTCATTAGTTTTACGGTTCACAAAATCATAACCATCCTGATTATCATCTTTTCTTTTGTTTGCCGTGCAGCTACGCCCCTCCGCTGACATGCAAATGAATCCGGTGAGGATGAATCAGATTCTTCACAAACGAGGGTTGGTTTTTTTTCTGGAGGTTCCAGGATGTAAATAATTGAAAAGACATGGTGGGTATTGTGACTGGAAGGGTGTTTTCTGTTTTGCTTGAAGAGAGATTGTGGTACATTAATATAGCCACACACACTATCTCTCTCTCTCTCTCTCTCTCTCCCTCCCCCCTCTCTCTCTTTCTTGCTTCAAATAATAGAAGACGAAAAACATGAATCTATGGAAAGGAGACATTCCAGGTCTCTGTCCTGTTCAGCTGTGGATTGGTGACAGAGATGGGGTATAACAACAACAAACAAATTTATTTTTGTATAGCGCATTATCACAACATCACATCGTCTCAGAGCGCTTTACAGCATCCCCACCCAAAGCCCCCAGTGGGTAAGCCATAGGCGACAGTGGCAAGGAAAAACTCCCGAGAAGGAAGAAACCTTGGGAGGGACCAGACTCAAAGGGGGAGCCCATCCTCCAGGGGCCGGCAGGGAGAGTCAACAGGGTAGAGCCACTGTATTTGGATGGGGCTGCCATCAATCGCATGCTTTTCCTCTCTTGACACAATAACTGAGATGATATTAATGGAAATAGCTTTTAAAAGAAAAAAAAACAACTCTCATGTATCTGTGTCTCCAGCATGTGGCTGTGATGTTGTCGAATAGGAGAACTTGCCCCTCCAGTCTTAACTTTTTAAAGTATCGATGGGAGTTGGTGTCCAGGCTTCTTATTGGATACATCATGTCTTGTAATGCACAGCAGGGGTGAAGGACATCCACAGGAGTTGACCTGTTCAATGCTGCCACTGTCCATCAGTACCCTTTTGTTGCTTGATATTTTGTTGGGTGAATAACACCTTTACCTCCTTTACAAACTGTGGATCATGTCAGTAGATGTGAAAATGGCACGCACACGAAGTGAGATCACCTTCCCCGATTCAGTGTTTAGGTTTTAGGGTCATTGGATGAAGACAGTGAAGAACGTACATTACAAAGCGAGTGCGGAACAGCTTGACGATGGTCCTGTTTGCCCTCTCTCAACATGCTGTTTTGCAGAAAGTTGATGAACTCCAGGGCAGCTGAGGCAGGCCAAGGTGATCTTATGCCTCATGACATGAAGTCTCATCCCGCTTGCATTTTTCACCCTACGGCTTACGTTTCGGTAAATAGCTGAGTAAGTAGCTGATCTTTGGCTGTCATGTTCGTTTCACTTACACAAGCAAAAGAAATGGCAAGGAGGTATGAAATCATTAAGGCCTTGATTTTTTTAATAGTGCTAGTTCGAGTTTCAGGAAGGACATCATTGTTGACTGAAATTTTACAGCTGTATTAAATAGTTGCCCATGCTTGTCTCTTCTGACCAAAGTACCTTCTGAGCATCTGAAAGTGATATATCCCTTCTTGAACTATGTATTGTGATGGACAAGGAGGCACAGGAGGCAAGAGTGCAGGCAAATTTTCCTGGACGCATGAGATTTATTTAGAGCAGTGTTTCCCAATTTGGTCCTCGGGGACCCACAGCCGGTCCACGTTTTTGCTACCTCCAAGTTCCCTGCCAGACAGTCTACATTTTTACTGGGAGTTGGGAGGGAGCAAAAATGTGGACTGTCTATCGGTCCCCAAGGACCGGGTTGGGAAACGCTGATTTAGAGAATATGGAGAAATACGCAGGAGTTGTGGCAACGAGAGGCTGAGGTTGCGTCTCTTACTCAGAGTGGATAGGCACAGGCACTCTGGCCTTGAGAGGCTGTTTGGGAGATGACGGGCCCTTCAGGGTGGTCAACCTCCGGGCTGTGCATTAGAGTGCGAGGAAAAGGTACAATTCAGTCATTTACCATTTACCATTTACTTTCTCCCCGTCCATTTCCCCAGTGTGGGCTTTAAGCCAGGAAAGATGATCCTACCCTCTGTTCGGGGCAATTAGCAGCCTGCAGCCATGTCTTGTTTGCCCCGAAGCTGCCTGTGAGGAAACGGGAAACTGAGCTTGCTGGTTGCCGGCGTGACGCTCCCGGGGGGGCTGGCCCGTGTGACGCTCCCGGGGGGGCTGGCCGGCACGTCACAATATCTGTGTGTGTGTATATGTACATCTCTTGGCTAAGACTTTTCAGCCCCTTGTTACCTAGAAAGCTCCTTAAAATATCAGCCGCAGTGTGCGTATGTTTGTAAAACCTGATTCGCCAGTCACTTCTGCCAGGGACCACTGGCCAATGAGCAGAAAGGTGGAAGATGAAACATACCGTGATGGCCCTGACCTGTTACTTTGTGACAACCCTCCCGCCCTGCCTCCATTGGCACATAATGGGATTTATGCTTGCCGCAGATATATAAAATCTCCCTTCGTTTCACTTTAGCTAGACATGCATTGTTCCATTGGCCTTTAAACAACCACGCTCCAGTTAGTTGGTTTAAGTTTGCACAAAACAAAAAATGTCTCATTCTCAAGCCCGAGAGCATTTACAGTACTGTAACGTTCTGTCTTAACAGATTTATTTTACATGCTGCATGTATTTATGTACTGTACACATGCTCATTCAAAATGGTTATTGGAAATAGATGTCTATTCTGTGTGTGTTTTTTTTATTGTACGTATTCTATAATTTTATAATTATATTCCGGGGTCAATTCCATGGCAAATTCTGATGGACATTGTGATCGAAATGCAATTATAAAAAAGTCTACTTGGTATTTTAAAGCATGGCTTATGCAGTATTTTTCTTTCTCGATCAAACCGATTTGCTACGGACACGTATGAGTCTTGCCACTGTCTGGTTTGTCCATGTACGGACAGGGTGACAATCCCTTATTATAGTAAATGACATTTTGAAACGCAAAAAGCGTTTAAATGGTATGAATTAAGCAGGTCCCCGAGATCCCAAATTAAACCAGTGTAGATCTGCAGGTTTGCTGCAGGGTTTAGAACAAGGAAGCAGAGCGTGTCGTTCCACAGCACTGCAGTCAGCGCCAGCCAATGGCAGGTGGGCCATAGAAGCCAAGGTCAAAGGTCGCCTCTGGAGTGGCACCTGAACTGCGTCACATATGGGCACCTTTGGTTGTTTTTACACTTCTTATCACTGACCCACTACCAGATCAGCCTCCCCTAATATGTTTGTGTTCTCGCACCTTGATTTTTGGCTCTTTATTTGAAAAAATATGCTGTTTTTAAGTTAAAGCATCAACAGTTGCATGGGTCATGCGATTCTGGATCTGAAAGAGAAACTGTTTCTTCATATTAGACAGGAAAGTCTTTTTTTTCAGTTATGCAGGTTTCTATCATATACAGAAGATGCCCCCCACCGCCTCACTGTGAGGCAGAGGCAAACAATAGTGCATTAATAGTGTCATTTTCCTACAGTGTGTCCTCCAGGTCTAAGGACAGGCTGGAAGGGATCACTCTGGGGGGGGGGGGGGGGGGGGGGGGG
>JAABNX020000008.1:12090610-12117807 GCA_015163995.2 Mormyrus lacerda
CCCCCCCCCCCCCCCCCCCCCCGAAACCCGCTGCTGCAGTTGCGTTTACAGTGTCCGGACGTCACAAAAGAGGTCGTCATATTGGCTGTGATTGATGCAGCCGTGAAAGAATTGTTAAATTGTATTTACATGACTCCCCTGGGAGCCAGGAGGACGCTCCCTCCTCCCCGTCTCTGCCATTGTTTGGCACTAATAAAAATCACTGGGACTTGTGCGATATAAAGCATGGCACCGCCGTGATTGACACAAGCCCTTGATCCCAGCCAGAGCAAGGGTGATAGTCTACTGTACTGCCCGCCTAGCAATTTTGGGGTAAAAAACACACCACGATGGTAAAACGGACAAGTTAGGCAAGGGGGGCGCTGGGAAAAACGATGTATCACTCCAGGAGGTGGCCCCAGTGATGTGTAAAATGTCAGAATTTGGTATCTGTCCCACCAATAGTGATCACAGAATCTCAACTCCCACCCCCACTAAAACGTCAGACGTGTCAGACGGCAAAATATGCCCTTAATAACCTCAGATGTAAACAGGCCCAGAATCCACGGCACCCTTAACAGATCTGTTTGGGGACGCAGAGTTTCAGTTTCATTCAAGTGACATGACTCGAGGGCGAGGCTTCCGGTTGACTCATCGAACTCGACCTTGTCTCGGCTATATAAATACAGTGCATCATAAACACTATGATGGGCGCTTGCTGTAGACTCAGGAGCTCTCACAGAAGACCTTGACCCATTCTCTACCAGTAACCTGCCAGTCTTCATAGATCCTCACGACCATCCTTCATCTGCCACATCGGAATGAATATATACAGAAAGTGAAATCAGTGAGTCAAAGCCGTCCATGTACAGACTGAATGTTCTTCCTGCTAAATGCCAAATGTAGGATTTGGGAATGATGCAACAGACTTAATACAGAATAATTCATTTCAAAATAAAGGACTGAATTGCATATTTATAATGTAAATCATTTTTGCGCATTGAAAAAATGTAATGCATTATGTTGTAGAAAAAAACAAACATTTAATTCAGTCTAGTTCATTAATAGCAAAAAAAGATGCAAAAATAATACCCAATAATGCGCCTTAAATTGATTATAACTGATTGCCAAGGCTCTTCTGGCTTAGTCTATTATTAGTGTGGTTAGTGGTAGTGATGAGTGAAAAGAAGCTCACACTTAGTTGGATTATCACACACCGTCTGTCAGTCACTTCTTGGTTTAACCCAAAGGGAATCAATAAAGTACCAAATGAGAAGTGAATTAAAGCTCTCAGAGACTGACAGCATATGATAATCTTACCCACTGTGAGTTTTGGACCTGGTTCCCAGACACTCTAGTTAATTAACATTCAAGCCAACTTGTTTATGTTGTTTGGCTTTTTCTGAAAATGGCCAGTTGACCGCAAAAAGGACAAATGCTTTTCTATGTAGAGTTCCCCATGAAGATGCTTCTTATTCTATTCCAGAACGGAAACACTGTTCACGCAGAATAATAATGCACAGTCAACACAATTTGCTTTCTCTTAAATAGGATACAGTGCCCTTTACTGGCTTCCTGCGGCTATTAATAGACAGTGCACCTAAACTGCGGTGAATCGCATAAGCTAGCAGAAGAAAGGTCAGCAGAACCGAGATGCAGAACGCGCAAGCAGGACAGAGCTGCAGTGCAGTGTCACTGAAGACCAGAGCATGCTGAAAGGGAGCCTGCTAATTATATTTACAGTGCAATCGTTTAAATGTTTAAGTATCTCTGTGTGCTTTTTTAAAACATTAATAATTTACGTTAATGGCTTTTAAGAGGACAAAGGATGCTATGCATTTTAATTAGGAGCAATGGCAAAGTAATCTGCACATTCTCGTAATGGGCACCGTGTCAATTCCTTACGTTGTTTCTGGTATAACATATTTCACGAACGATTGTGTTTTTTCAGTGGGAAGTACAATTGGCTGACACCTCCAGGCTGGTTTAAGTCCTGCCCCTTGGCTGTGTGCATGTGCAGTTGCCATGTTCTTCACCGGTTCCTGCAAGTTAAACATGTGGTTTCTGAAAATCTCTCTTCCTAAGTTTCCCGTAGTGTGTGAGCCATGCAGTGAATCGGTATCCCGCCCACAGTGTCCCCATGCCCCGCTTTTCTTGGCAAGGCCTCCAGGCTTACCGTGATTCTATACCGCATACTGTATGTGATTATGGAAGTTGGGTAAAAGTCGCATTAAACCCAACAGTTATCAAGCGGCATGAAAGACATTTGCAGGAGCCTAACTTGTACCTGAGACAATTTTCTATAAGCGCTGGGAATAAAAATTAAGGCAGAAAAAGGACATGCTACCATCTTACAGGTCACATGGATGCCCACTTATGCCCCTGACCATGACACTGCACGCTGGGCAGGGGGCTGTTGAATGCGCCTCCTTGAAATAAAGGCACTGGGTTTGAACTTGAGTCAATCCAGGGGGTAAACCTTCAGCCCGCTGCCCAGCTGTCGAAAGGTGCTGTTTATGGATAATGAAAATACTTTAATTGCAGCTTTCCCCCTGACTAGACCCCTTGGCCCCCAGAGTAATCAATATGCATTAAATCCCCTCACACTTGATGAATATTAGTGGTACAATGAAGGGGCTGACGGCAAATATGACACTCGCCACCTTGTTAATGCTCTGCAAAATAAAAAATGCGGAACGTTAGCTTTTGTCTTTTTTCCCCCCATTTGACACCTTGACTTTTGTGTGGGGGGAAAAAAGAGTGGCGACTGCATGCATTTTGATTAAAATATAAGTTTCTCCAGTGCGTTTCTTTGTGAGTCATCACAGGATGGAAATATCTTCCATAAATTAAACATCAGTGATAGCCTTGCCAATTCCTTTTTAAAATGGATATGAATACTGTATGAGCGAGCTCTGCTTCAACAGCAAGGACAAAGGCAATCTGTGATTAACAGAAGAATAATGGAACCGTAATAGAAATTAGGGTTTTTAACATTCATAATCTGTCTCTCCTCCTTTGTTTAAACACAAGTCCTTCAGGCTGCTGCTTTCGTATTCACTTTGAATAATGACACAGTAAATGGAGGCACGGAGGAGGTCACGTTAAACACACCCAGGGCCAGTTCAAACATCATGGCAGGACCCTCTGTGTTCTCTTATTAAGAGAGCCACACAAGCCACATATTGATTAAGATGTGCACCCATTGCATATGCAAATCTTTACACCAATGCACCGCTTAACAGGATTTTCGCAGAAGTATTCTTGCACATGTGTGAAGGAGTGTATATGTTTAGCTCTGAAATTCATTATAAGCATAGTGTAGTATGCAAATGTTTTTGTGGAGATTCATTGCAAAAGTCCCCCATGGGGTATACCGTGGCTCCAGGGGGTGATGTTTTTGGGGGTGGGGCAACGGTGGAATCCTGCTAGAACGCATCCTACAGGCTTAAAGCGAGAACAGCTCTATGGAAAAATCCTTTTCTGTCTGTTCAAAAGAGCTGGCGAGCTGGTCTGGGTTATATCTGATGCTCTTTTTCCAAAGATCTCTGTTGAACCCTGGACTCTATGGACATGCATGATTTATAAATTAGTAGCTTGTTACTTGTTAGAGTCTGTGAGTTTTTTTTTTTTTAATATACATATTGTTTGGTATCTCACTTAAGATATACATAATAATGTGAGATTTTTTTATTACCTGCCCATCGAACCATATTTCAACCTTTTATCCAGCACTGGGCAGGGGTCAGGCTGAATGGGATGCCAGTCAGTTGCAAGACACTTAAACTGACATACACTGCTTAGTTATGCCGGTTCACCCCACGGCAGGTTTTGGGATGTCAGCATGGAAACTGGATTACCAGGCAGAAACCTGTGCAACAGGGGAGAACGTGCAAACACCACAAATACACTGTCCTGGGTGCAATAATGGGTCTTCATTTTTGTGACAGTGTTAAAGATTAAGATGAAGGGGGACTTTATAGGTCCCAGGGGTTCTGAGAGGTTTTTTTTTCCAGTTCATAAATGGTACTCAGTCTCTGTGCAGATCTTAAAATTTAGTACGGTTATAAGTTCAATAAGTTCATCAGGTGTACAAAAAGTGATTATTATTTGTGTATCAGGAATGTTACCCACAGTTTTAGGAAATCACAAAGTTATTCAGTATAATAGTTTTACTGGTCATTAAGATGCCACAGTGAGATACAGGCAGGGTGTAGACTGCAGGCTAGTCACCGGTGCATCGACGCTGTATATCTCCAGTAACCATTTGATGGGGGAGGTGAAATGCACATCTGTTCCTGCTAGCGGGCTGCTTCCACCCTGAGATCATTTTCACGGCTGTATTGTTCCGTGCGCACGTTCTACTCGTTAGACCAGCGCGCCAAACTGCCTCCTGAATGGCACGTAATGGCCGCGCCTCTTACACTTCATTACCAAGACAGCCGACGGTGATGCTGTTTGCTGCGTCGCCCGGCGCATAAATACTCCTTACAGTTCTCATTAAACATAAATGTAAAAGCACCATAAAAATATATTGCACACTCGATTTAGTGAGGAGATAATAGAAATAATAAATTATGAATGATCTTGAGAAGAAAAAAGCGTACCGATTTTGAACTTCTGTCCTTTTTAGCTAACCTGTACTCAGTGTAAAAGGCTTTTAATTTGAATTTATAAAGCAAAGCGAGATGCTGTACAAAATTAAAAAGACAAATTACATAGCTGCTTAATGGTGTCAAGTTGGAGCAAATAGGACCATAGGTAGTGTTTAATAATAAAATGTTTTTCACCTTTTGGATGAAGATGACCCCCATGGGTTAAACCCACTTGGACTGGAACTGTGCGATCGGTACTTTTGACATACGTTTTTTTGGCAAGCCCTCTGTCCAGTTCAACACTAAACTCGGCTTAGTATGCAGTAAAGAATTACATTTAGTACAGGATAAGGAAGCTGGAATACAGATTTTTTAAAAATATAAAATACTTCCTGGTCTTAGCATTTTTCCCTTCTCTGCAAAGTTACAACGAAATGACATCTAGTAATATGGCTGAAATTAATTTCATTCCCAACGAGTGGAAACATTTGAAGACTATAAAATTTGGATATTGAAATTTGATTTAATGCGATAGACGTGGAATTGCTTATTTGGGAGGCTGGAACACCTTCAAACATACTCCCACTGCAGTAAATCTTTAATGTGAGAAGGAACATGACTTTTGTTAGCGTGGCTCTGAGGACTTGATTTTTCTTATGGGCATAAAATAACGTTTCCTGAAAGCAGAATGTGACCAGAAACTCAATGGTGAAGCGTACTATGTGTGCATGCCAAGTGAACAGAGAAGCAAAGTGTGTTTCAAGATGCCGGTTAGAAACAGAACATGTGCTTGGAATTCTCCTGCAGTATTATTATTATTATTGTTACTATTATTATTTATTTGTTTGTTTGTTTTTACGCAGGAGCAGGACACTCCTGGAACATCCCCCTCACCCTCTCATGGTTAATTAAAGAGAGTACTCTCATATTGCAATTCATTAGTATGTGCTGAGTAGATGTCTGTTCCTGATGAGGGGTTGCGGGCAATGCTACCAGAGATTTATTCACTGGTGCCGTGCAGCCACCTCGTAGCAGCATTAAATTATTACACTTCTTCAGGTTCAAATTATAAAATAAAATGGGGAGGAAATTGTGTCACATGCACACACAGGCAATCAATGTTGTTCTTGTAGGGAAATCGTACATGTAAAACGGCTTAAATGAATCACCCTAATGGCAAAGCTGACACACCAGTTCAATATTATGATTTCAAAACCCCCAAAGATTGATTACATAACCTGCTTCTTACTCACTCTCGGGGAAAATGGATAACCGTGCAGTCTCCTAGAAACCCAGAAATTATATGTGTGTGTGTGTGGGGGGGGTCTAATTGTGCTGAAGTAATGATGAGTCTCATGAAGAGAACAAAAAGAGAAGAAGAGCACAGGATATGTCACATATTATGTGCATAAAGGCTGGATTCAGCGGTCAGTCATAGAGTTTACGTTCCCTGTATCATACAGTGCAGATTATAGCAACCTGCAGCAAACAGGATTCACCCTGCAGAAGTACCTATGCTGCGCGATTGCTTTCACTGTTACAGATTGGAGATGGTGTTTCATTATAAATGAACTTGTGAAAAAGCATTTTAATTCAGTTTTATCACCTCTGCGTATATGTGTGTGGTGAATTGGGTGGGGGGGGGGTGTCAGATACTACACTGTAGTGCTTTTTGCTTCTCTGGTTGCCTGTTTCATCACCTAAATGTGAGGCTAATCTCAGCTGTGTGCCTACATGTCAGGATCTGAGCGGAAATGCACTGCAATGCCCAGAAGAATGAGCACATCCACTGTAAATCTTTATGAAACATTGCCAATTATTGAACCAGAATCTTATCAATTTTATTTTATTTTAAACAGGGCAGTAGCTAGTATGGCATAGTAAATGTGCTTTATCGTAAGAAGGGCAGTGTCTTATTTTCAATACCTGCTTTGGCTGATTGCAGTTCCCTTTCTATACACATTGAACAATGAGTTTTTTTCCTCTCTTTTATGCGGAAATTATAGCCCATGAAACAATCATTTGTTTTTAAGAGGAAGAGAAGGAAATTCTATCTAAATGTCACGGCAGCATTAATTCTTCACAATGAGAATCAGTACTGAAAGGATTATATCATTGGAATGTAATGGCAAACATAATGCACGGTTACTGGGATGGTTTGTGACAGTCTTTACTTCACAAGACAGGGCAAGTAGATCGGCCTGGCAACTTATCATAAAACACCTACCAGAGTTAATGACAAACAGCTAACATAAGAAAGTTGCATCTATCGGCGATATTCATTGACCAGCTACGTTGCTTTTCTTATTTTTCTGTCGGTTATATCTTTAGATATTGCCTTTAAAATATAATGGTAAAACCCCATTACAGTTAATTGATTTATAACCTCCTCTGCCAGTTATGATTAAGCTTGTAACTTAGAAAGTGGAGGTGCTTAAAGAAAATGCCGGAAACCGATAAGACTAATATACTAGCATTCAGTTGAGAAAAAAAAAAAAATCACATTTTTAATATTAGCATAACAAAGAGGACAAATCAGGCCTAAAACTTACTACTCATACTTAGCAGTTCTCACTTAACAGAATTATTGGAACATTACATCCATCAAACTCCATATTGTTTTAATATATTTCAAGTAGATTTTGTAGTATTTTAAACAGAGGGGCCTGTGTTGGGCATTCGCAATGCCTGCACATCATTCCTTCAGAAGCTGTGTGAACACAATACTCAAAATACATAATTCGTAAAATACATGTTCGTAATTTTATATTACTAGGCACCAGCCACTTTGAAGACCTTCTTAACACCCATAGTAAGCCATGTCTCACACTTACACAAGCAATACATAATGATCCGTAATGCTCATGCCATGCTCATGAGTAGGTTGCTAGGTAACCATCTTTAAAAGCCTCTTAGAGCTCTTATGTTGGGCCTGATTTTATATAGAGCGTAATATGTTTCCAGAATAAATTAAATTATTTTGGAAACTTTGAGGGAATCTAGTGATAGTGTCAGAGGCCTCAGGTTTGTGTCCACAGAGCTGTTGTCATGGTGATTTTCATAATAATTAGTTCACCTGGATTTATGAAAGCCTATGTAATTTCCTATGGAATGCTGCAGTTGAATATGATTGTCCAGCAGCCAGGACGTGTGGACAGACTCCCCTTCAGCCACTGAGATAATGACCTACAGGCTGGGGACTTAGGCTCCATTCTGAGGAAATGACTATGTAACCTTGAATTACTTTGCGTCCGGGTCTTCAGGACCTCAGGATCAGGTTGAATAATCCCTTCACTTGGTTCTGCACTCTGTCATAATGACCAGTGCCATTTTAATTTGAGGGATTTTAGTTGTATTCCACTAATCCATTTATAGCATTTCTCCAAAGACTAATGAGATACAGCTTTGAGCTGCTCTCATTTATCAAAGAACACAATTGAAGAAATAAAAGCAGAAAGAGCAAAAACACAACAATCTATTTGAATTCAAGTGCATATATGCTTGGATACCAATTTATATCCAATGACAATTACACTGATTATAAATCAAATTAAATAACCAACATAAACAAATTTCTCTGGATTTCAGGGTATATCAAATACAGCAAGTTAACTGGGATCCAAATGCAATATATCACAAAGAAACATCATTAAGTGTTTAATGTGTTTTATGTATTAATGATGCATGTTTTTATTTTAATTAAATGAGTCAGCATTGTTATTAATCAAATGCAAATTTAGCATTGATATTGAATATTCCATAATGGCATTGCTTATTAAATGGAGCTGAGGAAATTGATCCTATGAGCCATGAATCGGAAGCGTGTAATTATTTTTTTCTTCATGCTAATCAGTAATGCCCAAATGGCACACATGTAAACGCAAAATGCATTGTATGTTAAATGTGCCACATGGCTGCTGTGCACTTTATGGACATATTTGGTTCAGATTAAAAACAGTGTATCGTGTTCTTATAATAATGAATCAATATATATTGCATTCTTGGTGTACAAGTTATACTGTAAGACGCAGGAATATTACCTGCCAAATAAATGTAAATGTGTACATGTTAATACGAGCTGATGGGAATTTCTGAGTAAAAACCTACAGGTTTTAGAATATTTACTTAATTTTAGCAAACAGAAAATATGAAGGTTGATGATTCCAGCTGTCTTCTTGACAAAAGCAGTTGAAGGGCTGTGTGTTTTATGTGATGTAAGTATAGTATTTATATATTCAGTCTCTTTTAAAAAAGAAGCCATACACTTTTCTAGGGACTGAATTGCTCAATGAATCGCGTTCTTTGAATAAATGACTGTCTTCATTATTATACTGAGCATCTAAGTATCTATGAGGAGATCCTGATTGGCTGATTGTTATTCATGGTGGAAATGCTGTATAAACCTTAAGCAGAATGTAATCTTTGTGAGTGCAATGTACTGGATTAGATCCAACTCCATGCTTGAAGGTCACCTGTCATCCTTACCATCTAGATTTTTAAAGCGTTTCTACAGCCAGATACAGATATGTAGTCAGCTCTCCCTCCAGCTGGTGTCCAGATTACCTTGGCCTACTGACCTTTGACCCATTACCCAGAGATGAAAGTCAAAGGTCACCCACATCCTGTGCATGGAGCCCGTGGCAGTCAGTGTCACATGGTTTTACCACTGATTTAGATCTACAATAATTCCTGGCAAAATGGACGCATCCATAAACGAGTGTGGATAACGGATCTTCAGAAAGGTGATAAATTCATGGAGGTTATTATAATTATGTACGGCCATTACCTTGTAACGATGGTGTGTTTTTGAGAGACAGCACTGAAGGTGATGACGACAATGATGATAAAACTGAGGACTAGGATGAGCGAAAAGGATGGCTTTCAGGCCACAGTGTGATGGCAATGGGGGGAGCAAAATGCTGGCTTGCATTAAAATGATTTAGATACAGTTGTCATAGGCAGCTGTTATGCTAATCACATTTCTGCAGTTATCAATTGATAGACTCTGATGAGCAGCCTCAGCTAGCAAAATCGTTATTAGATCCCTATTGTGATAAACGTTATTTATTGCTGTCAGCCAGTATTAATGTTTAATTCAGTGATGGGAAATGGATACAGCTGACACACTCCATTCAACCTTTCGCGGTCGACGGTGTGACAAAGGGGGCCATTGAACACTAGCCAAACGAACTTCATTTCGGAGAGGGGGAAAAAAGTTGGGGGAGGGGGTTGGTTGGATAATGGCTTTCATTTGCATGTGTTTTAAAAGGGTAATGAAGTAATATGATGTTTATCTTCTGTGAAGAGATTAATTTCTGCTGGCTCCTACCCAAGATGGCCCAGCCCCTTCTGAGTGCTCAGGACAATACCGGGCAGGACAGGAAAGAGCAGTTTTGAAAACAGCAGATGTGTCGGGAGGGCTTGGGTGTGCTGGGGGGGTCATGGGGGGTTTGTGGGTGAGCAGCGGTTGGAGTGTAGGGATGGATGAGTTCAGACACAGGCTGAATGAGTCCCTCATTGGAATCGCAAATGCAGGGGCCTTGTTTGTTGGTGGACCCTAAGCTAACTCGGTTAACTGCATTATCAGTAGTTCCTCTCACAACGGCCCCCCCGTCCGAGCAGCTCATCCGGCAGGGCCCACAAAGCTTGTCTTCTCTCCCCTTCCTGTTTCACCTAGGCTCTTTAAAGGACCAACTTTATAAAATCCTGAACCATTCTGGTGTGTGAAACCGCAGGTTCCGCGTTCTTGAAATAAAACGATGGTGAACTGCTAATCTTTATTCCCTAAGTAAAGGTCTCATCCATTATGTAACGCTTTTGCATTTGTATTCAGGCTGTGAAGGCTGATGGCTGGAATTGGAGATCCACTTACAAATACAACTATTTGTTTTCATATCTTACACTGTAGCATAATGGGAAAACACACATGGTCGACGTTAGTAATATCTTTTTATTGAAGGTAAAAAAAAAAACCCAAACTAAAGCAATTGCTTAAATTTTTATTGATGGTTTCTTGTCTTTCAAATAATATCTTCACTAATTAAATGTTCCCTTATTCACTGGTTGAAGGTTCCAAGGCTGCCTTTGTAAAATGGCTTTTGACTTTTGTATTTCATCCGGAGTGTAATGGTTGGGGAATTTTAAAAGAGAGTGATTCAATTTCACAGATCTTGGGCACATTAATCCTTGAGCATTCAAAAATATAAAACAATGGTCAAGGCAATTCCCTCAAAACTTCCTGAAAACATGAACTTTTACACAATGCCAGACAATATGGAGTCCATTGAACAGAAGGTATGTATGTGGCAGGTAATGGTCATTATGCCAGAGCAGTGATAGGTTGCTAAACTGCCAAAATGCGACTTTGTGGGGCAAGCAAATGCGCCTGCTGGGTGACTGGTGCGCGTTTTGCATATGTTCTGACAAAGGCGGGTCCAGCATCGCTGGGACTCATTTAGGGCCAGGTTAGCAGCTATTTTCCATCTGTAAGCTCAGCTCCAGCCTGATGTGCAGCCATTTGAAATATAGCTTGTTTCCCTCTGCTACGAATTATTAGCCATGGTGCCAGGACATGGAGCGGAATGAGGGGTGTGTGTGTGTGTGTGCATGCAAGTATGTGTATGAGTGTGTGTGCGTGTGCATGTGTGTCTGTGTGTGCAAGTTTGTATGTGTGTGTCTGTGTGCATGTTTGTGTGTGTGTGTCTGTGTGTGTAGGCCTTCCCTTTGTGCAAAAGCAGTCGCAGGAAAATTTTAGGTGTTTTAACATGAGCTGTGTGCATAAAGTTTTACACTCATAGCATTTGAGACTGAAGAAGCAAAACATGTGTTTGAGGTCAAGGCCGTTTCCCCTCCTTCGCCTGCTGGGTTCTGCTGGATGGAATGCTACTCCATTGCAGGGTGCACAGTTACACCCACAAATTAAGGACCCCAGTTCTACTACCCACGTTTTTTTTTTGGTAGCAAGAGGTTACGGACCTAACGTAACAAGGTAATGTCAGGAGAACAGGCAAAGCTCATGTATACCTGACTAGGGACAGTCACCCCAAACGTGTGAGACACCATATGGTTTCTAATTCTGGGATGTTTTACTCTTAATAATCATAATGTGTTTTTCGAAATAAGGTGATTCGTAAATATCAATGGGATGTATTACACATTCTATGAGAGGGCAGAAAAATGGCCAGTATTGAAACTGGAAGGTTTAAGTGAAAACCATTTGCACATGTATGCATTAAATCCCTAAATGTCATTAAGGAGCTTCCACACATTTTCACTCATGGGACTTTTACTTACACAGAAATGTTCCAAGGGCAGAACAAAAAATGAGTGGTTCAGAGAGATAATGAATCAGTTGTAGAGGATGTGGCAGCAAGACACCTGATGGTTGGTCCCGCCTCCACTACAATATGATTGGTTATCTCTCTGAAGCAATCATTTTTTATTCTGCCCTGCGAACATTTTTGTGTAAGTAAAAGGCCCATGAGCTACATTTTCCTGGTGTTTTCGAAATGGAATTTTCAGAAACCCACAGTGAGTAGGACTTACTGAGCTCTGTCAATCACTGCTCGATTGAACCATATGCTAACCAATAATGTAGCTAATGGGGAAGCGGGTCTGTAATCGAGAGAGCACCATAATCCTGCCCATTTCTCAGATCCCTGGAAGCAGCCTGACAGCATCCTGGTGTTAGACCAGAAAAATCCATGTGCTTGACAGAAGTAGGAGTCAGAGGTGGCGTGTTATAGATGAGTGGATGAGTGTTTGGGTGGGGGGGATAGAAAACGGCGACCCTGACACGGGGACGTCAGGTTTAAACACAGCAATTTTTTTCATCACTGCTTTCTACCTCTGTTCGATCATTGTGACTCGCAGGTTGTGTGGCGAGAGGGATTGTTCGCGGTCGTGAGGATCTGAAAGTGCTCTATGCTTTGATTTACCACAGGGCCGTAATAGAGAAGGTGCTCTTGGTTGGTTGACCTACAATCTGCGACAATCTACTATAAATTATTAGACCAAGTACAAACTCTTGAACCTTACTTTTAATGAATAACAACCATATGAACATATATGAGGTTAAACACCTATCTCATAAGTCTCATGTCTCATATTAATTCAATGGCGCTGGAATCCATGCGACTCGTAGAGTATCAGGTCATTTGATATGGATTTTGTGTGGTTTCCTCGTGGAGTTCTTACCAGACAGCACCTGGTGCAGCATCTTCTCAAGGCTCCCTTTTTTGGAGATATGTCACACAGCAGTAAGAACTGTATTAAACTGAAATGTTCAAGTGTAATGTGAGCTGACAGAGCCGGGGGCCACGAACGGCTCTGTGAGCCCAGAAAATATGGGAAATCCAGTCCAGCCCTGTTTGTTTTGCAGGCTGGAGAAATTCGCCGTTACTTATGTGTGCTCTAATTACAGACAAGATTAGAACAGGCAAATTAAATTGCTACAAGCAACTGTTTGTAATTACTACAAGCAAATGTTTGTAATTATGAACAGATTGCTTTACTGTTGATAATTAAAACAACAACAAAACTTACTTAATGACTGTCTTGACATGGCAGTCCACTACTGGCAACATAGCTAATGGATATTATAAATCTCTTTTCTGTCTCTCTTTCTTTTTCTATCTCTCTACACTGCATCCCTACCGCAGAGAGGTAAACATGAGCTGGTAAATTCCGATGGATAGGTGCGCTTTCACTCGTTACGGATCGAGAACGTTACTCATTAAAACAGAGCCTTGACAGTCAGTGCTAGCTAAGGTTAGCGTCTCATGCTGACTCACTGCTACCCAGGAGTGAGAATGATCCCCCATGTATGTAGCACTTAATCTCATTAGCTGTACGAGCATGTAAATAAGATAACACCTTATGCGTGATAGCTTACTGTATGTCTTATTTAACAGCCGTATTTTAAATACAGGCTTTGGTTTCCGTGTTGTTGCAGTATTGTTTGACATTAAACTGAGAAAGTACTATTGAGATTGCATTATAATTTAATGTAACAGTAGACAAAAGATACAGTTTCAATGTGTGTTTTGAGCCACAGCAGGTAGACCTTAAGCAAGGCCTTTAGCAATCCCCATTATGATCAATGTAAAGTGACCGTGTAACACAGTGGATGAAAAACACGAGTCCACACAGCATAGGAATAAGTTGATTAGTGTTGTCAAACCCTAGCTGTAGAAACAGTGAAAGCAATAGTCTTGTGAACACCAGGGTATCTTATTGTACTGCGTGAATATTTTATGTTACAGGAGAATGGTACTGTACAAGTGCTATCTGATACATTTGTGTGTGTAGAGATTATCTTTCAGTGTTGAGATAGTATGCCTGTGCTGTTTGCAAATACCAGGGTATAAGTATTATTTGAGTCCCTTCGGTGTTATTTATGAACTTGTACATAGGCAGGTAAGAAGCTTCCGCATGAAGAGGTTTGCAAAAAGATGGAAACCAGGAAATCTCCGTGGTGAAATATAGGTAGCGCTTCCCTGTCTGCTTTCGGGGCTTCTTTCAGCTAGAATGCTGTTGGCTTTTTTTTCCGGTCATGAGAAACAAGGATATAATTTACTGTAGTTGCTGAGCAGATGGTATTCTGAGTGATTTACGCGACACGCAGCTTTTCGCTTTTATACGTTTATACAGTCTGACCCAGCGGCCTTTTGGCAGGAGGGCCGCACACGTGACCCTAGCCGATGAATCATTTCCAGGGCTGTGTATCAAAACCTCATGGTCAACACTGACCACACACTGTATTAGGTGGATTTTGAGGGATGTTCGGCGCCTCCTGCTATCCTGCCATTTTAAACATGTCATTATTTAAAGGCCCAGATTGTTCTAGATTGGGGAACCATAGAACAAGCATCCACCGCATCTGAGTGACTCCAATACACACACAGGGAACCATAAATTGTACGTACCAGCTGTGGTTTTCTGAAACCGCTGTGCATGGTGGATATCTGAGTGGGATCGCTGTCTTTCCGGGTATTGGCAAGAGTGTGGTTGAGGAGTGTGCAGAGCAGAGGACCTGTGAGAGGACACTCTGATTTATCAGCTTTTTTCACCCCTTTGTCCCCTGAAATGGGATCCTTTGATATTTGTGTTTTAATATGGCCGCAGGAAATAGTATGCTGATTTTCCAGGGCTACATAGACGTGCGGTGTCTTGTGATGTGTTTGATTTCATTAGAGCTCACATTTACTGCACGCGTGCTGCATTGCTGCAACGGCACTGCCCTTTCTCACTGGCAGTGCAAAACAAAACAGTGATGAAATGTAATACAGACCCCCCCTCCCCTGTCCCAGCTCAGGCAAAACTATAAGGACTGGGAATTGCAACACATTATATCTAATGGATAGTACCGCAGTCAGCCCCTTACTCATGTGCACACACAAACACACACACACACAAACACACACAAACACACACACACACACAAACACACACACACACAAACACACACACAGACAAACACACACACACACACACACACACACAGACCTGTACTCCTGTGTTTGTGGGGACCATCCATTGATTTCTATGGGCAAAACCCTAATCCCAACAATGACAACCTTAACCTCTCCCCAACCTTAACCTTAACCATAAGTAACCAAACAAAATGCAAGACATTTTTAGTTTTTTGACCGCGGTCACAGACTTTTATGAAGTTCAATCTCCCCTTGTGGGGACCAAAAAAATGCCCTCCACAACATCAAAACAACAGGTTTTTAATCAAAGCTGGTCACATTTGGTCCCCACAATGTTATTTATTCCGGGACCACATACACACACACACACACACACACACACACACACACACACAGGTTTGTAATCTTTGTGGGGACTTTCCATTCATTTCTATAGTTAAAATTCTAATTCCAACATGACAACCTTAACCCCTACCCAGCACTAACCTTAACCATAAGTAACCAAACTAAATACGAGACATTTGGCATTTTTAGTTTTTTGATTGTGTTCACAGATTTTTGTGGGGACCTGAAAAATGGCCCCCACAATGTCAAAATAACAGGTTTTTATTACATTGTGGGGGACATTTGGTTCCCACAAAGTAATATAAACTTAATCCACACACATAAAAGCTCTCTCAGCACACTGGCATGAAATTCAGTTATATTTACCATCAGATCTATTTTATGTTTTCTTAATGGATTTCAATTACCAGATCTGAACTTCAAAGCTAATGAAGTAGATGCCTTTCAGGAAAGCATGACAATTTCGGAACACAGGATAGCATCAATAATTCATTATCTAAGTGATATAAAAATGAATGGCTTTTTGTTCTGCGGGACGGTTGACGAAATCCAGGGGAGGTTATTTCTGTCAGGAATGTGCTTTATGGAGTTCTTTGGCAGTTGTAATTCTTCCCTGGGTCTGCAGTGGTTAATGACTTCATTTGGTGGGTTGCTGATGATGTGTCTGCTGCTCCCATTGATGAGCAAGGAAACCTGGTTCAAAAATGAAAAGACGTGGTGGGAGATGCTGATTCTGATGGGGGGGGGTCTTCTATATATAAGACACTCTTTTTGCGAAGTTTTAGTGCCTTTTTTCATTTCTTTCATATTAGATAATTCAGCATAGAAACACTCTTTCATGGGGAAATACATAACATTTAAGAAAGCCAGTTTAGTGTGTTTTTGCTAGTTACCACTATATCCAAACACATGCAAAACAAAATCGTTTATGTTTTTTTTTTTTTTAGGCTATAGGTTTACTTTAAAAAAACGATCAGAGATATTTCAGCCAGAGAAGCCTGTGGATTATGATGCACAGAAGGCTGAATCACTCACCTACATGATTTTGGCATGTTGCTCTTTTGCTCTCTTAAATATTAATAGCATCTCTCCCCTCGTATGTTTCACTGCGCTCTGTACAGAAACACCCCTTTCATGTTTCGTTTTGAACCATTCCCAAGATTCAGTGCTCTGGGCCAAATCGATGCAGGCATAAATTGTACAGTTCACTGCATTTGGGCAACACGTTTCAATCCTTTTTTTCTACCCTTGAATTGAATGGTCCTCAAACGCAGCTGCTGATGCACTTCTCATAGCAACGCAAGACGTTATTATACCGCAGTGAAATGAGTTTGTAAATGAGGTCTATTTGGTCCACAATGAGCGACGGGGACGGGTCACGCAGCAGCGGAAATGCAGTCTCACAATGACCTTTATAATGTCTCTGCTAGCAGAGGGTAGGTAATTCAACACGGCACTCCAGTACATGATCTGATTGATATATCGTCTAAATGGTATCTAGCACAATCTGAAATACAATGCTACATTGTATATTGTATAAATCAAATGAAGCACTAATGTATAATGTTTCCGATATTATGAAACACATAGTTCCGGTTCTCCTCGCTGTTTATTCACTCTGTGGCATATTATAAACACTCCACTAAATAACACTTAACCTTCTTTAACTGTGACTATATAAATGATATAACATCACCTCTTTGGCTGCATTTCCGCATTGCATCTATAGGTTTCCTCTAAACAGTGTGCAAGCAAGTACAATATTAAATTCCCAACAAAGCACAAGTGTTGTTTCACTGAGGAAGGTTTATTCTGTAATCCTTCTCGCTTAAGAAATGACCCCCTGGCATTGAGAGGATTGTAGAAGTGGTGTTTGAGATTGTCTAGGGTACAGTTTTAATCATGCAGATACAGAAACCAAACACCGATTATTTGTTTCCATTATGAGGTCACCGCTGGGGCCCCCACCTTGTGAACCAATGATGGTGCGCCCGCAAAATCGCTCAAGCGAGGTTTTAATGGATGCAATCGCTGTCGGTTTTTTTGCATTCGCCCGAGATGTGACCTGTTAAAATACCTGGCCAGTTAAAGCTAATGGATACACCTCAATAATAGCATTCTCTCATGGCAGCGGAAATTAATCATTAGGAAATGATCAAAGTTGAAGGGGGAGATCAATACGGGCTTTTCATCGGACACCAGCCGCACAAAGAAGCATCGGCCCGTACTATAAACTTGTGCAGAGTTAAATTACAGCTTCATACTTTCATGCGAGGATAAGCAGGATTGTGTTCTGATTACAGCTGCAAAGACATGCGTCTCCATAACAGTCTCTGTTTTGTTTAAGTCCCAAAGATCTCTACTTTACACTAAAAGAAAATACCTGTCATCTTGTTTGGGTGGTGCTGGTATTCAGGGTGCTTGTCGGAATGTAGTAAGATTTTAACATCCTCAGCTCTCCCTAAGTACGCAGCCTTACCTGTTTTACTGCCTGAAGATAACTGTGGGTGTAAGCTTAGGGAATATATTTAGACCTTTGACTCTTGGGCTGGGAATGTATCATCGGGGGCTGGGGGACGGTACTGAACATGGTTCCTACCAGAAGGACACCAGTGGCCGCAGGGAACATTAGGGGTCGTGAAATGTCAGTGGACTGCATGTGATAAGAATCGATTTGCTCAAGGAGATGATTTTCAGACAGGAAGAAGCAGAGGCCGTCACCTGTTCATGGCTGCTGCTTGAACACGGAGAAGGGGAAAGTGCAAGAGCTTCACAATAAAAGCACTGCGACGTGTCCACTAGCTGATCTTTCAGTACTGAAGAGAATGAAAAAGCATGTAATGATTCGCTGGACTCATTGCTGACTTTTTCAAAGGAGGGGATTTTACTACATCAGCATCATATCTTTAAGTTGTGGCTGTGGCCTGCACCTTTATTTATTCAAGGCAGACCTTAAAAGCAAAAGGCCAGATGGCACATAATAATGGATAGCAACAAAACAAGAGACACAACAAATAACAGAATATGGGAATCTACAGTAAGCTATAGCAATATAAGTAAGAGCACTACAGGATAAGCATTTTGAACATGGATACTATATTCCATCCATTTATCCATCCATCCATCCATTCATCTATTTTTCATCGCTTCTCTGAGGTCAGGCCATGGGGGCAACAGACTAAGCAGGTATGCCCTCTCACCAGCTACCTCTTCCATGGCGTTCCCATGCCAGCCAAGTGATATAATCTCTCCAGCATGTTCTGGGTCTGCCCCAGGGCCTCCTCCCAGTTGGACTTGCCCGAAACACGGGTGGATCAGGAGGCATCCTAGATAAATGCCTGACCCACCATAACTGGCTCCTTTCGATGTGGAGGAGCACCGGCTTTGCTTTGAGCCCCTCCTGAATGTCTGAGCTCCTCACCCTCTCTAAGGCTGAACCCAACCACTCTGCGGAGGAAACTCATTTCAGCTGATCTTGTTCCTTCAGTCATTACCCAGAGCTCATGACCATAGGTGAGGGTAGGAACGTAGATCTCCCCCCCAATTGTGAACAAGACCCCAAGGTACTTAAACTCCTCCGCTTGGGACAGCAAATCATCCCCCATTGAGAGCAGGCAATCCACCCTTTTCTGATGCAGAACCATGGCCTCAGACTTGGAGGTGCTGATCCTCAGCCCAGCTGCAAACCATCCCAGTGCATGTTGCTGACTTTTTCAAAGAAGGACCGACAGGACCACATCATCTGCAAAAAGCAAAGTTCCTAAGGCTCCCGAACTGAACCTTCTCCACCCAAATTCTGTCCATAAAAACAAAATCAGTGACAAAGGGCAGCCCTGGAGGAGTCCATCATCCATCCCACCATCATGAGTCTGACTACTGGCAATGTGAACCAAACTCTTTCTCCGTTTACACAGGGACCTGATGGCCCGCAACAGCAGACCCTGTACCCCATATTCCTGAAGCACCCCCCTCAAGACATGATGTATGTCTTTTCCAAATCCACAAAACACATTTGGGAAACTCCCATGAACCTTCCAGTATCCTTGTGAGAATAAAAAGTTGGTCTAGTCTTCCACGGCCAAGAGGTAAGCTGCATTGGTCCTCCTGGATCCGAGGTTCAACTAACGGTCAGACCTTCCTCTCCAGTACCCCAGCATAGGATGCTGAGGAGTGTGATCCCCTTGAAGCCCCCCCCTTGCTTAAATATTGGGACCACCGATCTAATCCAAAGGCACTGTCCCCAATGCCCACACAATGTTGAAGAGGCACCCTACCACTAAAGAGTTTTATGACTACTTCAGTGTCCTCAGCCCTAGAGATATGCAAGTCTTCCAGCTTCCTCCGAATAAGGCACATCAGTGGAATTCAGGAGATCCTCGAAGTATTCTTTACACTGCCCAACTATATCTCCAGTTGAGATCAATAGTTCTCTATCCCTGCTGTAAACAGCATGAGTAAATCCTTGCTTCCCTTCCCAAGTTGCCTGAGGGTTTGCCAGAACCTTTTTGAGGCCAACCGAAAGTCCTTCTCCATAGCTGCACCAAATTCCTCCCACACCCCAAGTTTTTGCTTCAGCAACTGCTGAAGCCACATTCTGCTTGGTCTGCTGGTACTTGTCAACTGCTTCAGGAGTCTCACAAGCTATCCAAGCTCAGAAGACCTCCTTCTTCAGCCTGACAGTGCCCTTTACTGATGGTGTCCACCATCAGGTTTGGGGATTGCCGACAGGCACCAACAACCTTAAGATCACAACTCGGCAATGCCGCCTCAGCATTGTATCCCTGAACATGGTCCATTCGGGCTCAATGTCCACTGACTCCCTTGGGAGAGAGGAGACATTCTGCCAGAGGTGTGAGTTGAAGATCTCCCAGACAGGGACATCCAACAGACAGTCCCAGCACACTCTCATCACAGGTTTGGGTCTATCTGGCATCTTCCCTCGCCATCGGATCCAACTCATTACCAGGTGGTGATCCATTGACAGCTCTGCTCCTCTCTTCACCCTAGTGTTCAAAACATGCGAGTGCTGATCCAATGATCCAATTGTAAAATCAATCATCAAACTGTGGCCTAGAGTGCTCTGGTGGCAAGTGCACATAAGAACAGCCCTATGTTCCAACATGGTGTTCGATATGGACAAACTGTGGTTAGCACAGAAGTTCAATAACTGATCACTGCTCAATGTGTGTGCAGATTTTCGGTGCAACTGCTTAATTAGGTTATTAATTAGAGGACTGATTGGCTGAAGACTCCTCACACCAGGGTTTGAACAACTGACCTAAAGATTATCGCAAAAACCTGCATACACACCGATCCTTCGCAGATAAGATTGCCCACCGCTGTCCTAGATCTTGGGAAGGACTGGACACAAAGAAACAGCGAGTATCCTGGAATTTGTTTTCATCACGGGGCACACATTCCAACCCACAATTGATAGACTTAAGTTCTCCTAACTGCATGTTTTTCGACATAGGAGCTCATGCAAACCTCATACTGTATAAAGGATTAGGGACAGGAACCTTGAATGTGGGGGGGAAGGGGGGTTACCACATTCTTCCTATAGATGCAAATGTTCTACTTTGGTAATTGCGATGCTATTTTCCAGATATACCTTCATGAAACGATTTGTGAATATCAACTTGTTTGATATACAAGGAATATGTACAGGTTTATTAGTAGTCAACTACAGAAATATGCATGTTAAAGCCAGTGTATCTTGAAGGTTTAAATAATACCAGTCATGACAATTATCTGAACTGCAAAAAAAAAATACTCTGCATATGTTAAAACCCTAAATGTCATTAGGAGTTTATAAATGTGGAACTAATTACAGAATTGCTTAATCTCTCAGTAAATGCCAGTTCAGAGAAGGGTCCAAACCATTAAACCATCTGCTAATATATTCCAAATTGCCTCATATAGACTCCATTGATTTTGAAATACTCTTTATTTTATCTATGTGAAATAATTTTGGTGGTATCTCTACATTCTATAGCTGTGTAATGAATGGGGTTCACAGAAAATTTTAATTAAATGCCCCCACATCAGTTATCAGTACAGCTGTAAAGTATAAAATACCATCCATTGTATTCAGGCCTTTGGTGAGTTGATGGAATTGTGTCAGTAAGCACTGTGTAATCGATTTGTGAAAATTACATGCGGCTGTATAACAAGGACCACAGACGGACACCAAAATCCCAAACACATGATTTTACCTGCCTGTTTAGCAGCAATCAGGAAGCAAACGTGAAATGTGATTTTTATAGGTGAGTATAACCCCAACCACATCGACCATAACCATACCTTGAATCAAGGCAGCCACATGTATGAACAACATGGGTAGTTAATGTGTGTATCCTTGTACTAAGTACTTAAATGTGGTTATTTATGCAGGAACAATCACATAAACACACACAGGTTTGTAATTATGCCTTTGTGTGGACTCTCCATTCGTTTCTATGGGGGAAACTCTAATCCTAACATGGCAACCTTAATCCCTACCCAGCCCTAACCTTAACCATAAGTAACCCACCTAAATTTGAGCCTTTTTGTTACGTCGGAGCAGGGAAGCATGTGAAACGAGCCGTGAAGTAGCGCAAGTAGGGTTTATTCCAGGGGAAATGGACTAGGAGCATGCAAAGTCAATGACAGACCTGGGGATACGAACTCAGACGTGGACCAAATACACAGGACAGGCTGAACTTATCAGGTAACAGGTGATAACAAGCAGGAATTAATACGAGATAATGAGGTGGGCGTGGCACACATGAGGATTGGACTAGCCGGGCGTGACACTTTTGGCATTTTTAATTTTTTGATTGCATTCACAGATATTTGTCGGGACCTGAAAAATGGTCCTCACAACATCAAAATAACAGGTTTTTATTTCATTGTGGGGTAGATTTGGCCCACACAATGAAATATAAACATAATACACATACACACACACACACACACACCATGTACAGCTTTGTTTTCAACTCCCATAAAAGTGACTGGAATTCATCTTTTAAAGCAGTTTATTTATATAAAGTGGCCTTCCCAACACTGGGATGACCCTAAGTGCAACATAAGATTTGAAACAAATTAAGAGTGAAATCACAGAGAATGTGGTGTGCGATTTTATATGTTCTGAAAGGGAAACAAAAGCACCCGTGGTATTTATAGATGAAAATACATCCTCGAGGGGATTATATGTATTCTGGTAATAAAGGCATCGGAGAGCATGGTTTAACCAAATTACTTACTTTAACCAAAAACAACAACAACAATAATAATAATAACAATTATTATTATTATTATAAAGCAAACGCAGATATCCCTTGCTCCTAAAATTGTCATTATCCCAATAATCTTTATATCGTATGTAAAAACGTACGTATATTCCAAACTCAACACGACGAATCTGCATCTAAAACAACCATCTCTATATTAATCCGTCTTTATATTAATTTTCACTCTCGCCTGGAAACGCCAGCAAAGACATTTACGTCTGCAGAAGGGGACGTTTGCGTAGTTTAGATGGTATTGTACGTATGGCCCTTCTTGTGAATCGATATGTTCGTTCATTTGTTCATTTGTGGCACTTCCCGTCTGCATATATACGTTATGGTTTTTTGTGTGCTCCAGGGAGTGAGATCCCACAGGATAACCTAATTTCCCGGGAGGGGGGGGGGTTCCTTAATTATACATTTATGTATGATTATAAATATGTTTTTTCCAACTACAATTTATATTTCATTATATAATATACTTTAATTAGATCAAGTTAGTCATGCTGACCTTGCTTGTCCTTACACCAGTGGGTGGCAAAAGTGAGGGCATCGCTCATCAACTACATGATCTGGATCGCTGATCGGTTCAGTGAACGGTTCAGTGTAGCGGACGAGATCTTTTCATCCACTGCAAAGAGAGGCATCGTTCATGAACGACGCAGATCTGCTGCAGTCATTGGTCTGCTGCTAGTACTGCCTGCTCCTGTTGTTGAAATGTGTTGTACATTATAACTGTAATCTACTGCACATTATTAAGTGAAATATCTTTGAAGAATGTGGAATTTGAAGAAAATGTATGACCCTAAACGGTCGAGGGAAGCCCAACCTTTATAAAATAAGGTGTAAAGAGAGAGGTGAAAAAACTATAGAACATGACTATGCATATATGTTTCCTCATATACCTCACAAGTGATGTTTTTTGCCTAGTTTATTTTATGTTTCAAGTGTTATTTGTATTTATTATTGGACATGTTCATTGTTTACATTACAATGTATGGAAGAAAAGTGCATTTTGCACCTGAAACTGGTCAGTGTCAGTGAATTCCAGACAAATATTCAATCTTTGATACTATACAGATAACCTTGGGGTACTGTTGATATTGATGATTATTGTTGAGATTTTGTGATGGGCTAGGAGCGCATTACTATTTCTCTGTTTAAAATAACACAATACAGTGCCCTCCAGAATTATTGGCAACCTTGGAAAATGTTAAAACAGGTTGTTAAAAAATACCTTAATTGTTCACTAACTTAATCTTACATTCAAATTATGAGAGAAATCTGACCTTTCACTGAAGTGAATTTCTTCCAAGAAAAGTAATTCCCACAAAAAAAAGCCTTTTCTTTAAACACACCTATCACAAGTATTCAGATGTCATAATTATTCACAGAGCCACTCCTCTGCTTCACATTGTGGGTCAGGTTAGTTTCTTAACCTTTTCACTAAGTCTGCTCCTGTTTTTTTGCTGTAAAACTCATTTTTGTTTCATCTGACCACACAATTTCAGTAAAGTTTAGTAGACCGTGGACTCACAAATTACATTTGTGGGCTTTTGTTGTCTTTCAGAGGTTTCCTCTGACAAACCAGCCAAATGGATTGCTGGCATGGCGGTGGCATCTAATTGGAGGTCTTGAGACTTAGTAACTGCAGGAAGCAACCAACAGCATCTATTGTCAACTCTGATCCTTGGAGAAAATTTTGCTTCTTGAACCATCTTACTCACTGTGTATTGAGGCCTGACAAGCTTGTATCTTCTTCCAGACAGAATTAACACAGCTACAGTTGTCTGAGACTTCTTGGTTATTGCTCTAATAGTGGAAATAGGGTTTTTTAAAGCATGCAGCATTTTTATGCCCATTGCCTTATTTATGTAGGTCAACAATTTGGTCTCATTTCATTTCTTTATTCTGTGCTCTTTCCCATGTTGATGGGTGAGTAGTGATTGTGGCCTGTGTGGTACCTCATACTGAAACCCTGGTGGAACAGGAAGTCATGCATCACCATATCAAAGATCCTAAAAATGCCCGTGTGCATGTGAGAAGTAAAATACCAATCTGAATATACTTCGTCCATGAGCATTTTTTAGTTGTGCAATAATTGTGATGTGTGATTTGAAAAAAAAATGTTTAATTTTTGTGAGGATTTATTTTCTTTGAATAAATTTAATTTTTTTAATTTTCTCAGTGAAAGGCTACATTTCTCGCAAAATTTGATTCTAAGATCATGTTAATGAAGAATAAAGATGAGAAATATGTCTGGACTTTTTTGGTATTTTTTTGTGCCCCACACAGCCCGTAATTCTGCAGCGCTTCTGATGTCCAAAAGATCGCTCTCAGTCACATTTCGGACTCAGATAACGAGGGGTGTGTATCCTCTAAGACTCGCCTTCCTCCAGAGCTCTCCGTTCTCTGACACTCTCAATCCAACCAACTGACCCACACAAAAAAAAATCTCAGCCAAGACAGCCCTTCATTAGCTAGCTGGTGGTCATTCACCATAGAAATACAGATGGTCTGAACCCAGACTTTGGTGCACTTTCTATATACAATATCTTAGGTAGCTGGTGAAGTACTTCCTCATAAACATAATTGTGTCCCTAATTCCTGATACAGTATTGATTTACATAAAGATATCACACAGTTTCATTAAGCAAAGTTATTCTTCCTTCTTGGGTTCTACAGTATTCCATTTACAGTGGAAATGTTACACCTCAAATCTGTCAATGCCCCTGACAGTTCCATTACAAATTAATGTAATACATTAGCGTCTTTATTAACATTATCTTGGCACTTAAATGCAAGGATGGCATCAGAAGCAACCACTTATTGTGGTATTTATTTCATGTGTATTATGTTTATATAGCATTTCTCGATTTACCGTTTCATATTGACAGCAAAGAAATTCTGATTAATTGTGGAGTCTCTTTCAATGGTGCAATATATTGGATAAAAAGCAGTGATTAATTTATCACAGTATGCCTTAGGCTGTGTTACTGGGTGGAGGGCGTCTGCTGTGGAGGAGGGGTGGGGGTGGTCTGGACATCACTTGTGCATATTGTCATAGTGCATTAACGAGACAAGCACAGTTAAACCAGTGCTCCCAGACGCGTGACAAACATAAACACCAGCATCTATGTGTACTTCTTTGTGGGGTTGGCTAAAAGGGACATTTATTAAAAGATAAAAACACACAGTGTGTTACTTTGTCTAGAACAAGGCACATTGATCCTTGAGTTGTAGGATGCTGAAAAACGATGCCAGTCTACTTTGTAATCTGCACTTTTCATTAGGAATGTTTCCATGGATGAAATTACAATTGCATATTAGACTGGCTCTGGCAGCCATCTGATTATTTTTTATAACGTATTCTTTCTGACAATATTTTTCTATTACATATCACTGTCCTGAAGCTAGCAAAACGCTGCCTTGCATATGAAAAACATGTGATTGAATCCTTTCAATTTTTATCTGTTTCTGATACTTTTCCCTCCATCAGACCCATTTAAAGACACACAATAAATGTGCCCTCAATGGACTCGTTGATTCAATCAGGCAGCAATCAGGGCACCTATTTTCTGAACAACAAGTAATCTTGGAGTAAGGTGCTTTGTATTATGTGTGTGAGGAGATAGCCATATATATGGAATGGGCTAATATGGTGCACTGGAAATAAGTCTTCAATTTCAGTTAGCAAATGGCTTTCACACTGCCTGAATGTATTTTCACTAGCAAGCAGTGGTCTTGCAGAAAGAAGGATAAAATTACTAGGTTTCAGCGTGCTCATTCCATTTTCCTGTTTATTTATTTATTTATATCACCATACCCAGACATTAGGAGGAAATTGTAGCATTTTAATTGTCTGGTGTATAGTGGAGAGCAGGGCAGTTGCTGGTGTAATGGTGCACACATAAAAAGTAAAGCTCTTTGGAGACGGCTCTTCAAATTCCAATCATTCTAAATAGATGTAGATCCTGCTGGAATCAGCTTTGATTTCTGAAATCCATTTACTCTCGGAGGATGTGTGAGACCCAACAGCTGAATGGCAGACAGAGAGGAGTTTCACAGTGCCCCCCCCCCACCCGCCCCATTTATGATCTGTTTTGGACCTCACGGCGGAGGAGGTATTACACGTTTTTGCTTTTTCCATGGTGCACTGTGCCTTTCCTGATGACTAAACAACTTAGCAACTTAGCAAACAGCACATCCGCCTTACTTGATTACTGATTACTTGATTATGTTTCTCCAACAAACATTATAGAAGTTGTTCACCTGCAAATGAACCTGTACACATTGTGGCTATGATCAATGCGGGGAAAGCCAGGTACCACAAATAAAAGATTTTAAATACTTCCCAAAGTTACACTGGATAGTGTGAACAAATAAACGAACACGGCGATGAATGTTCCCAAAGTTACACTGGATAGTGGGAACAAACAAACGAACATGGTGATGAATGTTCCCAAAGTTACACTGGATAATGTGAACAAACAAACGAACACGGTGATGAATGTTCCCAAAGTTACACTGGATAGTGTGAACAAACGAACATGGTGATGAATGTTCCCAAAGTT
>JAABNX020000008.1:12127008-12146699 GCA_015163995.2 Mormyrus lacerda
AGCAACTCTGAGCTATTAAAGTTCTCCCCAAGCGAGCTTGATGGGCCGAATGGCCTCCTCTCGTTTGTATATTTCTTTTGTTCTTATGTTCTAACATTATGTGGAAAGCCTTCCCAGAAGAGCATCAGCTGTTATAGCTGCAAAGGGGAGACCAGCTACACATTGATGCCTTTGGATTTAAAAAGGCGTGTAATGATATATAGGTGTAATGGCCAGATGTCCCAATACTTCTGTCTGTGGGGTCTTCACTGCCCTACCTTGTTTGGCTAATCAATAACTCTTTGGGTCATTTAAATAATTAAAATAATTAATTTAACAAATACATTAAATGACTACGGTGCCCCTGAGGTAAGGTTTTGGAACTAAAGTGGTGTTCATCTATCCATCCAGCAAGATATTAGTAACTTCATGGAGAGCAGAAAAAAATATTGTCTGTTTTTTATGAGCAAATATACACTACTGACCAAAACAAATAGCCTTAACTGTTTTTTGACTGCCTAAGACTTTTGCTCAGTACTGCATATGCAGTTTGCAATTGAAGAGCAATTTCCAAAACTCAGTCCCTTTTTTATGTATTTAAGATGAAGCTGTCAATGACCGAAACACATACTTCCTCATCCTGTGTTACTGGGAACCACAACTTACTTCAATGAAGAACTTTCAATTTAAAGCTACAGAAATTGTCTCAGAAACGTATCCCGTAGACTGAGTGAGTTTTGGAAATTTGCTCTTCTGTTGTTTCTGATTTGTATTTAGATTTCTTCTTAAATTTCATGCCTCCCAGGCTCTACAATATGAAAGACAGCACAGTTGAAGTCTGTATTTCAGGCCCCCTGCGTGTAATGTATTGTCGTAGCTGTCACTGTGCTTGGAGAGAGCCAATGTAATGCTGTTTAGGTGCTGAATGACTAGAGGCCGCAAAACTTACCGTGTAATCTGCAGTGCGTAAAGACAGCAGCAGACTTGGTAGGAGATGTCCAGGTGGAGTGCTTATCTACTGCCTTTGTGGAGCTAAATTAGTGGCAGGGGGGAAAAAACACAGGAATACCCTGGGCAGCTGTCCAGTAAGGAGTAAAATCCAGCCCCTGTGTGAGCTTACGGATCTGGGGGGGCCGGGGTCTGCGTTGCTGTGAGTGATGGATACAGAGCCGCTAACTGGATTTTGGCTCTAGTCCAGTAGCCTCTTGGTATTTCCAATAGCTGGCTGAGTTCCAGTGCCCGTGTCACAGTGTTAAATACCATGCTCATTTATACACTCTATTTGTCGTACTATTATAGAAAAGTTACCAAAATATCAGGAATAAGGTCAAGCCCCCAAAAATATGTAACTGTCAAGAACTGCACCAAGCACTTGCTGATATAGAATTTTTGATGAGGTGCAGAATTATATTACCGTTTTAGAATACAAAACTTTGAAATGTGTGAGTGTGGTTTTAAAGTTACAGTAGAATACATTCTGAATGAAGCACGTTCAGAGGCACTAAATCACCTACCAGGTTCCCTTTGAGATGTACAGGGAGACCTCATTTCGTGTAATTTTGATTGTGTTTCAGCACACCGGTTATTAGCTATATTACTATGTTGCACAATCACAAGGTTATATCACTATTTCTTTAGCAATTTAAACTTACAAATCACCTGCCTATTGCATTTATGTGTTCCCGGTCCCCTGAAGGGATGGACGGCTAATCCTGCGCTGTTCACCAGCCTATTCCTTGTTACATTATTCCAGTTTTGTAGATGTTGAATGTTGAGTAAATTAAAATTACCTTTACCACCTAACATAAACCACAAATGTTCTTCATCTCATTAAAGAGCGCAAGATAAAACTCACAGATTATCTAAACCAATAGGGAATTTTCTCTGAGTCTTTGACCAATCAGCCCATGGTAAGGCTCATTTCACATCTAAAAATGTGTGATCCTCTCTGTGAATACTTCAGTAGCATCCACACATACATATTTATGACTTTCAAGCACAAAACTTCAGAATGCACCAAGCAAAGGTTATTACATAGCGGTTATAGAAATCCAAGCAAAATAACTAGCCTTTGAAGTTGTGAATATGAATATTTTTGTTCAGGGATAGAGAGGAGGAGGAAAACTTAGTAAATAGAATCCACCTTACTGGCTCTTTCATTTATTTCTGTGCCAAAGAAACATATCTAATGTGGGTTGGAGGATCAAGCCGGTCAAATATACAGCAGAAATATCTGAGACATTGCATTGTTGACAGCTATGCTAGCTAAATAAAGCTTATACTTTGTTGTCTGGTAAATCACAGCATTCAGTGCAGTATAAGCTGTTTATATATGCAATGTGTGCATTGAAGTCACAATGTAATGTGTGTATATATATATATATATATCAGTATATACGTGTGTGTGTGTGTGTGTGTGTGTGTGTGTGTGTGTGTGTATAATATGCAGCAGGTATATCTAATGAAGCAGCCACTGTATATGCCCACATTATATACACACACAAACATGTATGTTATAGGAGACCGGATTTGTTTGTGCCAGACATGGTGGTTCCAGCATCTCAGAAGCAGCGACCATGTGGCATTTTCACAAACTACAGTGTCTAATGTTTACAGAGAAGGGAGCCATAAACAAAAACTGCAAGTCTGCGGCAGTTCTGTTTACCTTTCTAATGAGAGGTTAGTGGAGAATACAAACACGAAAATAGGAATGTGTGTGTGTATATATACAGTATATGCATGTATATATATGTGTGTGTGCAGTGTATGTCTGTGCATATGTACTACTTACATACTGTGAATTGGATCATTACTATAAAGGGGCCCTAACAATGTCTGTTGTGCCATTATTGGTTTTATTGTTTCTTATATCTGATTCTGAGTCCCAGACTTTTATTACTCGCTGTGTATTAACCGGGCAGAATAATATGTAGGCACACAAAAAAGAAATAGAATGTTAATGTGGTGACTACATGGTGCTCTGTGTGAGCACGTCGGTGAGGGAGGCAGGGTGATTTTCTCTGAGGGATATTGCCAACTGTAATAGAGTTGCTGCATTTTCAATTCCTTTGTCAGCATCTGGGGCTGCCTGGTGCAGCCCGAACTAGAGCGCGAAGGTATTAGCCAAAGGAACATCAAACTAATATATCCCCACTGTGTGAATTATTCCCGATTTTTTAGCCAGATGATGGATGTCACGTTAATGAAATAAATGATCATTTGTTTCAGATCATTTTCAGCCATTATGCATTAAAAGTATAATACTTGGCCTGCTATGGATGACTATAATCATTAATCTATGTATTTTTTTCTTGAAGTCTGACCTGATAGAGTCCATGGTCCAGGTCTCATACCCCAGACTGGGCACCAGTGGAAGCCTTTTACACAACATGACCTTCAGCACCACAGCTGGTCTCCTTCAGAACACAACCCAGTGCCGATTCTCCCTTTCTTAATGCTACACACCTCCCCAATCACTCTTTCATATCACTCCTTTTCTTCCAGGCATTGCCACCCACCCAGATCGCCAGTCTCAGGAGGACAAGCCTGCGCACACTTCGGTTACACAGCGCGGCACAGAGTTGCCTCAGCAAGTGTCACCAGATTCCCGGAGCCTCCGCTATCCGTCTTCCGCCACACGACCGCACCTCACGTCATTGGCCTTCCCTTCACAAGCCTTTCCTTAAGCGCGCCTTCGGATTCGTCCGATGTGACACCAGTTGGTAAGGCACGCCCAGCTCGTTAGGCGACGGTGAAGATGAGACTTTCCTGTCTCTGTGACCCTGGAGCCTTTAATCCCCAGAATTTATGTGTCTTGTCTCGATCCATTTGTCAGTCTGGTTTGACCAGAGATGCAGACTCCCAAACGGCTCAGCCAATAAAAGGCACTTTTCCCAGAATGGAGGCGGAGTCCCACTGTGCCCAGAACACGGCATTAGAATGTAAATGGAATTGCCGTGGAGTGAAGAGAAAGGTTTAAGTTAGTCAGTCAGTCTCAGTTGGCTGCTGATAAGCTTCCCTTATACCTGTCAGACTCCTGCAGCTGTAGCCAGAGGCTGGTACTGAAGTGGCTCTATTAGTGCAGCGCTGGAGTTTGCTTGTTCGATGCCATGTGGTTTAATGTATTTAAAGTGACCAACTGGCTTTAGCGGTGGGCTGTGGGCATAAATAAAGGTATTCCAGTACTGGAATTAAGTTTCAGTTAACAAAACAGGTGTGACGATTATGGTAAATCATAATTTGACGCGGGAATTTTGTGAAATATACCCTCAGCAGAAAGGGAGATGAAAGTTATGCTCAGAGCTGCCAACTTTGGTCAGCGGGCTGGCGTGAGATTTTCGCTTCGAGACAAGTCTGCACACACATGCACATGCATTTACATGTAACAGTTTTACTGCCTTTTAACTAGTCTTTAAAGTTTGCAAACTACCCCAATGCTTTTGATGTAGCTAATCTTTAGGGTTATAATGGAATAATGTAGATTTGCCGTGAGATTTCTTGTGTGAGTGTGAGAGTCTGAGTGTCACGCCAGATGGGTGAGAGTTGGCAACCCTGTATGCTACTTTGGGGGGAACCTTGTTTGAACCTTGGCAGTTCAGCCACACAAAACCACATGAATGAAAATGAAGGAGGTTCCCGTCCAGGCTGTGTGAAAACAAAAATAAACACACCTATAAACACGAAATCTCTGAACAAGGGACTAATAGAACAAATGAATTCAAATGATGGAGCTCAATTGACTTGCCGCCACAAGACTCACAGCGGCCTTACCTGAGTTTTTTCCAAAGTGAGGTTATCATTCTGATTGTAAATGGGAAGATATTACAATGTTTGCTTTTTACTTCCAAAATTATTACAAAAAATAGATCTAATTATGCATTTTCCATAAAATCTAATCAATTTTAATTTTAAACCAAAAGAATTATTTGACCTTTCCGACACCTTCACTTACATTTCCACTGAAGAACTTAAACATGTATAATGAGCCTCTTTTACTAGTGTTGTGAAACGTTAAATCTAACTGAATTGTTTGCGAAACACGATCAGGCTAATTTTATACTGACTTTTTAGTTAGAATCGGTGGCAAAGTGGCACAGAGGTTAGCAAAGTCGCTTCACATTTCTGCGGCCTTGGTTTCAGTGTCTTCCTTGGCTTGCAGGTTGCATGTTCTTCCTGTGTCATTCTAGGGTTTCCTGCAGGGTCTGTGGTTTCTGACCACGATTCAAAGACATGCTAAGATGAAGTGGAGTTGCCAGATTGTTTATAAGTGTGAATGTATGTGTTCCCTGTGATGGGTTGGTGCGACACCCTAGGTTGATCCCTACTTTGCACCCATAGCCCCTGAGATAGGCTCTGGACCCCAGTGATCCTGCATTGGAAAAGATGGTGTAGAAGAAGGATTGACTTTTCAAGTCACGAGGCCCCACAAAATCGTCACTTGTTGGTGGAATCGTCCAGCTAAATTGTCCACAAACAGATCACTGAAAAACCCTGCGAAATAGAGAAATCATAAAAACCACAGAACCGTGTAATGTCATTAAGCCTGACATTTCAACCACTGTCAAGTCTTTGCTGGCTGTAATAGGATATTGAAGTATCCTTTTCCAGTGAGAAGCAAATAAAGCCCCAAACTAATTGGTAAAAATGGTACATGCTAAAGTGGCTAATGCAGCAGAGGAATACCTCTCAACTGGGAATAATAAAATGCAGTTTTCTTCAAGTGTATTGGTGCACACTGCTGATTTGGCATTCATTGCGCTATTTGCTTGTTCTTCTTTCGGGAGCGGTGTGATTTACACAAAAATGCACTCGGTTTCTGTGAAACAATAAAATATGCGTGTGTTTTGGCTAGGATTTCTAGACATTGGATGCATTTGTGTTTTTGCAAGTCGATTTGGCCTCCACGAAACAACCTTTCTAGCACAAATGCAATCTGGTGAACTGCATCCTGAACATACAACATCAGTCGGTTATAATATTGAAGTACGGTCTGAGACATCAAACAGCACTTATTGGTGACATGATGAACTGCAAATCCAACAGTCGCCATCCTGGCACCAACAAGCCACATTTAGTGTCTCTGTAAATGCTGCCATTGATATCTGAGATCTGCCCACCTATGGAGTAATCTGGATACTCCTTCCATCAGATCCGGGAGCTCCTCAAAGGCCAGAAAGCATGCAAACAACACTTCTGAGGTTTTTATTTAAGTCCAAGGGAATTGCAGTTGATTACAGAAACATAAATGATGGCATTACCCCTCCAGTCTTCATCCTTCAGATATTTGCCCCAGGCAAGGGTATCTCGGAGCACTCGGCAGACCGTCATTTATCAAAGATGCCATTAGGGGGCGCTGGGTGGGCCGTTACTTGTGACGATCCCAGCACCAGCACTCACACATGTTCCATTTTTGTCCTCACAGGTGAGAATGTGAACATCACCTTTTTACAAAGCATGACTTCTTAAGGTCAGTACCGCCCTACTTTTTAAATAAAACCTTTTTATGTTTGTTTTAAGCTCTGGGTGGTAAATACGGCACTTTCTCACACAGTGACACGTATTTTGGCCGGTTGGATCACATGTTTTTCTGCAGCAATTTACTGGTACCAGGCCTGGTAGTAGTTTGTCTGAAAATGCCTGTGCAGTAGCTCCGTCTTCCTCCTGGCCATCTACAGATCAAATTGGTTAGAGTCGGCAGACTTGCCAGACTGACATGTGACTAGCTTGTGCGAGGAAACTTGAGCACATGGTGGAAATTAGACGTGGTGAGAACATGCAAACTCCATACACATGAAGGGCAGGGTGTAGGCGTGTGGAATGGAAAGCAGACACATTCCCCTCATGTTCTGGTGAACATTAAGAGTGGAAACACACTGTACAGTTCTAATGAAATAAAATCTTGCAGGATTTACATAAATAAATGTGTCTTTGAGGCCAGCATATGGCAGGTTATTACTACAGCTTTTAAACCTGATACTTAATAAAGAACAAACTTTAATTGCACGTGATTTCCCATTATTTTTAGCCTCTTATTATTAATGCTATTTTAACGCTGCTTTTCCATAACATTTATTGCTGACAGCAAGACTCAATTACCCAAATGCATAGTTTATAATATTGCAGCACTTTCTAATTTGAATAATTTAACGATTACTGCTATTTGCATTTATGTCACTGACACTTAAAAAAAAAAAAAAGGAGAAACCTTTATGAATTCAACATTTCACAGATATTTTTGGTTTGTGAGCTGGTTGTGAAAAGAAGTAAAAAAATAAATAAATCAGCCTTACTAGTGTTTTGTGGGAATAAAAATAGGCAATGGGGGAACAGCAGCTCCAGGGCTGTCAGCCAACACTGTGACACTGCGATGCCCCTGAAGATGGACCATGCTGCTTATGGCCAATCATTCTCCCAATATACACAATTAGTAGATTCTCTCTTTCAGTCAAGACTGACACAGAAGCAGTATGTTCTTCTTCACAAAAATAATTCAGGTTAAGTTCCTTCCTAAAGGCTATGAGCAGTCATCCCTCTGGGATCTGAACTAAAAATGTCATGGGTCCTTAACCATCTTGCAACCCATCGCATTAAAAAGGGGCTGAAATGGCCGTCATTTATACATGCACACGTGTGCTGAGAGAGGAGTAGTCTGCTGTCTCAGGTGTCCTGTTTTCTGGGGGAACGTAAATAAAGATTATTATTAATATGTTATTTTTATCCATTATTTTCTTTAATTGGTCTGCTGTTATCCTTTGATTTATTTGGTCTGCGCTTGTTTACTGAACGCTGAATTCAGCCTAGAAAAAAAAACATTTGTCTTTTGGTGGTTTAATGGTGACAGTTCTGTGAGTGGAATGAAATGGATTCAGTCGGGGCACGGATTTCGAGATATAGCTTGAGATATTATGCAGCAGATGGTGTGTTCGTGTCACTCCAAAGTGCACACCTGGATGGATTTCTGAACAAAAATGGGATCGACATCAGCGGCTGCACTTGTGGCATTCAGACGTGAAACGGGTAGCCGCAGTGTGACACGGACACTGGCAACACGTTAGGTACGAGACTGCATTTTACACCCCTTTGATTTGGTCGTGAGGGAATTTGTTCAAAGTTCCCAGAACACACAAAGAACACACACTGCCCCCCCCCCCCTTTGGGACCTAAATTCAAAGGAGGCTGGGTCCTACGTCTTTAGGTGAAACACACAGCATGGCTACTGCAGGCTGTCTCCCCCAGGGAAAAAAAGTAACCACTGCAGTTTTATAGTGCAGTAGAACATGCAGAAAGGAGAAAGGCAGTGGGGGGGGAGGGGGCTGCACTGCATAGGAAGATCTTGCTCCTGTATCCATGCAGGTGTAGCACTTAGTGCCGACCCGACTCCCCATGAAACAGCACACATGTGCAAAGGGTAAGTCAAGCAGGGAGGTTTTGATTATGGAAAACGAGTCCAATTAGTGCTCTTGCCTAAGACAGCACTCTGAAATTAAAGAAGTCCGAGGTATGCTGCTTGTATCATCCTCGGAGCCCTCGGACGTACCTTGACCCTACGGGGGTGACCGAGTAAAGGGCAATAGTCTGCCAGCCATGAAATGTCTTGTTATTATGGTGGAGGTGGTTTCTGTTATCACCACAATATTTACAGTTTCTCGATCCAGCCATGAAATCACCGACTGGCAGAGCAGGTCTCAGTAGCTGCCTGCCAAGATCTGAGTATCTGTAGGTGGGGGCTCTACCCGTTAGCCAGCAACCTTTATCATATGGGGGTGTATAGTTCTATGGCATTTACCTGCATCCTCATCCCCATAACACTGGGACCATCAGGCAGAATTTAAAGCAGATTTTCTTGCACTTGTGGCACCAGTACTCCAGTGACATATTGAGGGGGGGGGGGGCAGCTTGGTGATTGTCCAAAATAGCATGGCCTATAAGGCAGGGGCACACCCTTAATGGGATGCCAGTCCACACCTGGGTACGCACACACACCCACTAACACACCACAGGCGATTTGGAAATGCCTGACAGCATTTTGATTTTTTTGGGGGGGGGGGTGGGGGGTGGCACTGGAGTACCTGAAGCAGACCCATGCACTGGAGAGAACATGCAAACTCCACACACACGAAACAGGGCTAGGGGCAAGGTTACGGCCCTATCATGCGAGCCAAGTTCATGCCTTATCTAGGAAAAATAAACAGTTACCACATTAACATACCAAAATAAGACTTTATGTAGAACAGCAATCTACAATCAGAAGGACAGGCATGGGTGCATTTATTAATTTACACTGATTGACTTCTGAATATGGTCTATTGGCAATCAGGCCAAAATCCAGTCGGATTATACAGTGTACAGGTTTTAAAGTGCATGCAATGCAATGTGTATTAATTTGCCCACTGAGGGCGAAGGAATGGCTTGTGGATTTTTCACTGCAAGACATACATCCGCTTCTTCTGTCTCTTGACAGTATAATTTTAGTTCTTCCCTGCTTGTGTGAACATGGATCTGAGTACTTAAAATTTTCTTAATGGCTTCTATCAGACTGAATAATAGAGGTGGGGGTCTTTTGTGTGAGGATGGGGGGGACTGGAAGTGCTCCCACTTCTGTTCAGAGGAGTGAAAATTTTGTGTTACAAAAGGAATAAAAAAGCACAATGTACAGTGTGAGAAAGCCGGAAATGAGATTTTATTCAATGGAAATCAGACATGAAACTATATGTGCGTAGTTCAAGCTATTCATTTTTTTTTTTAACTTCATGTACCTGTAAATTAGATGTAATACTTTTACATAATAAACCTTGACACACCACTATCTAGTTTGCATTACATTTGACTACTCAGCAGATGTTTTTCTACAAAACACCTTACAATTTATCTAGTCACAGTCCTAGCTAGTTTGGAACCAACTATTTGGCGGCTATTAGGGTACAAGTCTTTGTCTTCAATCACTACGCCATCTGTTGGTTCTACCTAATATAGGAATAATATTGTTTCTGGGTTGTGGCTGACAACCATGTAATGATTATCATAATGTAATATTATGTAATTAATCATCATCTTCCGTTTCACAAGCACATTTAATTCTCGTTCACATTAACTTGTAGGAAGTTTCTTGATTTCAAAGAATTCAGTAAATAAGGGAGTCTATATCCAGTCTGCTTTTGTAGTGACCTTTAATGGTATTTTGATTGAAGAAAATTTATTTAGAAAGACTAAAATTAGGTTGCATGGATAAAGCAACCGCATGTGGATTTCATTCAGACAGAAGACCTCTGAGCCTGTCAAATATGACAACGGATTACACGAATTCCGGTTTAAATCCGAATTACAAGTTTCTGTTAGACAGAGCCCCTTTCGTCACATTTCTCTCCTGCGCTCTTTGTGAGAACAGTGTCAAACCATTACTATCATGCTTATTTATAAAAAGAACTGATGATCTAGTCTAAAACATTGTAGTAAGTTACCGTGAAAGCGTGATTCGCAATAAGACCGCGGACAACAAGTTACATTTCCTTCCATCGGAACACTGGAGTTCAAGCCGTGGCGCTTTCGCCCGAGATGCTCGGCGCTGGTCCGGGGCTGCTGCTGACTGAGCGGGGAGTGGCGAGCAGCGATCAGGGAGGGGTCCCGCTTATTCACACGTTTCAGTTCATCCATTCCGTGGCGGAGCAGCAGCCAGTAGCGTAACACGGAGCTCCGGCATTTAAAAAACTACAAGGTGCATAAACTGGGCGACTTAGTTCCTCGCTTCTGCTTTCTAATGCGGGAATAGAAACAACTATTTAACTGAATGTAGATACTGATGAACATAAAATCGAAAGGAAAAGGGAATCTAATTACTTATATTCGTTCATACGAATAATGGCAACAAACTTTGCGTAAAGTACCAGGGTCGAAGTGTGGGCTCTGTGGGAAGGGACGGTTGAATGGGGACGGACGCAGATCTCCTCCAGAAACCGGGACTTCTTGAATGATACGTTTTTTTCCATCTTTTTTCTTGTGTGTCCAACTTGGGGAAGGTGGTGGAAAGTCGCGTGGCTTCTTTGTGTATCGCAGCTGCTGTTAAATGCATGGGCAAACACTGCGGCTTGGCATACAGATAAGAGTTATCGAGGGGAGCTTTGAGCGCTGCCAGCCAGTGTTTGAGTTCAAACCGATTGCTGGACAACAGCTACCGCTGCAAGAGGATTAAAACTGCATATACTATAACCCTCTCCACGCCTTATATCGCCGCTCTTCTCCGCACCGTCCCGACAAAAGATTGCGGGATTCTCTTACCAACTCCATACGCTTGGATTGTAAAGTAGGCAAAAACACAGAAAGCGAGCCTAATACATTTTAAAACTGAGCGAGGTTGAGCAGAATTGCTACTTCTCTTCCCAAAACATCATGGATGTAAGGTTTTATCCGTCAGCCGGTGGAAATCCTATCCCCGGAGATCCATCCAACCTGAATTTCTCCCACTGCTTGGGTTACTACAATTACAACAAGGTGAAGTGTTTTCTGATTTTACCCTTTTATTGTGTTACATTGTTTCCTTCGTGTTGTACTCAAGTTTACGCGATGTTGATGTTTGAATAGCGCCTCTCTGGTCTTTTAAATGAATATGTTGCGGAAGTATCGTAATAAATATATATTTTTAATGAGTTATGTCATTTGGTGGCGATTAAAAGCATGCAGCAATGCTGACCCTACACGTACGCTGTCTGTCACTTTTGGTTTGTATTTAATCCCGCAATTTGGTGATATTATTAGATAACTCGCACACTAGAAAAGGGTCAATTTCTTTCCATATTCCCGCCGAAATACTGGTTTATGACTTTGAATTTCTTCTTGTTTGCAGTAACCTGCTCTTGTGTTTGCTTGTCTCCTAACGCAACTTTAATAGAGATGTGGGTAAATGTTTAGATCAAGGCTGTGTGAAATGATTACTGTTACATGCTGCTGGATCTGGGAGAACAGAGAGAGAGAGAGAAAAAACTTATGTTGCGTTTCTTAGCGTCACCCATGTTACTAAAAGTGCAGTCAGACTTGTTAAAATGCTGCTCATGTTTCTGTGGAAAAAAGTTTGTCATTAGTAGTTGGGAGTTGCTGAACAAAGCTGTCAGGTACTGCCTGCTCAGATAACAAGACAGTGACTGATCTGAAGCTCATTCTCTCTGTGTGGCTGTGCATGCCTGCGCTTATTTTCACGGGGTGGGGCCGGGTTGGGGGGGTTGACAAAAGCACAATTTTAGATACAATCATTTGTTTTGTTTCGGTTCCAGCGCTACCACTCGAGGGAACCTTGTCCAACACCTAATCAGTGTAGGTTTGGTCACACTATCAACAGGAAGGCTCCATATTTCGGCCTGGAGTCATTTGTTGCACTATTTGTGTAGTAGTATTGGTGTCAGGTTGTTGTGGCATGGTGAAGCTTAAATGGATGCTTCTCTAATAATAATCAGTTTTTAAATGAATGACTATTTAGCACTTAAGCCATTCCTAATTATGATTGATTGCATCAGTTTGAATCCAGCTGAGTATTTCCATGCTAGTTTGTAAGTGTAAGGTTTGGCCAATGTCTGAATTGTGTTTAGATAAAATATGATTTTGAAATCTATTACAAAATAAGGATTTTGGTAATTCAGACAGGTTACATGTCTTTCTGTTGACTTTTTATAAAGATTTTGGGGAAAAATGTTTTAGCAGTTTTAGTGTATGACCTGTCAGGCTGTACACATTCATCATCCTGCCAATATTCATAAGATTTTTTTACAGATAATTTAGCTCTAGACAGAAAGGTTACATTCCAATGCTGTCAAGCAGCATAGTTTTATCTATAATGAGGAAATAAACAATTGTAAAATGCATAGCTTGGATTCTAAATTGTGTAACTGAACAATTCCTGAATTGTTTTTTTTGTGTGTGTTTGTGTGAATGACTAGAGTTGACTTAACAAGGCCATTTTCCTAAATCAGCTGCAATTCTGTGACTGTGCGCTGATAAGCACTTTCAGCTATAATTTCCAAGAGGCCTACTGAGGGGCAGCGGTGGAATTGCTTGGACTTTTAGTAATTGTGGTTGTGGCAACATTGTATTCATCATTTCATTAGGGCCATAATAACCACTGTCCTGGACACAAGACCTTAATTGCCTGGGGTGCAAATGTTTCCTACTTTGGCTTTTTGGCTCAGAGAGGCTCTGGCCATTTACCTCCAAGCTCTAAGTTAACCATCTGCCGGTGAGCGTGGGGGGGGTTGTGTGGAACTGCATGTTGGACAGCTTCTGCCCAGCCTAGTAGAACACGTACCCCCACAGTGCAGATGTGATAAGGGGTCCTGCTGAGAACCGTCTAACATGTCATACCAATCAAATGGTTCCCCATATCAAGTCATATGCTTGGTAGAGCTGTGTAGGTGGATTTTTTTCATGAAGAATTTGAGAGTTTCCCCATCTATATTTTACTCTGCATCATCTGGACCTGGTTGTTTTAATTGGATAGAATGAGAACAAATAAAACCGGTGCGTTTGGCGTGTCTTTGAGCGACATGACCTTACAGAATACTACCTAATCCCTTGTTAAATGTTAACCTCTGTTTCACACTGTTGCACACTTCGACATGCTGCCAGATGGACATTAGCCACGTTACGAGTTCTGCTGTGTATTTAGCTGGGTGAGCAAAAGCAAAATAAACAGCATATTAATTTCGTAAGCGGCTCTTCCTGTCAAATTAAATATGAGGCTGGATTATGCTTAAAACAGTCTGCTGGGGATACTTTTAAATGGAATAGATGATACAAATTAAGTTATTGATTTTCAAGCCATGAGTCCTTCACACTTCTGTTCAATCATTTTTTATTGCAAGAATGCTTAATGAGAACTCGGCTGTTAAAATGGAGTGCTCCCTGCAGTAGGCAATACCTACAATTGTCAATGATTTTGCAGTTACATTTTAAAACTCTTAAAATGGATACTTAGGCAAAAAAGGTTTTGTAAGAACTATGTAAAATGAAACTTGTCAACAATTTATTATTTTTTTTTTTTGCTGCATTCAATACCTTCTTTAATTAACATCCATGCCGTTATTTCTAAGTAAGTGTGAAGGAAAAGCTTTTGGTGAGAAATCCAGATGCTGCCTATTCTCAGTGGTGAATATGTCAATGCAGGCCTGTGAGCAAATTAAACACTACAAAAGAAATTAAGCGCTAGCCTAGATGAACCCTTAATCTGAAGGAATGGAACACAAGCCTGGACAAGCTTCTGTAATCTGAAGGCCTGGATCAACCCAAGTGACTGGCGAGGAAAATGAGCACAGATCTGGACGAAAAGGACCATTAAGGTTGACTTTAACGTTCCTGTAAGATGCTGTTGGTGTAAATCTCAATTTATTTCCAATGTCCTTGTTGAGCTTTTGCTCTGCGTCTGTGCTCAGACTGTTGTTTGTTCAAAATTCACAGTCAAAGCAGCTCTTCTTTCAAAGACTGTCTGATTTATCCCCTGCTCATAACCAAAGCAGTAGGGTCTGTTTCATATATGGAGTATATGTGTGTATGCAGTGGTTGGAGTCATTACCGCTTGAAAAAGAGTAACTAGTGCAGTGTTAAGTCTGACAGATGCAGCAGAGTATCTGCCGTAGCCAATGGGTGTGTGTTCAGATGTGCGTAGTTTCGGATTTCTGTGGTGGCCACTTAATCACGCAGACACTTTGGAAGTTGTACAGTGGTACAGTTCACTGAATTTACACTGAAACCAGAACCAATAGTATAGCTTCCATGGATGTTTTTCCTGTTACTGTCCCGCTCTGTAATGAAATACAGATCGCATTCTGGTGTTGTGCTGTTCCGTGTTTTAATGGTGCCTCTCATATAACAAGTTTTATATGCACAGTTTCATTAGCTGTGGTAGTAGCGACTATTAACACCAGATGGTATTTAGTCAAGGGCTTTCAACTAGATTGGTGTTAGCAGATTTTTGCAGTCAGGGAGACTGATGATTTAAGTGTCTTGCTAATTAGAGTGATGTCATTCTAAGGAGTCCGACGTGTTTCACCCATTCTAGGTCTGACCGCCTGTAAAGATGAGATTTCAGGACTAGTTGTTATAAGGTTTTCTTTTAGGTGTATGTGTGTTTTATTTTTACCTGTAAAGAATGTACATTTTTCTTACTAGAACTCTTAGTTGCCCCTGAGCGGTTTGATAGAGATTCTGAGCCGTGAGCGTCGGCTATCGCAGATGGTGTCGCTGTGAGGAGACTGTAAAGTACCTTCAAATTACAGTGAATGAAGTCATCCTGCCTTGCTCTTAATTCTTAACATGCTGTCCTGTTATAATAAAATACGTGTGCTGGAGCTTAAGTGCTGTTCTAAGTACAGTCAGTGGGAATGGTAATGTGCTTTGTCATGAGATTCCTGACCCTGGCATGTTGGGAACACGCAGAACTTTTAGAAAGTTAAATAAGAGTGCAGTTTGGGTGGCTTAATAGGCTCTGACTAAATCGCACAGTGCACTACACTGGCACTGATGCCTTATATGGTACTGGGGTTTCAGTGCTTTTACGGTATTGTTTAGAACAAAGCAGAAAGGAAACAAAGAGGTTCCAGAGATACTGAATTACAACCCTCCCCCTTCCCTGAAGTTTTCTCCTCGTGTTTGTGCTTTGTAGCAGGGAAGACGTGGTTAAAGAACTCTGCAAACACAGTGTGTATTCCCAAAGTGTGCGCAGCTGGTGACATTTAATTGCAAAGGGCTGCACACATTCTAAAGGCACTCAACATGACTTTAAGCAGGCGATCCAACAGAAGGCGCTGGCATGGTTATTTTTAAACCTTGATTTATGTAACTGGATCCCCTTCATTTATGTTTTATAGGCACAGAAAGCGAATGCCTGATGTATTTTATGTTGGGCTTTTGATGCTCGCTCAACAGTCGCTCGGTACTTTTGAATTGTTCGGCGCCAGATGGTGTGACCCGGTTCCTCCGGGATCAGGGCAGCTTGTTCTCCAGTTTTTTTTTTTTTTTTTTTTTTTTATTTTTTTTTAAATTCCGCCGAGCACAGCAGACTGGACTGTTATGTGTCTTTTCCAAGCAATATGTGAATCGCACTACCGATTCAGTTTGTTTAAACAGCCCGTGCGCTGTCTGTAATGGGAATCGTGTTTCCATACAGCGCCGCCGCTGAACTCCTAGCGGCTCCCGTAAGAGGAAGCTTCCTGACGCCCCTCCACCTGCGCTAATCATGGTTGCTATGGAAGCCGTGACGGAGCTTTCCGGCGTTGTAACGAGGCAAACCGAACAGAGGGACGAATGCTTTGGGGTTGGGGGGCGGGGGGTCCAAACATCCACCTTTTGAATTCCAAGCAGGTCGGTTCTTATAAGAATAAAAAAGGTAAATGACAGTCACAGCGAATAACAGATGTGTGCCTCAGAGCTTTTGCTCCAGAGTGACACGCAGTCTTTATTTCGGTCTGTTATTTAGGCGTTTTTTTCCGGCCCGTCGCAGCAGCTGTAGTATTATGTGGCCGGATAATGTACAGATTCCATTTTCTGACATTGCTTCAATTGCCTGTGCCTCCTATGCAATATACTCGTACTTGCCGCGCTGGCAAAGATCTAGGCTGCTGTGCTTTCGCTGCAGCGAGCTGACCTTGCAACATATTGTCCTGATCGACAATGTCAGCGTGCCACAGCATGTAAGGCAGGGCAGACGCGTGTCTTCGGCGCAGCATTTAGTCAGCTACGGTTCAGGGGTAAAACAATATATATTTTGCGTTTGTTAGTGAGGAGGAATGCGGTGATCATGACCAACCAGTTTCTCTCATCTTGGTGAGGGTGGCCTGGTGTGAAGCCATCCGTGAGTGATCTGCCACCGCATGACATTTCCCTTAAGGGTGCCCTGTTGTTCTGCATAAACATTTCACCAAGTTCTGCATCTCTGCGAATCCACCCACAGAGAGGCTTTAAAGTGGGGCTCAGTCTCCTGATCAGTGAAGTTTAATCACACCAATGATGGATTTGGGTAGTTTAATGCGATGAAGAATCAGCATCATATTTTGGGGAAAGGAAGTGAAAATTGTTATCTTGCTGAAGGGTTACTGACCCACTATGGTTTTGGTTTAATCTTTTTTTTTTTTTTAACCCAACAGACAGGAAATAGGAGGCATGAGATTGGATGTGTACATACAGCTTATTTGGATTTTTTTTTCTTTTACTTTATCTGGTGTCTGGGTCTTAGAACAAAGTAAGGTGTCCAGATCAATGGGTTTCAGAAATTTCGAGCTCCTGTGTTGCATGTGTTTGTCTTCTTTCCAGGCTTCTAACCTGCCGCTCTGTCACTGTGTGGCTGGTCCTCCGAAACTCTATTTGTAATTAAAAAAAAAACTAAAGGTTTTAAATTAATTATTCATGAAATGTTTATTCAGTTATCCAAAACCCATCTGTCCCGTCCCCCCCCCCAAATAAGCTTTGTTTATTCAAAAATATTTTTTCATTGAGTGCACTAGTGCACAATATTAGGCTGATAATCGGAGCCCCGTTGGCAATTATGAAAGATCCTGCTTTGCTTTAGCTGGTTTGAAGCGGCTTCTTAATTACTAATTTCCTGTCTGCAATCTAGAATATCTGAAATTATAATTATTATACTGTAATTATTAGACCTCTTAAACATCATTAATTTTAATGACACTTACAATTAAAGTGATTATGTATGATTATGCAGTCTTTCCAATCTACTGCCATTTATGTCCCTGTGAAGGCATGGCAGTGATATGCTAGCAGGAAGAGTTGATCTGGTGATCTGGTGATCTGGTGTTGAGTGGCAGCAGCAGTTTACTGACCCGCTACAGATATCAGTCGAGAGGTGTACGTATGTTTGGTTTAACGCCGTGCATGAAATATCTGACTTTGAAAACGGCCGTGCAATTGATCTTGGCCTTGCTCAGCCAAGAGTTTGGTGTTCAGCGTTCTGAGCGAATGTACCGCAGGTCGTATAACGCTGAAAAAGAATGACACCGGTACATATGAGAATTCTGTTTTCCGCGCTGAGCCGTTTCAGCCTGGCTTTGTTTTGCCGTATCTCTGACAGGGTGAGCTTCACTGACCCCTTACAGAGACAGAGTCTCTATGCCCTAGAAACTGGTTTTTGCTGAGAATCAAGTGGTTTCAAAAGGACAAGTCAATCATTTCTGGATGGGTGAGTTAATAAGCGCTGTGCCCTGTAAAATGAGAGGCCTTATGGTAAAGACTCGCACTCCATCCTGTGGTGGGGCGGTTACAGATGATGACTTCCACCGAAGGCTGAAACTGCGCTGCTGCTGCTGCTGGTGGGGGGGGGCAATAGTGAGTCATTTTGAAATCTCTTCCTCTCTTGTGTCCTGACTGTCCTTTGCTGGGGTAATGGACCATACTCTCACATAAAGGCTGTTCTGTTTTTTCCAAACTATTTTTAAATCCATATTTTAAGTGTGTTGCAATCCCAGATGTTTGTTTTGGTCCACTTGGGCTAAGACTCGAAGATTGGTGCAAGGCTTACTCTTCCCCCACTAAGGGCCACGCTAAAGATCTTAACGCCCCACAGACGTGCTTGTGTCTCTTGGCCTTGCCCTATTTGGTACTCTTGTTCCTCCAAACCTATGACTACACATTTTTCTAATAGCTCAGATTAGTCATTCTGCTAAAGTACTGGATTGTTCTTAGGATTTATCAAACACTAATTCTTCGTCCATACTTTCGAACTTCCGACCATTTATCCAGTCTGGGCCTATGAGTTGATATTTATCTTGATATTATAATCTTTAACAGCAGCTTTAATGGAGCTATGTTAACGTTTTGGGTTTAATCTTGGTTTAATACATTATAAAATTCTAGGATCCAAAATTATAGCCCTCTTTCAACCTGTTCCTAAATTCATTTATTGGAATCATGATAAGCAAATACATTTCTCACCCTAATAAAAAGTCTAATTAGTACCTATCAGTTATGCGTAGATTTTTTTTATTTATTTTTTTTCGTCCTGGCTTGGTTCCATTTAAGCCTGCGTTCTGGTTTCAGCCCATCAGTGAAATGTGTCTGATAATTGGTCTTTGCAATTTATCCGATGAGTGCTGTGAATGCCTTAATTTTAAAATTCAGTTGTTTTTCCCAGTGCACTTTGTATTATACGTCTGCTAATTTAGTCAATGTCATAATCAATCCTGGGCTTTGACCTTAGATACAACCATACCTTATCTTACTTTTTCAAGCTACTTCTGTTGAATATATTTCTGTGCAAGAGCTGACCTTCTCCAAAGGTTAAAACAACATACAAAAAAACAGTTTGTTTTGCAAGAACTGTGGGGTTGGGAAAAGAGACTTGGAAAGATCTTTTGCAATAAGAGGAAATCTTTTAAACATGAAAAAAGAAACTGATTAAAAAAAAAAAGAAGTTAAAAACCATATCCAGTGGGGGGATTGGTCAGCAGGGTATAGTAGAATAAATCCATGTACCCCCCCGTGCCATTCAGGACAAGGGTGAGGTTTTGGAGGAGATAAAAGCAGCAGGTGTGTAAATATTTATAGAGCTCTGTTGGGGGCTCTAAGAAAATGGGAGGTGACAATCTATCTAAACTCTCACAGAGGTTGAAGCACTTTCGTAACACGTTACTATGTTTTTGTTACTCCTGAAATGCAACAGTAATTTTGAGGAAAGAAGCACATGAGTGTATGAGTATATGTATGTATGTATGTATGTATGTATATATATA
>JAABNX020000008.1:12146799-12158404 GCA_015163995.2 Mormyrus lacerda
ACATACATGTGTTAAAATGTTGGTTGTATCCATATTCAATCAGGATCCTGCAATACTATGTTCTTTAGGAGTATTACATTAATGGGCCTTCGGGGTTAAATCAAGCTCCACGTCTGGCCTCCTCTGTAAGGATCCATTTTATTTCTTATTCCTCAGGCATCCTCATTGCTGAACCACATAGGGGTATCATTGTTATCAAATCCCCCCATTTGGGGGCTTGAGCTCAGGCGGTGCATGTTTTTTTTTTTCCTCCTGTCTTTTGATTCTTCTCAGCAGTAGATACCATCAGGATGAGTGTGGAAAGGCAACAGCTATGTAGGCAGTTAGCCCATGCTATGTGGTCAAGATTGCAGATTTACCTGTTTAGGGTGAGGAGAGCTCTAATGGTTTGGAAAGAGGGAAATAATCTTTTTGTCTTACTGGTTCACTGTAATGCTCGATTGATGATATCACTTGGCTAGTATTAAGCTTCTACAAGGTGGCTTGTTTTATATTTTGAAAAATGTTTTTTTTCTTTCTGGTGTTTGGTCAAATTTACATAATCATGTAAATCTGTAAAGCACTATCTAATTAAAACTGTGTCTAATTAGTGCAAATTTAAAATATCATCAGCCGTTGCTAACAGAAGTCTTGGGTAATGACCGATCTAGCTTTGGGATCTCTGCAGTGTATTGTACTGTAGAACAGTGTTTCCCAACTCAGTCCTTGGGGAACCCCGGACAGTCCAAGTTTTTACTCTGTCCCAGCTCCCAGCTAATCAGGAACACCGAATACCTGGTACAGGTATGGTGGGAGCTGAGAGGGAGCAAAAACTGGACTGTTCCCCGAAGACTGGGTTGGAAAACACTGCTGTAGAATGTAATGGCTGGAAAATGTTCCACAGAAGAAAGTCTGCAGAGTGGTTCAGGTGTTCTGTGGGTTGTGTATACCAGATGTTATATCTGTGCCATTTATGCAGTCTTTCCTGGAGAATGTCTCCGATGCCATTTAGATTGTACTGGACAAGCAGTATAGTAATACAATGTAGAGTTACTGTGCCACAATCGTCTGTTCAATCTGATGTTATTCCAGAGCTGACCTTTTAAGGGTATTTCGTTCCACACCCTGTTTATTATTAGTTGTATTTTTATTGACTCTTGGAAAAAGGCGATCTTAACTTGGAATGTCATTGAGAAGATACTTTATGTCTATAGTTTATCTTGCCTTTTCTGCCAAAGGAAAACAATCACAGCCTCAGCCTCTGTAGGCCCCAAGGACAAATTGTTTAAAAACTAGACAGTACATTTAGATGCTTGCTTTATGGAGCTTGAGTGTGCAACCCAGGGCTATTAATCATTTGACCAGCATTTGAAAGATGCACGCTAGGTGTTAGAGAACTTAATGCAACATAAAAGCCGATCCTTTTACCAAAATGATGTGTTAATGTAGGACATAATGTCTCTCAATTTTTTTTTAAATTAACTGCAGATGGACACAGTTCCTCAGTGGTCATACCAACATACATTTTCTTCTGGAGATGTTTTGCATGTTTTTCATTTTTAATATTCTTTATTATAATGGCCAAGGTTTTTTAAAGATATATATAATATTACACACAGATGATAAAACCTTTATGTACAAAAGCATTCTTATAGACATGACTGAATGTCAAATTTATGTGTGCGTGTTTTTAAGTTCCCCATGAATGCCAGAGTAGAAGACTGGGACAGTTACCCTGATTCTGACTGACCTCTCCCTCAGCCCCACCTCTGTTTGGCTTTGAAGAGGAAATCGAGGCAGAATTACGAGCTGCTACTGCTAAATGACAAACAGTTGGATACCAAATTGCTCCCTGCTGTTCAGCGAAGGTTAATTTTATCCCAAAACTGTACAGAGAGATTTCTAGTTGCCAGTGATGCAAACAAGAGTGTGACTGTAAATCACAGTCTGCCCCTTGGGCCTGACCTCAGTGAAATATTTTGCAAATAAACACAACAGACAGCTTTTGAAAATTTAATCAGTGACTGTCTTGAGAGGTATTTGTATCAAGAGCACTAGAGAGCAATGGAAAAGCACAATTAAATGATAAAAAAAAAGAAAAGCCGTGTCCCCAAAGTGAAATATTCATTTACTTTATGGTGCTATGAGGTTTTGTCAACACATCCTGTTATACCTCACGGACATACATAAGCCCAGCATGAACTAATGTGAAGAGATGCATTTCCAAAGATCAGGTATGTTTTTGATCCCTTGTTACGAATTTGTCCATCCAGTTTTGAGGCAGGCGAATAACGTTAAAATCATTTCTGGGTATGCTGAAGTGTTCCAGGACTCACCGATTCAAAATGACCCTGTTGGCTGCAATTGTTTCTGCCTTCCAAACACTACTGTAAACCCTGGCCTCGCGGCGCCTTGTGCTGGATGGATGCCCAGACCGCTATTTCCTTGGTGTCAACATGGATGAGGTCATGTACAAACAAGATCAGGGGTCTCTAGTTCTGATTCTAGAGAGAGCCAATCCATCTGGTTTTCCTTGTTACCCTAAATCACTACCCAGGATTAGAGACACCTGTTGATTTCTGGCTATTAAGCCAACTATTTTTGAGAGCACAGGAGATTTGAGAGTAATTTCAGTGTAAACATCTGAATGTAATTTTAAGTGTCATGAAAAAGATGCTCTGCCTTGGGGCTACTCAGTCAAACCGAATAACATTCAGACATCTGTGATGATAGTCATCTGAAACAACTGGCTAGCTTGAGTTTAAGTGATCGGCAGGTGGCTCAAATCTTTCCACAATGTTGGGTAAGTTATAAGATCAGCCGGACTTGTGTTCTGCAGGAACCTCTGGATTAGATTGTGTAGCTGATGCAGAGGGACATAGAAGGTAATGACAGCTTGGGGGGGGGGGACATCCTGAGGACATGGCATATTGACACCTCCACCCCAAGATGCCCCTTGTCTGTAGACTCAGGAACTAATTCTTTGATTGTGTTCCTTCTAACCAAGCTGTATCTCCTGCTTCTCAGCCTGTAGAAGACCATCACCACAACCTTCACTTGAGGATCTTATCCTAGATGCCACCTTCCACCTGCAGCCAGAAAATGAGTCCTTTTAATGAAGCTTTGGTCATTTCTCCACAGCCCGATAAAGAAGAAGAGAAACAGAATGATTATATTGTATTCGGAAGATCGCAGGCAGCTGATTGAAATGTTCATTCAGAGTTATCTGAGGTTAACCTTCTATAATGAAACATTGTGAAAATAATGATACGCTGCCTGACTTTATGAAAAGGTTGTGCCTGCTTAATGGGGCCCCCGCGACCTTCAGCGGGGGGAGGGGCTGATTGTGCTGAGCCTTCGGCACTCCGGTATTTTCGGGAAGGCTGCATTAGCCCCTAACCTCATGGCGGAGCCCTCTTATTTTTGGGCTTGCCCCGCATCTAGCCACGTTAAGTGCTTTCATGCCATTTAAAATGATCCAACCTTTCAGGCCGCGCCATGCAATTTTCAAACCTTGCCCGTAGCGTCGGGATCCACAGCTCAGTGTATTACAGCCGTGATCCAGCAGTTTCTGGTCCCAAGAATTTCACTTAATCACTGGGTTATTTCCATGAATATACATTCGGTTGCCAGTTCATCGGACGCTCCTCGCCAGCACTGGGAAGCCTCCGATCTGCCTCCAGAATTGCCTCCGAGGTTAATGCACTGTACGTTCAGAGGAGCCTTTTCACACACCACTGTTGCAATGAACAGTACGTGTTCCTGAAAAACTGCCCATTGGGGATATACTTTTAGTTATGTGCTCAGAAGAAGTGTGTTTCAGGTCCTTTATAAATACGGTTTCATTTTTGTGAAAAATACAACATGAATATGCTTTGGATATACGTGCGTCTGTGTAATATTTCTATAATGGTCCATCCAAGCCACTATCAAAAATTAGATGATTTATACTAATTATTTCAGGTAGAAATACTAATTTAATATTAATGTATAAGCTGGAGCAGAAAGTAGAATTCAAAGCTCTTTTGCAGGATGTCTGAGAGTACAGAAAACCTCGCAAGCCCCATACTGTCAATCAAGTCTTTAAGGCCGTGTAAAGACTGACTTTACTGTTCTCCACAACTGCGGCTCACTTTGTCACCAAGCTCTTCCTTTGCAGTTAATTGTGCAAACACTGCAACCTCCACAGGCCACGGACAGTAGTCAAGAATATGTTTCCCTTACTTTCCAGTGTAGTAGGATGTATCAAACTTGAATAAATTAATCTCCAATCTACTTATTAGCTTGTCCTTTGCTTAATACGCACAGTCAATGTAATTTAAGCCCAGTCTTGAATATCATAGTTATGTCAGTTTGGGGTGAATTAAGCACACGAACGAACGAACGAACGAACGAACGAATGAATGAACGAATGAATGAATGAATGACTTTATCCATACAGCAGGGAGAAGAATGTGGTGCTGTTTCATTTACATTAACTATATTCGTTCTCAAAATTCATGCAAGCTCTTCAATGTAAGTTAAATTGCCGTAATTGAACCCAGCTGCGCAGATGTTGACCGAAAATTGGCATTTTCCATGAGTGGGTTGTCGGTGTTTCTTGTCTCTAACTACACTCATACGCGGCATTTCGAGACAAACATGGCTGATATGAATATGTACCATTTAAACAGGCCAGCTGTTAGTGCCAGATGCCATGTTTGAACATTACTACACTGCACAGCATCAACAGCCATCATTATTTGTGACTTGAACTCTTATCTTCTGGGACTTTGCTTTCAGTATATGGTGCCCATGAAAGATCATTTGTTCACCAGCTGCATCTGCCTGCATTTCCCTGCACAATGTCTGACTTTTTTTTTTTTTTTTAATTGAGGAAAAGTGCTGCAGTCTGGTTACCCAGAAAAATGGGAAGCCAAAAATTGTCCTTCAGTGGTTCTCTGATGAAGCACTCTGCAGACTTAGGAATGTCTCGAGGCATGTGATATTTGGCATGCTTTATAAGTGGGTGCTGATGTTGACAGACCCTCTTTGGATATTTGCAAATCTTAGTGCCAATTAATGCTTTAAAACGGCTTTTATGATTGGTGCCGCTGCCGTTGTTTAAAATCTTGTTTCATCCAGTATCAAAGCTTCTCTGTAATCAAGGTTTATGCCAGGCAAATTATTTTCTCTTTAATTGCAAGTAGGTGGGGATTGTAGGGAGGAAAAAACTTCACATTTAGCCTGCTGAGATGGGATTTTCCATTTCCAGCAAAACATATTTATAACGGGAACTAATTAACAAATAGTGCAATTACACCATCTACATGTTCTACATAAAAGGTGCCATCCAACTGGCAAGCCTCAAGCAGAAATAACAAAGAATGAATAAATCAAAGTGTTTCCGTAAACTGAGGCAATCCCCTTGGGAGTTACCTTAGTGCTTAATTAAAACCAGAAGGAGCTTGTTTTAGGCATAGGTGAGCGAGACTGGAATTACAATGAACCACAGAGCTACTCTGTGGAGAGGATTTTCTGTATAGGACATCTAGAATGTAATAAAATAAAACTGGAAGAGCACTTTAAATGCTCACTAGGCAATTATTATTATTATTTATTATTATTATTATTATTATTATTATTATTATTATTATTATTATTATTATTATTATTATCATCATCATCATCCCACAAAGTTAGTGTTGACTGCTTTGTATAGAGCCAGTGATACTAATGTAGCGTTCGAGGCTGCAGAAGGTCCAACCTCCGGGAAATTCTATGACTGGGGTCTGTGACTTAGTGACTGATTCAAAATGAATCGCACTGACTAGCAGATACTTTATTGCTGAACAAGTATGAGTTATGGATCTGCAGCCGTATGCCGGAATGTTGCAGTATATTACGCCAATGGCGGGCAACTGCCATGAAGGTTAGGGGACTTTTAATCAGGAGTTAAAGATTTGAATTTCAGAGTGACTCCTGCATCCCTTAACTTTCCATGTGAACAGCTTTGGTAAACGTAGATCGGGTGGAGCAGTTGAAGGCAATGAGTTGGACTATTGTGTCATATGCAGTAGAGTGATTGCTCAGTTTAGAACAACTTCAGGGCTCATTTTGGTCTCGCATATGATGCTTTGTAATGCTTATGCAACAAGGTACTCATTGTGGAGGAGCGACGGTGATTGCACATCTTAACATGCTACCTGTGATGAATTAGAGGAATTACCTAGTGTGTATAGCACCATATGTGATATGCTGGGTCCTGATTAGAGGATCAGTGTATGACTCTCAGGTGCCCCTGCTCATATAGGGGGAGAGAACCTGATTATTTGAATGAGTGCTCTCGAGTTCGTTTCACTGTGCTGTTCTAATGATGGTGTGAAATGCCTGTTATTTCTCAGTAGGTGGAGAAGGAAAAAAGACAGAGCTCACAGTCAGTGTCCTGTGAGCTAATTGGGTTGATATCCTTAACAGGGATGAATGGAGAGATGAGCAGTCCCCGTCCGTGCCCCTCTATCTGTCTCTCCGGGTGAACCAGATGGCATTAGCTGTATCCCCCCCCTCCTTGGTATAACAGAGAAGCTGGTTGGCCTCACCATGTGTGCACACCCCCAACCTGGCTGCTTATCACTACGTTACGCATCGCTGGACATTCAAGGGAAATCCTGGGCTCTGATTAAGACCCATCGGAAAGATTGCGTTGCTGGAGATTCAGACTTCAGGCTCACTGCTTGCCCACAGGAGTGCGAAAGGAAAGGGCAAACTAAGGTCTCGTGCTACTGAATGGAGACTAACGGCACAGCGTGTGGTGAGCCTTCTGGATGGGTGTCACCGCTTCCCGTAGTCAAGAAGAGTCCTGCGTTTCTGTCGTCATAAAGGGAAGATGTAGTCTTTTGTCATGTTGTTTCTTGCTGTTACGTATTGTCATTTATTAGACACTGGAGAAACATCTTCTTCTTGAAGAGGATTTTCCTCCTTGAAATCTCAAAGTTTACCAGGGATTTCAAACATTCTCGGTGTCACACACAAAGCTGTAATCCCGTTGCGTTGGGCTTAAAAATCAAAGAGTCGAGGCATAAACTTGGACGATTTTGCTCTTGACCGATCTGCGGGGGGGGGGGGGGGTTAGGGGGTGGCAGCATGATATCTTGTGAGGCCCCCACAAACACCACCTCAGTTGTGCATCAGAAAGCCCAAAAACGTGTGTGTTCTACTTAATGTGCAGTGGCCTATCATCTTTTTTTATGGCGATGGAACTTCTGATGAAACTGAATAGAAAGACATCAGAATGACTGCAGCTTTCCTGTCACCAATTATTGGACTGCCACTGGAATGCCTCTTTGCTAGACAGGTTTATCTGATCTAATATGACTGGAGGATCCATTACAGAGCGGTAAAAAATGTCTGACTCAATGTTTTTCCTGTGGGACGTATGTGCTTAAAGTAAAAGGATTTTGTAATAATGGTTCACTTTCCATTTGCTGTGCCTTCGCTCTTTATAATGAAAGCCTAGCTATCCTTGCTAATCCTCTTCTCTTAAGATCCCCAAAACACAGCTGGATTTCGTTGATAACTCAGACTGCCATTTTGCAGGTGGCTCTGATCTTTCGCAGTTCTTTTCCCTCCATTTTTTTTTTTTGTTTAGGATTGGGATATCTACACCCTGCGGCTACCCATCTGAATCGGAGACGCATCTTAATTCTGGAGCTTCTACCTTGGCCTTGCATTCCAAAAAGGGAACAAGGACCGTTCTTTATCGGGACAGATTAACGACCTTTTTTCCTGGCCGTGCCTTTCGTCCGAAAGGCATTAGCAGCTATACAAAAACGCTGCAAAACACATTAGTGGAGCTCATGGCTGAAGGAAAAGCAAAAAAAACACTGTGTTTCAGTCTTTTTTTTAATCTTTATTTTTTTTAAAGGCTTTTACAGAAAGGGGGATGGAGGAGGAGATAAGGGCAGACCAGTGTCCTCAGCCTCGCTCGCCTGTTTTCATGGTTTGATTCTTGCGTTTCAGGCTTTAGCTGAAACTAAAAAAAAAAGTAGCGCAGAACGCAAACCAGCAGTGAGTTAGTGTCCGGTACAGACATCAGTCACTCCCCTCTCCCCACCAGCTACAGACACCGCGACTGCCGCCGTGAAGCCAGGAACCTCGCGAAGCCAAAGGGAGGACATCCGCCTCCGTGTCTTCCCGTAATTGAAACTAATTTGCCGCAGTCTTACTTGTTAATCTTCGGCGACTTGTTGATCTGTGGATTCCGGGCAGATTTCTGGAGGGGGGGGTCCGAGCATGCTCAGAGCGGCACCCCCTTCAGGAACGCCAGCCACCGCAGCCGCAAATTGGAGTCTTGCACAGCTCTGGGAAGTGAGCCAAGATTTAAATTAGACAATAACCTCTGCTCCCCAGTATTGGGTCCCTCTTCCCGCTGCAGGCAGCTCCATTTGTTTAATACAGTCAGCCCTGCAGTGTATAATAGACTGACATGTGAGTCACCGCTCACCAGCCTGCATTGCTCAGTTGTATAGAGATCGAAGTATCATGTCCTGATAGTATTTACAGTGTAATGGTGCTGGGGGGAAAAAAGAACTGAATAAATAAAACTGAAAGCTAGCAGATTTTAATTGAGGCCAGATTTATTTTGCTCTAGTTGCAGCTATATGTTGGGAGATTGCGGAATGCTTTGTTGTACCTGAAGTATTGAAATAGTTGTTTTGTGAATATTGCTAATATTATGGAAACACATTTGCGAAGCTTGTGATATTTGAAACCAAATACATATACATGAAAGTGTCTGTGTGATGTGTTCTCAATCCCTTCCTCTGGCACCCCAAGTCAGTCCAGGTTTTTGTGCTGCCCTACCACCAGCACACCTGATATTTCTCGTCAGCTATTTATAAAGCTCTTGATTACCTGGCTCAGGCATGCAGATGGTAGACTATAAGGAAAATGTGGACCGGCTGCGGGACCTGAGGTGGTGCTAAAGACCGAGTTGGAAGTCTCCGCTGTAACCAATCGAGTCGCAAATCGCACTGCATTTTCAAAAAAGTCCAAACGGAAAAGATACCTTGGCTTAATCTCCTTAACAGTGAAAGGTAAGCTTTGGTAAATGTTTACCTACGGGCAAGTAGCTGCTTGAAGCTTGATATTCCCTCCCCTACTCGACTTGTCTGCTTTTCATAAACCAACGGATGAAAGGGTATGTTAACCCGGCTATTGAGATGTCTTTATGGCCGCTGGAATGAGCGAGAAGACCGGGCTGCAGACGCTGTTTATTTAGGCCTGTCGTCACCTGGAGGAATAAACGTGAAGCTGTGAGAGATATCAAGAAGTGTAACAAAACGGGGCCTGGAATTACATACCAGAAAGTGTTGTTAACAACGGAGAAAGATCCTTTGACTTGCTGCCATCGAAGATCAGGCATCCTTCATCATCAGGCTTTTAGGCCGGGGCTGTGTGAGGGAGACACAGGGTGTGGGCCCCAGCAGGGATCTTGCCTTTCTATTTTTGTGTGAGGGACAGAAACCAAAATAGCTCCAGCTCTTTGAAGACTTCATGTAGCTTAGCCAATTTCTGCTAAGTGACGGCCATATTTTCACGCTGTTGAAACCTGACCTGACCCTGACGCTTGTCGTGGGGGGGGTTGGAAAGGCGAGGGTTAACTTTTACAAATTGCAGGGTACAGCTGATCAGGAAGGAAAAGCATGGCTGTACAGTAGCTTAAACAAACTGCCGTACTCAGGGCTACAGTGAAGTAGCGCCTTGGGGCCAGACGGTTCAATTGCCGGATGTCACTGCATGTTTTTCCTGACATTTCTAATGGAAGATCTCTCTTCTGTGCTGGAAAATAAAGTGCCGCAACACAGAAAATGCAATGCATTCATTTTTCTCTTCAGATCCATCATTTTCTTGTGATCGACACACTAATTAGAGGTTGTGGTCTAGAATTTAACCTTGCAGGCTCTTCACAGCATCTCAGTGAATACAGTGATCAGGACCAGACAGAACACCCATCTGGATTTCTAAAATATCCCCAGCTGACCCTATACCTCTGATAATCGGTAGTAGAGCGAAATCATAAAGTTTTTTCCCTGGAAATTTAATCACCATTAACGCATTTATTCTGTGAATCCTGAATATACAATTAATAATTCAATTCAATAAATTTTAATATAGCGCCTCTTACAACAGTGTTGCCGTAAGGCACTTTACATGGGTGTGTTGTGATACATTCCTGCGTCACCATAGTAACCAATGTGAATGTTCCTTAGGAAGCTCTTGTAACATAACTTTATGAACGTATGCACATTATAATCTTAATGGAAGTGTAATGACTGTTGGCTAGCTGTGAACATGGAGGTATTCTTCCTGGACTTTAAACTATTTTTTTTCTCCAGTCTACCCAGTTTGCCAGTTGCTGTTAGGCTATAGAGATCTTCACCAGCTTTATCATCAGCAGCCGTAATGAATAGTGTTGGAACACACCGTGGAAATTGAGCTGGAAAGTGAACACGCAGAGTTCAGTCAGATATAGCTATGCCGTAAAGGGGCAAAAATAAATGTTTTCGTTGTCGGAAAGAGACGTAATATGTGGGGAAAAAACGACTGAGTGTTTGTATTTGATTTGTCATCGGGGCTCTGATGCAGAGTATGGAAATATGACGGCCGCAGTTCCTGGTCTTGCGTCAGAAGGCGAGCTACACCTGACAGTCCTGTGAAGTCAAACAGTCACGGAGAGTGGGGCTTTAAGCACGTGGACCATCTCCAGTATCAGATTACTCGGGGAGAAGACAATCAAGATGTGGCATTTCCCATTGTGTCATGAGGAAAAAACACACACGCCGCTGAGAAAGAGCAGATCAAAGCCCAGAAGCCAGGAAATAATGGACTCAAGTCTAAATATTATTGGAAGAGAATTAGAGAACTGTCTGGGATTATTTCTGCATGGGCTGTCATATTATATAAAAACAGTGCAGTGTCTTCTCTCTGTCTAACAGTTACTGTAGTTATGAAGATGCTGAATTCCTAATACTGTATCATGCAGCTACTACAGCATCCATCTATCCATCCATCCATCCATCCTTTAGGAGATGTTCCTAAGTCACTTTGTGTATATCGCTGTGGTATAAAATGCTTCTAAGTGTAAAACCAGTTAAATCCCTCCCTTTGTGTGGATCACTGAAAGGACTTGGGGACCAACCTTTCAGTCTTATTTCAATGTTATGAAATCTGCATTCATATTTAAAAAGGTGTCTTATGCTTCTGTTTGTCCTAATGACTTTATCGGTTTATTTGCGGTTATGAAGTTACAGCAAGGAAGAGAATGCTTGTTCATCTTGACAGTTTATCCTGTAGATACCATGTAAATGTAAATGACATTGTGACTTGGCAGGTCTGTATTTTTATACGTGTCCAGTTTTTTTTCTTTTGCTCAGCTGATGTGTGGTGGAAGGTTGTGCTCATATCCATGGGACCCAGTCTGGGACTTAAAGATCACGGTGCACATTGGTTCTGCATCTGTCTTCCACTGTGTTTTCTGGAGGACATTTGGCTCACACTTTGGTATCTGCCCTGTTTTTGTTTTGGCGGTTCTAATTTCTTTTCTAACTTTGTGTTAATGCTAATCTGAGCTGAGAGAGCTTGAATT
>JAABNX020000008.1:12161233-12177376 GCA_015163995.2 Mormyrus lacerda
GGGGGGGGGGGGGGGGGGGGGGGGGGGGGGGGGGGGGGGGGGGTTAACTCTTGAATCTTGGCCTCTAATTAAAGCCCTTTTCTCTATTTGGGGTGGGGGTGATATTTTGCACCCAAACGTCGTGCGGCTTTCATTCAATTTACTGTGCGGCGTGTTGCCAAAGCAGCATCTTAGTAAACAGTGTAACCCTAATAACAATGGTTAATAGCAGCAGCAAGAGTAATTAAGCATGGCAGGTAGAATACAATATACTTTTGCATGTCCTACCCACTTAACATGTCATTTTCTCCCCTGTACTAATTTATCCAGTGTCAGTCACACAAAGAGGCTCATGTGCCTCAGGATATAGTGTCTCATGACTACATTATGTATTTCCTTTCCTTCACCATTGACAGGTTGCTTTAATGAGTCGGTGGGGCTCGCCGAGTCAGGAGGTGGTCTAGATGTCGGCTCCCGGGCGCTGTTGTCCCCTGCTGTTGCAGAAACGCAGATCTGGCGTTAAGGCCTCGCCTTGGCCGCAAACTCCTTCAGGGAGGGAATGGACTGGAGGGCCGGGCTTGGTATTTTCTGTTTGTTTGTACTGCAGCGGGGCGACGACGCTCTCCCGACCAAGGTCCGCTCGCATTTGGTCGCTGCTCGTGAATCTGACCCACCTGACGGACAGCTGTCCTGGCAAAGAAGCCATCTGTTTGGATCAGCTTGTGTGTGGACCTGTAACGGGTTTTGATTTGAAAATGTGAAGTGGGATTGGGGGGGTTCAGGTAATATCCAGTGAATGACACTGACTGCTGAAGGCCACCTGCTTTGCCAAATGCTTGTGAGCCTCTGGTCTCTTGCTCATCGGTGCGTAGTTCTGTTAACACAGCCCATGATTGTGTCTCTCTTTCTCTCGCTCTCTCTCTTTTCTCCGGGGTGTGGGCTAATTAATGGATACCATTCACAGTTGATTAGCGGCAGTTCCTCCTGTAATTACAGTCACACACTAACCGCATGGCGGGACGAGGGGAAAATAAATGTTGAGGTAAAACAGCTTGTTTCTTTTATTTGTTTCCGTTTCCTTAATTTGTTTGCCCCCCTTAGGGTCAGTGTCACCCCCATCAATTTGGTGTATACTCCATAATTTTTGGGAAAGGCTTTGTGAGAAGCCAGCATAGGGTTGGTTTCGCGGTGTAATAGGTGCTTTTCTGACGCCCGGGAAGACCTGGTCCGTCTCTTCACCCCTATATGTAGGCTGGGGGGGGGGGGGGGGTGCATCAGTCAGTCACAGGAAGGTGCTCCAGGGTCCAGATGCTGCCCAGTCATTCCTCATCCTGTGCTCCATTGTTCTTGCCTGTCAGAACACTTGTGTCTCAGAAGAAAGGAGATGTCGACCCTTTCGCCAGAAGGCTTTGGTGGTAGTTTGCGAGGGGTATTGTTGGAAAGCACTTCGCTGTTTATCAAAGCATGCATTTGCAAGTCCCTAAAACCCACTTGTATACCTTAAAGACCAGCCGAGCAAATGGGGTGTGTGTGTGCGTGCGTGTGTGTGTGTGTGTGTGTGTGTGTGTGTGTGTGTGTGTGTTCTCATGCATGTGTGTTTTCTTGGCTCTTCCGAACCTTAGCCTGCACCCCAGGCTACTGCAAGCTAATAACCTTTTCTCGATCCTTCAACCTCTGCATTGCAATGATAATATGATTAGCTCTTGCATGTTGTCACTGCTCTGTATTGATTTCGCATTGATAAGAACGTCACACGGCAGTCCTCAGATATTAAATGAAAGTATCGCATTAATTAAACAAAACACCAAAATGGAAAATGCAACTCAGAATGGTAATTTGTTTTTTCCCTAAAAATAGTTTATAAATGTGCAATACAATGTCAGACTATAATGGAAATTTAATGTTGGCTTTGTACTTGGCAATGCATTCAGTAACATTTTTTTTTTTTCTTGCAGTTTGGTAACCATAATAACTACATGAACATGGCCGAAGCAAACAGTGGCCTCCTCTCAGCAGGGGATGTAAGTACATAGTCGAGTCCGATCCCATTCTTCCAGTTTAGTGTCTTTGTGTTGCCCCATTTGTGACGGACAGGCAGAGCTGACGAATGGGACCAGGAGGCTTCAGGTTGGATGTTCTGACGTGAAAGGGGAGGTGCGTGCAATCACTGGGGAACGGAGAGAGTGGGCGGGGAAAAAGCAGCCAATAGGAATCACCACTGAAGGAGTATGATGGGGGATGGACTGAAATCTTTAGAGGTCGGACAGTAACACAGAGCCAAGGTTAGAATTGGTCCCCACAAAGAAAAATGAACCGGGGGGTTTCTGTTTAGTTAGCCTGCACGGAAGCAGTGGTATGTTAACTTTAAAACGCCGTCATACGGTTCACTCACTGAAAGCTGCTCTTGTTAACGGTGGCCAAGCGTTTCCGGTGTTTGGTTACAGAGAGCCCCGTGCTGTGACCTTTGGCCAAGCCGACAGTGTGGTATAAACAGAAGGAGGTCGTGTCAAACTGCTTGACCCCTTTTAGCTGACGCTTCAATACGGAAGGATGTTGTGAAGTACAGAAAGGATCAATACCAAAGGGGCTGCAGTCTCATATGCGCCAGCGCAGTGTTGGATCACTGCCCACTTTCCTGTCCTAGTTCAAATCAGAAATGAACAGCACTTATCATATTGATCAGTTGTCTGATGGTTATAATGAATTGAATTGGAAAAGCGTCGGATTCTCTAGCTAGCTTAGACCACGTCACGATGATACTAGTTCACTCACCAATGTCGTTTCGGAATGAACCATAGTAGAGGTGTTCAGGTTTTTGTACAAAGCAACTTGGAATAATAAACAAAGAGCGCGCGATAAATGACCCCTGAGAGTCAACAGCAGGGCTTGGGTGAAGCTCCACGATGTGTAGGAGTTGGACTGGGTCTTTTTATGGAGATACACGAGACATCGCAGGATGACGGGCATGCCGTCGGCCGCAGTGCCAGGCACGTGGCGGGGCACGCAGGGTTGGGTTTGTGCAGGAGCTACATAGTCGCTGTATTAAGGCTGATGAGTTGTGGGGGCCAGAGCTTCTGCATCCTCCCACATTCAGCATGTGGCATCTGTGAGTTATTCCACCCCCCCACCCCCACGTGTCCCGAGAGAATAACACCCTGCCCTGCACAGAGGCCCTTTGCTCCCTCACCATCCTCTACCGGTGTCTCCTGAGAGATCCTGAAGGTGTGAGTGTCCAGGAGACCAAACAGACTCTGTAAAGGTCGATTTAAAGGGCTGCCCATGGATGCAGATGTTGTGGAGCCCTCTCACGGACAGTCATGCTCACGCACCCAATTCTCCACAGGCTTTTTCCTTACCAATACGCAAGGGTGAAAAGTACAGGTCCAGAAAGTACAAATCCAGACCAAGATTTAATTTCAATCAATCAGTTTGAGAATAGAGAGTCAAAGTCATAAGGTGTTTAACTGGTTGATTGAAACAAAATATCGGTCTATGTTTGAGCTTCTCGGACCTGAGCTTTCCACCTTTGTTAATATGTAACTACAGTTTTTCCCAGCAACCAAAACATGCAATGTTGACCAGTGACAGAGGTAGACGGCTAGTTTTAAATAGTCAGAGGGGTTTTATTAAGAGTGTGAGAATTTTCTTAGCATTCTTCTGTAATCCAAACTGTCATACTGTCTGTGGCAGTTCAAACAGCGGGATTTAACTTTCAGTGCGTTTTTCATCATTAGTAGTACAGTAGACGTGGGCAGACTTTGTAGCTCCATCTACCATGACGTCCTCCTTCCCCAGTTCCAATGACAAGCCGTCTGTCGGCGCCATCTTGACTGAGTCCCTCTCTGGCCTTGTGGACCAACACGATTATCCATTGGTCACAGGGCGTTCCAAGACCCCAGTCGTGGGTTCTAGAGTAGTTTGAATCCCCAAACTACCGACGGCCCCATCGAGGTCTCCTCGGCACGTTCCCCCCATGCTCGGGCAAGGGGGCCGGCGTGCGGTGGGCAGCCCAAGCCGACGCCAGCTGTTTGGAAGCCGCTGAATCCCAGCTGTGGAGGCATGGCAGAGGCACCCCGGGGGCACTGGGAGTCGCCCCGACAGCCTGGTCCATTTGCATTTTATCAAAAGGAACAAATGTTTCCAGTGCTGTGGCACAGATGGCGCAGTGGTACAGCTCGCGCTTTAGGAACGGACTGCATAACTGTATCATTTACTCTCTTGATTTTTTATTTTTTTTTTCTCCCCCATAACCTCCCCCCCCCTTCCCAAATGGAGCAACAAACCTGAGCTGGGTATGAATTAATGTGCCGTTCCTCCCCGAGTCTTGTCATTTCACAGCGAAATGAGTTTTCTTCTCTGGTGAAATGCTAAATTAATCTGCTGAATGTGTCAGTTCCCCCCTCCCCCACGGGACGCGGGGTTGAGGGGCTGCTGTAGCAGCAGCCAAATTCTGCTCCGCTCCGTCAACAAGGGAGTCATTTCAGCAGCAAACCAATTTACAGAGTAATAACACATCTTTGTCACAAAGACATTCTTTTTTTAATCAGTATATTATAATTAAACCTTTTCCTTTCCTTTGTTTTTTGTGTTAAAAATAAAACACAAAACAATTAAATGCTGCCGTCCTGAATGTGAGCCTGGAGCAGCCAGTAAGGATTTTATCGTTCCTAAAAGCTTTCACGTGGAAAGTGGCCGCGCACTTACATTTCCCCTTTAATCAGGATACATCAGCATGGAGGTTATTAATTGGACGTGACTTCTAAAAGGCTGGTTTGTGATATTACCATATGACCCAGTCATGTTTGCGCAACCCCTGAAGTCGAAGTTTATGGAGATGCATCCGTGCCTGGACCCGGTCACACAATATTCATTTCTATCCTGAGGTACCACTGGACCCCGAATCAGCATGTAAAAACAGGATAGTTTCCCTCCTGCCGACAATGAGTGCAAAACGCGCATGTATCCAAGCAACCGTGTTTATTATTGTTGTCGTGCTGCACTTATCAGGCCTAACAGGAAACTTATGTTTCTGTTTCCGAACTTTATTTTGAGTATAATTCTCAGTGGTAGTTCTTCCGCGCGGGTCACACACACTGGCCGGCGGTACAATCTGATTCGGCTACTGGATTTAGTGGTGGATTATGACATGTCGCTGTCAAGCTCCTTTCTTTGTCGCCGCTCCTTCTGCCTGGTAGCGCCGTATCGGTCCTGGCGAGCAGATGAGCCAAAATTGGAATGTGGCAGTAATGGTTCTGGAACGTGCAGATTGTACCTCCCAGCCTTCTGTTAGCGCCATCGTTCTAGAAGGATGTGTCAGAAGGGTTCTCTGAATTCTGAATACCGCCGCTGCCGGAAAAAAAAAGGCACGACAGCATCATTTATACTGAACTCTCTGTGGACTCAACACGGTTTGCCGTTCTAAGGACTTGGCCTGTAATAGACTCACAATGGATGACCTGGAAAGCAGAGTCCATCGTTCACAGCTGTGGATGGGGCTGTTTTCTTTCTCTCAATGATCCTTCTACCGGGGCAGGTGGCTAACCCCGTTAGCCTGCTCTGCCACACGTTTCACCACGGGTCAGTCTCAATTAAACCCTGCCCCAGACTTATGCTCACCACCCACATAGGTGTAACTGGGCAGATTCCAAACAAGCCCTTTAGCAGAAGCATTGGCTGGAGAGAATACACCCCCCCGCTGGACTTTGCAGTGAGTTGCTCCCTTGCCTCTGGCAACCCTAATGGATGTCTGTTCTGAAGCTAGGCTTGGTGTAGTTTTAAGAATGACTTGCCATGCAAAACAGGCTGCCTTCCTCACCAGCCCAGGTCTGAGAATGTGCTCGAAACAGGCTCTTTAGTGCAGAACTTCTGGTGAATTCCATATGAGGCGGTTTGAGAGTGAGTTACTATGTGTTGTGGGTCTATGACCTCGTCACTGCAGTCAGTTCCTGCATTCTAAGGTGGCAGGTTCCTGCTTTCCTCCAAGGAGTGCTGCTTCATGCCCTACCTCACCTCTTAATTGCTAATTAAAATGTAACCAAGCACTCTCAGCCTGGAGTTCCTCACCCTGCACAGTTTAGTCAGTCGCCCTCAATCGCTGATCCATTTAACCCTTAGCTAACAACACTGCGTCGAAAGGGTGCTACCGTAGATAAAGATGTTTTCCCTCCTCTGCCTCTTTCTTCATCAGTACCATCCTACGATTTCTTCCCTGAGGGATATTTCAGTTTCAATTAATGGTTGTTCTCGCATTGAGCTCATGTTCGAAAAGGAAAATAATGAAAAATTAGGGAAGCCCTCAAGTACTATAACATGACAGATCTGTCTTGATGGCCTTATAATGCACACAGAATGATGTTATAAAACCATAATGGTCTTGCACAGATACTTCTCTTCACTCACTAACAAGGGCGTAGCGGCTCAAAGTCAGTGAGAAATACTTAATCAACCACCAGAAAAATATTAAGTAGTTTTAATCAAGCTTATAGCTGTCTTTTCACTGTTGCAGTGGGTACAGAGCATGGGACAGTCATATTTCCTCTTTTTTCAGGTGCACTAACCTTTAAACAAGAAAGCCCTTGGTTTGAGTCCTGAACATAAGATGGCGCACAGTTTCTGATTTCTGTATACTATGGAACTCATTCCAGTAGGAGTGAACTTCGATTATGAAAGACAGTAGCCAATATAAGAGAAGGTAGCCATTCATTCAACCATCTTCCCTATCCTCTTATCTGGTACGGGGCTGGTTAATTCCCCTTTTTAGCCATAATATGTGACCATGCGCCCGGTACAGCTGGGGTCGCTCGGCATAGATGCATGATGCGTTTCATAGTCACGTGACCTCTCACCCCCATCCCTAAAAGATATATATCACCGAAACGAGCTCTCATTTTTGCGGAAAACTCACTCCCGAGGGAGAATTTCCGAGGTCTACCGAAATTCCGCAGGATGGAGGATATGATTCGATGTGGGTTCGGCGCTCCATCATGAAGAAGTCAAATAAGCAAATTATCTGTGACCAAAAGCTTTAATTCTGAGGCAGAGGGATTAAACTCTTTGATGGGCAGATTTAAGGGTAGAAGCCAGGAGAACAAAGGCCAAGAGTGATAATCTCTGGAAACGTTGTTAACGCATGTCCCAGAGAGGTTTATTTTCCACACTTCATCCAAACATCTTGTAGTCCTGAGATTAGAAGGTTTAATTATGGATTTCCTCACCAGTGCTTAGTGGTCGATATGGGGGCTAGTGTGTGTGCGAGTTTTTTTTTTTGGCTCAAATGAATGATGTCAACTGATCTTTAGTTTCACTCGCATTTAGTTTGATCTCTAGTTTTGTGTATTGTGTGTGTGTGTGTCTGTGCCTGTGTGTAAATTGAACTTATAAGGTCAGTTTTCTCTGTTAGATTCCGAAAACTCGACTGAGCAGAAACATGACTGGAGGTGCTCTCATTCTTGCTTTAGCAAACGTTCCACACCCCCAGTCTCGGAGACGAGGAGTTTGAGATCCCGCCGATCACACCCCCACCCGAGGCAGAGCCGGGCCTGGGACTGATGGAGGCAGACTCGTCGCCCTTTCCTGGGCTCCCAGAGGCGCCGTCCTCGCAGAGGTCCCAGTTCACCCCCCACTTCCCACCTCAGAGCCTCGATTTGCCGTCCATCACCATCTCCCGCAACCTCCTGGAGCAAGATGGCGCTCTGAATCCCAGCCTTCCAGTGGTGAGTCTTGCTGGCTTCAGGTCGCATGTATACTCTAATCTGATCACTGCTTAGCTTCGCTTGCTTGTAAATATTGTACAAGAATGGATTCAGGAGACTCCTTTGCAGTGATTCAGGTTAAGTACCCGGCTGAGGAATCCTGCCCCAGAGGTTTGAACAGCAACCTTAGTGGTCAGAACTCCAGCACCTATTCTTGCAATACTATCCTAAACTGCCACATCTGGTCATATCTGGCCTTGAGACATGGTCTATTAAGTCCTAGATACAGCAGAAAAAAAAACAATCTTTTTTATTATTTATCTGCTATCCCTTAAAACACGGAACAAAACTGACAATATTAAACTGAACATCTAAGCCGACTGATGTACTTTTCTCATCTTGGGCACTAAACCTTTGAGCTTTCAGGTTTTAACATCTCACTTAAGCACCATGCGGACGCTTCCGGCGTTACAGCGGTTAAGGCAGAAGCCAGACTTTTCCCATTACTTTTCCTTCCCATCTCATCAACAGGAGAACTTCAAGTCCATCTCAAAAAGTAATAACACCCGATGAGGTGTTAGATAAAGGCATGTAGTCCAAGTGCCATGTGCCCTTATATCAAATTGTAGGCTGAAAGACCATCTCTTGGATCAACACTTGGTCAGCTCTGAACATAAGGGTTTTTTCATTTGCGGGTCTATCTGTTATATTTGTATCCATATGTTTTTTTTAAAAGTCATTAGCCTGCAGCCCCAATATCCACCTATAGTAACATGTTTGTTCATGAACCTTTCCCTTTAAGAACAATTCTGTTGTATGTATTCGAATGTTGCCATGGAGATTGTCTGTTGTCGGATGTAAGAAATGTACAGACTCGTTTTGTCCTTCTTCATTAGCTGCTATGAGAGCTGTTTGTGTCCTACACTGGCAGAATCATGTTGGTCAAGGTTTATCGTGCTAATTAAGAGGGACAGTGATTTGTGGCACATATGTCGTCCTGATGTTGTACAGTCAGATGTATCGTAGTAGAAACAACCTGAAACTCGCGATACGCACCTGTTCCGCGACTGGAACTGTCTTCAAAGCAGGGAATGCAGATGTGCTGGAAACACTATCTGTTCACACACATCTGTGCTTGGGAACAATTAGAAGTGCTCTGAGCGGCACAGATGTTTTCTGAGCCCATGAGTTATTCATGCCGCCCCTCGAGCTGCCTGGAAAATGCTGATGCGCAGTTAAACTCTGCTGTCACGTGAAGGAGTTAGCAGACACGTGTCTGCGGTCCAAAGTTAGTGTATCAGCTCCGTGGCGCCAGGGAGGAAGGGGTTCTTATAGACCCCAGAGGTTTATTTTATTATTTGTCAAGACATACTTCTAGTTTTTTCATTTTCTCTTTGTTTTAGATGTGACATATGCAGCTGGGGGATATTGAGGCTTCAGTCAAATAAAATGCAAATGATCCGGAGCATTGTAACACAGCGCAGGGTCTCGTCCTCATCAGTTGTGGGTCAGTCGTTTCTTTCAGCCAGTGGTGGCTGTTCCGCGGGCAGCGAGAATGCCAATTCTGCCGATCGTCACTGCATCTGCCTCATCCTATTCACCGGACAGTTTGTAATGGCGTGCAGAGCTGCACAGGATGAAATTAGAGAGTAATGCTCAGAGTATGGGGGGTGGGGTTGGAGCCTGCTGTTGACGATGGGACCGTCTACATCCTCTCTCTGCTCTTTCTTTGTTTCGTCCCTTCCACCCCTCCCTGAGAAATCCCTCCACCCGAACACCCAGAGCAGGTGCACAGAAGCCCCTGTGTGCCCCTTAGGCCTCGACCACTCTCTCAGCTTGGCGTTTGATGCACATTTACAGCTGCTCTCTGCATGAGTTTATATTCACGCTGTTTAATGTGTTGCCATTCATTTTATTCTGTTTGCTTGAATTTCGCCTAAATATGGTAATTTTAACCTATTATTCCTCATGATACCTAGAGGTTACCGACAGTCTCCTTTCTTAAATTCCTGTACGGTTATAGATTATTACAAAGCCTCCTTTATAATGAAATCCTGCTTAATGATAGTGAATGAAATGATTACATGCTCGTATTTTATGGGTTTTTTGCACACACTGCCGTTCTCGCAGAGCTGGTGAGGGATAATGGCGTCTGCCAAACGTTAGATGTGGCTAATCTCTTGACAACACCAACAGGAGCCCCTGTCCGCAGGGCCATTTCAAATGAGCAGCATTAAAATATTGTCACTGGGAAGACAACATTTTTGTTCATCCTAACCAAGGTTATCATTCCAATCTATCCACACGGGGGGGGAAAAAAACGACAATTTTAAAAGTAATTTCATTCTGAATCTGGCCTTACTATTTAATTGTCTGCTGTTAATGTTCTGTAATGTTTGCTGGAGATGTCACACCATATCTTGAGCCAAAGAAGCATTCACTTGATAAATGAAAATTTTTACGACTTCCAGATTTTATAATTGGGGGGGGGGGGATAGTTTCCCGTCTGTCACAGAGCCAGTATTGGTGCTGCCTTTTGCTAGAGACGTGAAGAAAGCCTATCCCTACAGGAGACGCACAACAAGGGACGGTGACACCCGAGCTGTACGAACTCCAAGCTATTTCGCTTCACATACGGACAATTGCTCCGATATTAAGAATATACCGTAGATTTACTTCCCAATTTGTGCATGGGCTATAAATTTTTATTGCCTCTTTTCCTTCTCCTTAGTACTGGCACATAAAATAATTGCCACTTTTAAAATATCCTCACAGCATAATTGATTCCCGGAAGGTTTTTGTCTAAAGAATTTTCATTTCATGGTCAGTTAAGCATTTCTACATCTGGAAGAAACGTAACCTTTAAACAATTATGGTCTTCTCTGTTCTCATGACTTCATAGAGCGTTATCAGATAATCGTGCCTCTTCTGACTCTTGGTAAAACTTTGTTTAAACAGAGGGGAGAATGTGTCTGAGTGTGTAGTGGATGTGTTTTGGACGTCAAGTATGTTGTTATTGGCACGCTGCTTGCATTGTTTCAGCTTGTGCCAGAAAAGGAAACTGGCATAATTTAATTGAATTAATGCATGAGATGGTGAAAAAGTCCAAGCAGATGTTGTTCCATCCATTTGTGCTGTTAGCTATGCACTTTATGTGTTAAAAAAATAAAAGCCTGTAAAATTCACTATTCACTGCAGAAGATAGTTTGTATGTGTATAATATAAAATGAGCATAAAAACATGAATTTTTAGCAGAAATGCTTGGAAAATCACGTTTTGTTTCTTTAACCTAGATTGAAAAATGTGATGATTGAGTCATTTGTAATAAAAACCGAGTAGCCTGTCAGTCAAAATCTGTATGGAGATTCCTGCAGGATTAGGAAGGACTTGTACTATTTTCAAGTGACCCCTTTGTACCCGGCCTGCGAAGTTGTTGTGCTAATTCCTCTCCCCTAATGTTCTGTGTATTTGTCCTGCGTATGTCGTGCAAATTGGCTACAGATGCTTCTGCTGCTGCAAAGCAAAACACTCCTTAGCGGCAGAATCCCCCCACAAGCCCGCGAGTCGAAAGTCATCATTTATTTAATCTGCTCGCCTAACAAGCTCCCGACCCGCTCTCTCGCCTCCCGGCGAGCGGCCCTTGGCCCGTTAGACCGACAGCCCTCTGATTCGGTTTTCCATCGTGCCAAAATGCCATCGGGTACGGTGCCAAAAGCGGGCAGCGTTGTTTCATGCTGATGTCCCTCCAGGCGTTTAGCATCACAAAACACACACCTGCAGGTGCTTTTTTATTTTGATTTTTTTCCCCCCCCTGGCCTCACTCTACAAATCATACTGCAAAACCTAGGGTTTCAAATTTGTGCGGGCCATTAAGCAGCTCGAGATCATGGCCATTAAAAAGCGGTTTATCTATTTTATTGAATGTCGTCTTTTTTTTTTTACCCGAGTGTTTTTCTTTATATTCCACCTTTTAGTATTTTTTATTTTCCACCAAAAGAAAACTCAAAGCATAAACTTTAGAACGAAAGGACTGAAATTGCTATAAAAGTGTAAAAAGCAGTTGAAGGTGTTTCAATATCTTGACTGAAAACCTGCCTGAGATGCCTGTTTGCAGAGTGGTTTGGGCTCATTGTCACGGTCTCTGCCGGTGTACAGGGGGCTGCTGTTGGATTTACTCATGGCACTGTGCTAAAAATGAAATCCCAACTGCGAGGCTTCATGAATCACACTCAAGGTTTGATGGGGTCTTTCATTTAGCTTATTTTTCATGTGATAAAAAAACTCTGAGAAAATAGAAAATATGACCAGTTTTGTAACACTATTTTTTTTTTTTCCTCCATTATGTTATCTCCCTTCCAAGCAGTGACACGAGTTGTACATCAGTTTCAGAAAAGGGCCTTTATATTTCCATTTTTGGTAAGGGGGATCAGGTAGCTATTGTGACATATTGGGTCAGTCAGAAATGAAAGATACTCATGCAAGCATGCAATGCCTGTAATGAAGTCTCGCTCTGACCTTCTCCTGTGATTGATTCAGGAATTTAGTTTTCTCAGCCGGTGCTTGAAATGAAATGAAATCATGTTGAACAAGTCTTAAATACCCACAGTGCACTGGGAGAAATGTGTGAGGGATGGGGGGGGGTGGGGGTAAGGGTGTGGGCTTGGGCGATTGGCATGGAAGGAGGGCTGGGGTGACGAAAGAAGAGTTTGGGAAAGTGGAGTAGGAAGAAAATATGAGCCAAGGATGGATTTATAAATTAGGAGATTGGAGCTTCAGCAGGGATAGAGGAGTGAATGGGAAGGAGAGGAAAAACAATTTATCTCTTATACTATTATAGCCTTTGCCCGCATTCAAAATTTCATTTTTCTTTTGGCTTAAGTACTGAATTCTGCAGGTAGCTGTAAATGGGAAAGTAAAATTGTTCCCATTTAAGAGCACAGTACTGGAATATGTGCCAGGGACTGATAAACTATCTTTAATAGGACTGACCTTTCATGCTGGTTAAAGTTACTGGGGGATTCATCCTCATAATTACCATATAGATGATTTTACTCCTCTCTTGCAGTAAGACTTTTCCAAGAGCAATGTTGGCGATTGAATGGAAATTGAACTTGTTAACATTCTTTTCAGCCAGTTACAGCTCGCATAGTGCTGCTGTTAATAAATTCCAGCAGAACCTTCCCCAAATTCCACTTTCAGTATCTGTTGGAACAGACGTGTCGCTCCTGTCATTGAGATTACTTGTCAGATTTTTATCCGGTGTACATTCGGACAACCCATACTGAGTCCCTCATGGGAGTCATCCTATTTTGTTACTACGTGTGTTGGAGTAACGTCAGAGGTGTTCAGGATGCTTTAGTGTGGTGCTTCCAAAAACGGTCCAGAGGGACCCCCAAGATGGTCCACGTTTTTGCTCCCTCCCTGGGAATTGGGAGGGAGTAAAAATGTGGACTGTCTGAGGGTCCCTGAGGACTGGTTTGTGTAGCACTGCTTTAGTGCAGCTTCGGGTTGTCCATCACTTTTGGGTTTTGGGCGTTCGAGCCAGAGGCGGACAGGTGTCACCACACTTGTGGTGCGGTGGGTAGTCTCTGCTCAGGGGTCTGTGTCCTTTCTCCAGTGTCCAGATGAAGCAAATTTTGTTCTGCTTCTCAAAGTCAGTCACTATATGTTCATTATGCATTGTTTAAACAATCTATTCCAATATAATATGGAAAAAAACGATCTCGCTTGCAAATTCTAATTGTGATTGATTTATGTTTCTGTTCCATGTGCATTCATTGGTACTTTGTTGTTGTAGGGAAAAAATATCTGATATTTAAATCGATTGAAACAGATCTTTCCATCCTCTGTTGTTTTTTTTCCCCCCTCAGCTTAGTGATGTGAGTCGATTAGGCCAAGCAAAGCTAATTAGCTCCATGGCTACTGTATGCTGATAACACTTCATTCATGTTAATCAGCGGCACTAGCAGGGCCCTTGACATCTCCATCTCATCCTGATATACCTTCTGGCTCTCCACTTAGCATTGCTCATTACAGACCAGGCTGGCTGAAATGAATCTGTCTGCACTGTTGCCGCAGCACTATCCTGCGCTCTGGGTATCACTTAGAAAGGTTAGAAATGCCCCTTGGTAAGGGGAAAGTAAGTTAGCATTGTGCGGTGGGGCCCAGCCATAAATCACTTCTGTGGAAATTAAAATCCATTCTTTTGCGCTGCCCACAGTTTGTTTGTTTATTCTGTATAAACAATATTGTAATGTCTTTTTCAATGGCCCCTCTGGGATTATGTAAAAATATTACTAGGACAAAGGTTATTTCTGCGTGCACATGTGTGAGTGTACTTATAAATCATTTTAGGGTGCTGGTGCTAGTTATGTAAGGGATACATAAAAGACAAGCTGGAGAGTCTATGCGTGTTTCAGTGAAATGGCAGAACACTTAATTGATAGCCCGTAAAGGTTCTGCTAATGGACACAGCTTCCTGGACAATTGTGCTGTCATCAACAGTGCCCCAGGATCAACCACCGTGTTGCTTTTGGTTACATCCCACCACTTCTTGTCAACACTCTCCTGTTCCATCTTCCTTGCGCGAACCCAACACCACCCGCAGATTCGCTCCCCCTGCATTTGTTACGACCAAGGCCCAGACATGTGTACAGGCTAACCCCGACTGTAGCCCAGTGCCCCAAGTTGTGGGGGGGGAGTTTTTTCTAGGTTGTTACGGCAGCATTTTATGTTGTAGTTGGGGCCCCAACAATGGCTTTAGCCTTAGGGCCCCCACCCCCCAAAATTCAGCCTCGGACGTGAGCTCCCTGACTGTCTTTCACCCAGACGTCTCTCAGGGACTTCAGCGAACTTCATGCCAGCGGCATGATGTTCCTCACACCATAGGAGGCAAACAAGCCCATTCCATTCCTCAGATTCGCCCCTCCCCCCCTCGCTGGGTTGATTTATAGAGTTGATTACATAAAAAATATTTTTCTGCTCAGCTGTTGGAGTGTGATGTATGAAAGCTGTCAGCGGATGAGGCTTCATTCTTAAATATGCTGGCGGGATCATTCTGCATTTCCATCATTGCAGGCTGTTTAAGATATAAACTTCAAAATGTCAGACTTTACAGAAATGAATTTAATTCCAACTTGCCAGGCATTTTTGCTGGTTATTGCGCATACATTCTGCCACATCCAGCCTGTTTCTGAGGGCTTGTTTTGGTTGGGGCTCCTTTCTCGAGGGTACTCCTGCTTCCTCTGCACGAGAGAGATGCCCTTTTCTGCTCACACCCACTGATCATCCGCTATGGCTCGGTTTAACAACCCTAATTTATTCATAGTGCACCGCCTGCTTATTGGTGGAATCTGTCATTTGGTGATTATAAAGGGATATATGGAAATCTGGGAAATTGCACAGTGATCTTTGCTTGTTGCATGTGAGGTCTGTAGGGCGCAGAGGGAATGCTGTTTATGTTTATGGTTTGTAGTGTTAACATTAGCTCAGATCACTGGATCACCAGTTTACTACCCTATAAGGCTAAATACACTGTGACCACTTTCCTACGTGGTAACATGTAGTATTCTAGGATGTTCCTGAACCACTTTAAAGGTTGACAAGATGCGTGTTCAGTAAAAGCATTTCTGCCCATCATTGTTGGACTGAGCTGTTCTTTTTTCACTTATGGCCTTCCTGTTAGCTTTAACGAGTTGGACCATTGTCCTCTGAGCCCTCTCATTAACAAGGTGTTTTTGACAGCAGAGTCTTCTGACTTTTTATTATTTATCACAACATTCTATCTAAATTTGCGTTACTATGTGAAAATCCCAGGTGGTTGGCTCTTTCTGAGATACCAGAACCACTAAGACATAGTCATACATTTACCATTGCTTAGGTCATGCATCTAAGCCATCCTGATGCATAGCCGTACTCTAACTGAACCTCTTGACCTTGTCAGTGCGCTGTGTATTCATTTTCAGCCATATGATTGGTTGTTTAGAGAAGCAGGCTGCTTGCCTTAACAAGCAGGTTTACCTAATGTGTTTTACTGAGTACCTATTTTTGGTAACACTACTTGAGGGAGCACAAATACTTATTAGTAACTGAGTTACTGCTGAAATACAAATCATGAGCAGATATAGTACCTAATATATGCGTCACAATTCATTAATAATGAACAAATATGACATCAGCATTTCACTTGAGTTAGTCATTACTTGTTCTTTCAGTTGTTCCTTCAATAGTTCACAAAGATTTACAGAATTAAGAAATATCGTAATTGCATAGTGATTGCAATTTTTGTAAAAGATGCATCATGATTCATTAGTGAATGAATATAAGATAAGTATTTAACTAAGACGTAGTTTGTGGTCAATTAATATACAAGTAATAGCTGCCGAATTACCCTATTTTCTTTCTTCTGGTATAGAACATTGGCCAGTCCCACCTTCGGCAGTACCACTCCAATCCTTCAATGGTTATGCGGTCA
>JAABNX020000008.1:12179504-12190967 GCA_015163995.2 Mormyrus lacerda
TCTGGAGAAGCAGAGAATCGGACGCAGCAATTAACGAGTCTGTATGAGTTTTCGCGTTCAGGGGCACGCCCCCCCCCACACACACACACACACACACACACACACACACACACTGGCTGGCTGCAGAACTGCTGATGTTGAATGGAGTGACTCCAGAGTCCCTGTGTTGCAGTAGTACTGGACTTTTCCGTTGGAGAATCTCCTTGACTCCTTTAGCCTCCTAGGCCATCTGCTTCCAGATGTAAATGGCACCCATGTCTTTAATGCTCCACCGAAATTCCTGCAAGATGCCTGGATTTTTCACTTGCTGCCTCGAATGTTCTTGCTTTAGTTGAAGTGAAGCAGAGGATTACTAAAGTCAGAGTGTTATTTCTGGCCTCACTGTACACTGCTCTTTTTCCCCAGTAACTGTAGCCCTGTTTTTCCCGCTTCTCCCACTAGGCGGCTGCAGAGTCGGCAGAGGCACAGACCATCCGATCGGTCCAGCAGACGTTGGCCTCCACCAACCTCTCCCCCTCGCTGATGCTCTCAGCTCCCATGGCGCAACACCCGTCTATGTCGGCTGCCACCCAGGCCCTGCAGCAGGTGCTCCCGCGTGCCATCGCCCCCAAGCCGCTGCCAATGCGGCTGGCAGGCGGCCCTGTCCCGGGCTCTGTGGCTGGAGGAGTGCCGCATGGCATGCCCTCGCAGCTGATTGGCCAGATGGGCGCCGGGACGCCGGGGAATGCCCCTCCCTCTGCGGTCACCCAGATGAGCCCGCCCATGCAGCCGCCGCCGCAGCAGCAGCAGCAACATCACCACCAGATGCAGCAGCTGCAGCAGCACCTGCACCAGCAGCAGCTGCACCACCAGCAGATCCAGCAGCAGATGCAGCAGCAGCATTTCCAGCAGCACCTGAAGCAGCAGCTGCAGCAGCATCACATGCAGCAACAGCAGCAGCACGTCCAGCAGCAGCAGATGCAGCAGCTCCAGCGCATGCAGATGCAGCAGCTGCATCAGCAGCAAATGCAGCAGCTTCAACAGCAGCAGCAAGCATCCCAATGTTCCCCGCCCCAGCAGTCTCCAGGCACCCCGCAGTCTGTGGGGGGCTCTGCCTCCCTTGGCAGCCCACAGCCCCCGTCCCAGCAGCAACATCAATCCCAAATACAGTCCCACTCTCAGGCCCACGCGCAGGCCCTGTCCCAAGTTAGCATCTACTGAACCAAAATCTATTTCATTAAAAAAAAAAGGAATTTAACTAAAAGCACCAATCCTGGCTGCTTTTCTAAGTTGCACTTAAGAAGTGTGTAAAGTATGTTTTACGATGAACTTTCCACTGTTGTAGATGGATATGCAGAAATATGCATAAAGGAACAAATATTTGAGATGGATTTTGTCTATAAAATAGGCTGTATAATGAAAAGGCGTTTTTGGGCGACTGCCTAGTTGCGCATTTTTTTTCTCTCTCGTTTTCTCATAACCTTTAACTGAAAATGGACCTGAGGTGCCACTGTGTTAAAACATGCTGTAATGTTCACAGGGAAAATGCCCCATATTATTTAAAGGCTTTATTCATAAGCTTCACACCGTCAGTTTTGCTCTGAGGACGGGCAAAAACGGTGGATCTGAAGAGCATCAGCGGAACTTAAAAATCAGTGCGGGCAAAGCTTGCTGCATATTAAACCTTCAAAGAAACACTTTAAACTCTGGAGGGAACTTTTAGACTCCGATGACTTACAGTTCTGGAAAGCAGTAACCGGTTCATGATCCATAAGAGGCCAGTGTGTTATGGGGGCCGTCTACCACCCCCTTTCCCTGGTTATGTTTGTTTCGTTTTGCTCGCCCCTGTCTGTGTGAAGCCCTGAATCGTAATATGCTGCCACAGAGGCATGTGGACACGTATTTGGGGTGCTGTGAACACCGATTGTGAACCTAAAGGACCCCGAAATAACTTGGGAGGGAGCTTGGTTCAGAGGATGAGGTTGATAGAGGGCAAAAAGAAACAATACCATAGACCAATTCACGTCATTGTGTGTCTTTAAACTGTAATGGAATCTGCTGTATGTGTCTGTGACTGAGGGTAGGGAAATATCCCTCAAACTCATCCGCGTGAAAAAATGCAGTGTACAAACGGCACTCCAAAAAAAGGCGGGAAAAAGAGGAAAAAAAAAAGAAAAAAAGAAATCACCCTTTGAAGTATTTGTCCTTACCTCAGGCTTAACATGCTCATAAATTATGTTTTTTTTTTTTTCTTTCTTCATGTTGTCTAATAAAGTGAATATTTTATGGTTAGTGTAAATGGCAGGATTTAGGTTGAAGCTGTCATTATTTTTCTCCATCCCGTGATTAACAAAAAATTAAAAACAAAAAAAATTATTGTGATGAATTTATTCTGCCACGTTGTCGGGGGCGACAGAAGTGAGGGTGGGATGTTTGTGCCAGTTACAAAGAAATCTGTAAGAATGGAAAGAGCAAAGATGTACATTTTTCATATCATATGTTCTAAAGTTTTAATATGTGAGGCTTTAATTAAAACATTGGTAAAATTACCTGTGGATTGCTACATCGCATAGTGTATTTCTGCTGTTTTGTACTTTTTTATGAGTTACAATAGCAGTAATTAAGTCGTTTGTATTTTGCTTACAGAAAACGAATTCAACTGCCTTTTAAATCTGTCTATAGAATAAATGCATTTCAGTATAAAACTCTATCTGTTTTTGAGCTCTTAATAGGCAAATTTATTGAGTTTTGCTTGGTCAATGAAGTAAAAGAACATTCCATCAGTTATATTATATTAGCCATAATTTTGTATGAAGCATTATATTTCTCAGTGTCCACTTGTTTTCAATTAAAGACGACGATAACAAATGTTTATTTCAAGGAATCGATTCATTTCAACAATTGATTATAGAACCAAAGGTTTTTTTATGTAGTCAATGCAAGGTTAGATGAAGCACTCCAGGAAAATGAGCATAAAACCCTGTTTTACATTATTATTGTATTTGCAGTGATATGATTTGAGCAGCCGTTGTACTATGCAGTGTAATATGTAAAAAAAAAAGTTGTTGGGCCTCTCATAATTTTCCTTTCACACCTATCAGCAGTTTAGCTTTTTTAGCTATGCGCATGTTGTCTGAATTGATGAACTGTGAAGACCCTCTGGGTGTATTCACTCTATTTAAGAATCAAGTGAATCTGGGGAAGGGGGGTATAAGGGGGTAGGCATCTCAGTCAGTTATCATAAATCTACAATGGGATTGCAAGACAAATGGACTCCGGACCTCAAAATGTCTAAAACAAAAGAAATGACAAGGTGCATGTATGTATATGTATGTATGTGTGTGTGTGGGGTGGGGGGGGGGGTAGGGTGAGGTTGGGTAAAGGCATGGTATAAACAGGATGGATTGTTTTAAAAAGTAATTATTTTTAGCATATTGCTATATAGTTAAAATTGTCGGAGACCTGCAGTAATATTTCTCCTAGTACAGAGTGACTCAATTCCCATCTCTGTTACATGATTAATTACAGCATCTGTCCTGACAGAAGCAGCAGAGAAGAGGCCTCTAGGAAAACTGCAAATACGCACTGGCAACAGTCTTAAACCGCTTATGATGAAATGAAAATTAAAAACAGCAAGTGCTGTGCATGACCTGAATCTCAATAGCACAAACGAGAATGCTGAAGGTGTCCATGACTACCAAACACAAGATTTAAAAACACACAGTAATGAGTCTCTGGAAGTGGCATTTATTATTCAGAGAAATATTTTCAGGAAGGGACATTAATAATGCATGCTGCTCTTGTTATTTCCCAGCCCGTTAACATTGTGTTTACTGTGTACAAATATTTCACTGTTTGGACCATTCACTTGAAGTTATTTGCTTGCTTTTTTGATACATTATTGTGAACCATTCAGAAAACATGATAATGAATGCTATTTTTCCCAGGACTTGTGCAGTTATATCTTCACATTAACCAGTATTTTGAATTTGTTCTACTTCGGGGAGTTTTCTTAAAATTGTTGTGTTTGACAAAGCAGAAGTTCCCAAATTACGTCTTTAATTCTACCTGGTCAGCGATTTTGATGTATGTCAGTATGACCCAGATTGTCTTTTGTTGCCCTGTCCCAATATCTGTCTGCGCATGAGGGTCGCGCAGGGAAGACAGCTGCGCTGCGTTTTCTCGCTGACTGCACGCGCACAATGCGGGTATAACAATAGGTTTGCACTGACGTCGACCTACCCGTCGGCCCAGCTCGCGCCCTACTTTTCCGCACGTGGCGCGCGCGGCTTTCGGCCGTGGACCTTGTAGTATGGCGTACGCATCTATACGGGGAAAAATAAATCCAACTACAAAGCTTTATAATGTATTCTTACAGTTTACGTCGATTTTAAATGACCCAGAGCTGCGCGGACGCGATGGTGTAGCCAATTCGAGTTCTTCGTATCTCACGTATTCCCCCAAAGCTGCGGTTGATGAATTTCTTATGAGCGTGTGTCGTCTTTCACTACGCGAGGAGAGCGGCGATTTTCGGAAAGGAAGCAAGGTGCGTTGTGGTATCTCTTTATCGAATAAGTGCCAACTCTGCCAGGCTATCGCTACGAAACTACAAAGGCGCTGGCCGTCGTACAGAACGAAGGCATGTCTGCCAAATCAAACTTCTGTCCACCTGGAGCGATAAACTCAACACGTTAGTGTTACTGCAAACCGTCAACATATTTTCAACCGTTTACACAACTTGGCTGTGTTGTTCCTCCAAACCGTTACAAATGGATATTGGCAGTGAAGGGCCGATCCCACGACAGCTTGCTGGCTGAATAACCATTACCGTACCGTTACTCATGAACCAGAGCGTGTCAGACTGGATAGACCGGTGTGGACCGAACCAGTAGCGGCCTGACTGTGGCTAATGCGCTGGTAGCAGCTGGAGTGCAGTACTTTTTGCTTTACTAATTACGAATACTCCCGTTAAATCATCCACAGTGTATACCTGCCACGATCAATTACAGCATTTCCAATTAAGAAGTAGATTCATCATTACAGTATTAATGTGCATTAATGAAGATTTTTATAATATGAATAACATATAAATAACGTTGTATTAATCGATTAATTAAAACGTGGCTTAATCAGTTTATTTAAAAACTGCAAAATCAGTGTATGTCAAGATATTGGGCCATCATATAGATATTCAGTTCAATAAACTAATTATTTCAAACTTTGCATTCTTGACATATTAAAAATAACAATGTAATGCTGTGTAGAGAATTTCCATAAATTTATACTAAACATGAAAAGGCCTCACCAAGGTCATAAAAGTTATTAGGAATGCAGTGCAAACCATTAGTAATGTTATGTATCTGATTTAAGTCTTTGTACATTCATTTTTTCTGAGGGTGTTTAAATCCATTGTTTTTCTTGGCCAGTGTCAGTTTCTTAACAATATGGAGTCCTATTGTGTTAATGTGCAAGGTCAGCTGGTTCATATTGTACTGTGGAATCTGGAAGAAGTGCAGCAACATTAACAATTACCATATTTATCAAATCGGTCGCTTTCGTGACTCAGTGAGAAGGTGGCTTCATTTCCATCCTTGAGTTAAATTCTCTGGAAGTTCTGCTTCGTTTTCATTCTTCTGACCTCTGTGTCAGCCTTGAAATTTGTACTGTACAATTTTTTACAAGTTTAATAAAAGCAAAGGACACTCTGTCCTTTACATGAGGAGAAAAAAAACATTAAACCTCATACATCCACTTAATTTTTTTGGTCATTTCAGACTGCAGAACTCCAGGATATTTTATGAAGAGGTTTAAAGAGAATGAAATATCTCGAATTACTGGTGTATTGGAAAGCAGTGGTATTCAACCACTAAACTACTTAGTAAGCAGGTGTTGCATTTGTTCCATATCAGAGTCGTGATTTGAAATATTTTTTTTCCTTAGAGTCATGTACCTTTATTATTGTATCTGAAATTTGCATGAAGAGGATCAGCTAAACTGTTCCTGAGTTTTTCCTGCACAGGGACTTTTTGTTTGACTGATTCCTTTGGTGCCAGTGCTGTGATTTTATGGCATATAGCAAAGGTAAGTTACAAACCACAATTTTAATGGGTCTGTCCTGGGCCTTTTCACTTGAATATAAAATTGCTTACTGAGCCTACACGTTTTCTCATTGTCCATCCCTCTGCCTAGAGCAGCCTGCTCCAATAGCCTGACAACAGGAAGCACTGGGGAGTAATGTGAGGTATACCCTGACCGCTGTTGGATGGAGGACTCCCACAGTGTGTTCACAGGGACACCAGTACACACGGTATGTGTCTAGAATATGTGGGGGTGTTGGTGTAGCAGACAAATCCCTTCTGCTCTGAAACAGGGCTGGTTCATTACCTGGCAGTTATGCGTCAGCAAGCCGAATGACTTCGTTTCTGTAAAATGTATAAATACATTACACACTACAGTAACCCTGTTATTGAAATTGGTCGGATACATTTTCAGTGTTTTATCTTTCTGTTCGTGGGCTTGCTTGAAGCGGGCTCATTTTCATTTGACTTGATAGTTTAACCCTCTGGTGGCAAATTAATATCACTTTGAACCTGGTCACCTGACTGTCCATCCTAAGACAGATACACTCCCACTACACACACACAAACAAAATGAAGAAATCCCACGTTTGTGTCATTTTATGTGGATCATGTTGAACCATGTAAAATTCAATCCTGAGAGTTTGATTTGTCTGAACCTGACACAGTTTATCTATAATTACGTTATACCGCATGATAATAGGATTTGGATATGGAATATACCACGTGTTATGGCTGTTTTATGTTTGTGATTTATCAAAAGAGAGGATGCATTGTGTGTGTTGATTTGTGCATGCCTTATTCCAGGACTTCCATTGTGAGATTGTCTGGGCTTTTGAAATTTAGATTCAGGGACAAGTGAATGTGCAGAAAAGGCATTGAAAAGGTCAAGAGGCCATCCAATTAGAAAAAGTGAATATTTCTGTTTGCATGTTCAGCTACAAAGGGGAGGGAACAGAAAAGAAACTTTCCTGACTCCAGCCTTCACCAGGGCCCTGCATAAGTGACCTGCCTTTAAATGGCCTTTTCCGAATGGCTTTCACCTTAAAGGGATTTACAGCTCGCAGAACTTGAAAACCTGGCAGACCTATTTATTTTGCCTCAAAATGTCAACATAAACAAGGTACTTCATTGCACAGTATCAAGTCGTGCTGTTTCAGATGTGCCTCTCATATGGCCATGGAAGCAAGCAACATTTCTAACAATGAAGACTACATCGATAAAGCTTTAACAATTATTGTGTAGTACAATTATGTCCAGTGCCACTTCTAATTTGCTGTTATTATTTTTGCTGCTGCTATTACAAGTAGTGACTAAAATCCACTAGGCTTACTCGCCTTCTAATATGGCATTTAAAAGGGTTATTTAGATTTTAGTACGAACTGCCAATTTCAGTGACCATTTGACTTTTGTAAGATTAAAATTTAATTTGCGACGGTTTTACAATAAAAGAATGGGTAGAAGCCAGATTTAAATATAAGATTATAAAAAAACAATACCTTTCTGTTTAGTGCTACATGTTTTGTTAAATATTTCTCTGCTTGATTCAGTGCTGGGGGTGCTGTCATAAGAAGTACATTTAATTGTACTATTGTAAGATTTATACAGCACAGGTCAGAAACATTTCAGAAGTACCCATCTACTCATTTATTTTTATTTCCACATAAGTGTATTTTTAAGATATGTTTTATACCTTTAATTATTTCTTTTATGACTCAGAACATCTTTATTTTATTGATTGATTTTGCACTCAATGATCCTTCAAACTTTAATTAAGTTAATAGGCAGAGTATTTTATTTCATTATTGGGCTGAATTAAGAGCCAAATGCTTATGGAAAGAATGTGTGCAGAGGTTGTCTTTTTGATTAACGGCTGAGTAATTATTTAATTTGATGCCCATAATAAAATTACCCATCCATTTCTGAGGCATTTTTCTTGACCCCTGTGGGATGAGTGCTAGCTGTTTGCATTGATGATAAAAGCATCTTGTGCAGTGATACGTCACAGAGCAATTTACTGCCATTGTGTCACATTGTAACGTGGCTGTAATCGAGCACTCAGAGCACAGTGGAGGGAAAATGACGTCATCACGAACTGGTTGGCTGGTAAGGTGAGCAAGTGGTCGGGGTTCCATGGAGGTCCCCCTGGCTCAGGGTCTGCGCTTGACGATGCCACACCCTCCTCATGGGAATGGACATGTGTGCACAAAAGCTCAAATACAAGCACCTTTTGCAAGTCAGTTACTAAAGTAAAGGCATGTCAAATAAATTTTATATCTGCAGTATCACAGTTTGGGAAGCAATATGAGCGATCCCTCATTGATTGTAGGTCCATTCCTCAGAGTAAACGTGATTTTAGTCTTTTTGATCTGAAACTACAAAACTTAAACAACTCTGCTGAATTAGGCTCTTTATTAAAGTAATCAGTGTGAACAATGATAAATAGACCAAGAATGAGAGCTTATGGCTGGTATTTTTTCTACTGATGTCATTTAGATATTTACTTTACCATATTGATTTGTTTGCTCAATGATGTTTTTACAATCACTCTGTTAGACAGTACAGGGAGCTTTGATATGACAGGAAATTAAGCTGTATTGGGTGAAATGTTTATTTGCACCGCACTGTGGAAAACAGCTACCGCAGTTTGATGTCAGCATTTGAAATGATCTTATTTCATCTTTTTGTAACTCTGTGTGTTTTTTTTTATATAGAATCTTGTTCTGAATTGGCCTTCTATTGCGTCTTACTTACCGTGCTAATGCTAGCTATTACTGATCTCCCATGTTTCTATGGCAACAGAGCTGATAAAGTGTACTGAAAGGGAAAAATGATAGATTATATGTGCATGCTGTGTCATATCCAATTAGCTCAAATTGACTGTACGGCACATTATGCGGGTGCTCTGGGGAAGATCGATAAATATGGACAACGTCCAGAAAGGTTCCCCCTCGTCTTCTTTGTCTTCTCCCGCCCCGGATGGCAGGGGAAAACAGAGACGGATCATGCTATGATGATGTGCTCTCACTGCTGAAGGGGCAGGTGCTGCATAGACACCATTCAGGCTTGGCCTATTCAGCCTGAGCTCCTGTAACGCTCCATTCATGCATAGCAAAACACCATCTGCTCCTGTTTTGCCTCAAGCAATCACAGCTGACCAAAAAAACCACCATAACAGCTGTTGCAAAACAAAAGCCAAACAAAGGAGTGTAGCGAGAGGTTAGACGTGCGTCCAACACTGAGAAATATTCCAGGGAGTGGGTGAAGGAAACAGTAGGGTTTTCAGGGGGAGGAAAAATGGAAATCTACTGAGGAACGCCAGGAGAAGGGGTTAAATATGAGACATTCAGTCCATCTGTCTGAAGGAGCCTTCAAAACTCTCAATAGGTCAGGTGATGAAAGACGAACAGAAATAACAGAAATAATGCCTGCAGACATTCATTAGAAATCTTTGTACTTTGCAGATGAAAATGAATGGTTAGTGGAATGGAAGCCCATCTAGCTGTTCTTGTTGCTTGTTGAGTTAACTGGTGGGAGAGCCTGGTTAGCAGACACACAATAGGGAAGTAAAGAGTAAGAGCACATGGAAAAAGCAGGTTTGTCTTTGGATTAGGGCCTCCTCCATGTTGAGGAATGGACCACCCGGACATCCTGCTGGCATACAGACAATTTGCATTTGAATATTCCATATTTACAGTAAGTTGTTACAGAGGTATATAGTAGAATGCTTCGTATTAGAATACAATGCTATCAGTGTTTCACCACTGTCAGTTACCACTGTGCACCATGTGCTTTAAATGTTCATTTTATTTTGTTATTAAAAAGTCAGAACCTTTCTCTAAAATAATACAGTATTGTATTTCAAACAATAAGATGCTGAAATAGACATTTTCATTGAAAAACTCTATGACATACTAAGGCTATTTCAAAGATGAATGAAAAGATGGCCCAAAGAGAGTAATTCCTCTTTCTTGGTTGAGGAAGACAGATGGCGAGGGTGCCAACTTCTGGACACCCATGGGCATATCGGCCTGGAGGTGTGGGGGAGCCAAACAGGTCGCATGCCTTCAGACCTCGCTGATCATGGATCAGTTCTGTTTCTGCATTAGGATTTTCTTTGGTCTCGGCTCCCCTCCCTGCCCCAAACCTCACAAATTCTATCAGTGTGGCCACCCCCTCCCCCCAAACACGCACACTTCTGCCGTCGGCATATTATATTTTAGTGATTTCTCCAATGTTGTAATCTATCATTATTGTATTATGTGAGACTAAACGGTATATCTCTGCCATACTTCATAGCAGGAAACACTGGGATCAGACAAGTCCCTTAACTGAAATGTTTTCGTGATGCATTTTATGATCAGTTAAAACATTTTTCTCATACATTGGTCTCTCAGAAGAGTGTTCTGCAGTGTCATTTATAAATGTCTTCCTTGGAACAGCAGTTTTCAATAAATACTGCAAAAGATAAATAATAAAGCCATAAGGAGACAAGTCCAGCTATTTATCTCTGTTTTTGTGGAGATTTGTCCAGTGGGATCTGGTCTTCTTGTCCAATTTTTTTTTTAAAGTTCCTTTTTAGTTAGTTAGATGACAAAGTATTACTCCTTCTTAACTACTTATATCACTTGCGGAATATTTTTTTTAGCTTTTTAGTTGACATAAACCAAAGAAACAAGCTATTTAGTCCAGCTTTAATTTAGCTTCTATGTTTAAACCTAGCTAGCTTTTGTAAGTTTTCTTGTTGATTATCTGTTGTTTTTAATCTGAAGGTATTTATATAGCATCCTGTGAAATTAGTTTTTACTACAGAAACTAATCATTTTAACTGGGCTAGCCTTGTGAGAATTGCTTTGTAACTACGGCAACACCTTATAGTAAGTGGGTGGGTCTGGGTCTCTGCTTATAATGAGAAAACAAATAACCCAAGAGTTGTTCGACCTCATTCTCACTGTACAATAGTGGAAGAAATGGGGTATCATTGGTAGGAACATCATGACTGGCGTGTTTCTCAAACCGTCTCTAAAATGCTTTTGAACACTCTAATAGATAGAACGAATCATTTTTAGCGTAAGCTAAACCAAATTCTTGTTGTCTTTCTTAATATTAGCTTTCTCCCTTACTGTATAAACACATCAGAGATGAGAGAGAAAAATCATAGCACTCCTCCATCACAGTAATTTGCCCCCCCCCCTTCCCTTGCAGAGGCAGCATTTATTTATTTATTTATTTATTTTTTGCCGAGAGGGTCAGCCTCTCTCAAGGAGAACAAGGGTTGGCTGTGTTTCTGTCAGAAGGGGTTTAGTGCTTGACCTGTGAGTTCACTCGCCACTCAGAGTGCTCCATTGTTTGTGCGTCCTCATTGTGCGTGCGTCACTTGTTTGGGCGGACAGGGTGGGGGCGGGGC
>JAABNX020000008.1:12191067-12212879 GCA_015163995.2 Mormyrus lacerda
GACAGGGTGGGGGCGGGGCGGGCGGGGGCGGGCTGCAGCTCGGATTCTCCACACCCCCAGAGCATCGGCCGTTGGAAAGAAGATTCCACGACTGAATAGGTTTCCTCACTTCTGCTACAGCCTTTCATTTCCTTGCGAAGAGCATTGAAACGAGAAACTGAGAACAGGATAATTACATATTTATTGATATTTAGCAATTGAAAAACTGGCAAAATAGTCACAGGATGGGGAGATAAAGCGAGTCTTTATCTTTTTAAGTGCTGAGTTTCTTAAGCATTCCTTTGCTGCTGTACTTTTGAGGTTTCATTCGCTTCCCCCAGGGGCATGAAGTACCAAATGGCGTTCCCGTGAGTGTGATGTGTAGAGGAGCTCACAGCAGTTTGGCACAGTCTTTGTCCTTGAGGGTGCTAGCTGATGCTGGCTGATGCCTCATGAGCCTGCTCAGTACTGCCTGATATATAGTACTTTGCGAAAGTCATAGCCAGTCAAAGAAAACGTTTAAAGCTATTTATCTGGATACTAAGTGTATATTTGCTCAGGAAACAAAAATCAATATTAGAACATATGCAAAAAAACGGCAACACAATAAAAAGCTAACAAGAACCTTACTGGTATGTTGTTGGGTGGAGCACTGTTTCAGTTCCCAAACCTCACCTCAGGTGCAGCCCAGCCATTCCATGTATCCCATAAATTTCACCAGGCGGTGAAACTTTGGTACTAAATCTTAATTCACCGAACTAGTCAACTCAATAATATATTGATTAGCCAAATAAAAGTATGCTAAAATTATACTGGTATACTGAAGTGACTTCTAGAAGAGGTTATGAAGTGGCTAAGCTAGCACATGGTAGCATGAAGATCTTTCATACATCTTTTTCTTTGATTCCCTACCACTTTTACACAGTACTGTAGGTGTAGTTGAACAACAAGGCTGTTTTGTCTGGCATATTGACAAGCTTGTGTTCACTTTGGGCTCCTATAATGAGCTGCCTGCTTGTGTATAACGGTGACGCCCACCTAAAACTGAACAGCATTTAGGTGCTATTAGTACTTGCTAATCAAACTTACAGTGTAGGTTCAAAGTTGCAGATGTGCAACCAACCTCTCATTGTTTAGCCGTCAGCTGTCTGTGAGATTGTATATAATGTATATAATGAGTTACATTTAACACCCCCTCCATGTTGTGTTCCTCCTCTCCCTCACGTGTGTGTCATGTATAACGGCTAATGAACATTGGATTACTGGTACCCAGTAGTGAGTGAATCAGCACCGGGAAGGGAGTCTGATGGGGATGAAATGGAGGGAAGTGTGCTTGCAAACATTTCAGTGTACATCTTCCAACAGTTTAATCAAGGGGTGCTGGCAATCTGTCTTCTCCTTCATTGTCATCCAGTGGGGTGGGGCGGGGAGGGGAGTCTATTTATCATACGGTTTTAATGTGCTAATTCTGTGTCCGTAATCTCTGGCAAGATCATCAATCAATGAAGACATTGACACACGGCTCCTAGCATCCGCCCTTCCTTCACACACATGCCATGCACGCACACACACATTCACATAACCTTCCCACCTTCCCAAACCCCATCACGCAGAAAACAAAGGGGCCATCTCTTTACATGTCTTCAGATGGTTCTTATGCCCCTCCCCACCTTGCAACACAAAGCATGGCACACTGTCATCACTGATTAATGGAAGAGCCAGAGCTGTAGCTTTATTCATTCCTTTTTTAAAAGCATGTCCTCATTTTGTACCACTGAAGATCTCCAGTTTTTCAGAAGCAAATGTCAACACATTTTTGTATTATTCTCCATATGCCTGCAAAGAGAGACAATTTTCTCAACAGACCAGCTTCTAGACTGATATACTTATGTACACTCTTGACAGTAGAAGTACTGTACGGAAAATACATTGATATGTCTTCCTGCTTTTGTGAAATACATACTAGTGATGGTTTTAAGATTTATGGCCTGCTCTACACGATACTAATTCACATGTCCGTCTGCAACTTTACCCACTGTTAACTGTTATTTGTCGAGGGCAGACGAATGTAATTGTCATTGAATCATTTACGGCGCTACCCTTGTACAGTGAAATCCGTAAAGAATTTCCAAGTGATTTTGTATAATAAGAAATGTGTGTTTTCTGAGGGCAGCCTTTAATAATGCATGCTGCGGTGTGAATTATTTAGGAGTGAAGTCTTTTTTTTTTTGAAGGAAATGTGCCCTGCTGGAGAAACAGGAGGTGAGTGGAGACTATATGGATTCTGATGGCTTTTTGTTTTAGTGTCAAACTTTTACACTGAGCGGGCAGTTAAAAGGGAGTTATGGCACTTTAAGAGATTAGAGGTGACAAAGCTAATTCTGACGGCGTAAGTCGAACATGCACGCCTCTTTTGACCTTTACTCAGGCTATGAGACGTAAGTGGCTCACAAGAAGAACCCCATTAAAAAATAAATAGAGGTGCTTTATGAAAAGGTCAGGACACATGTTTCTGAAAAAATGTATTTATCTCCCAGCCAAGAGCAATAGACTTAATTCTAATTTGTAAAAGGGAAAAGGAGACGGGGTAATATAACATGTTTGTTTCAGTTCAGGCACTTTTTCAATATCTCTTATTTACAACATGAGCTGTGTTTCTGTTCAGTATGTGCATAAATATAAACTGTGTTCACTATCCTTCAGCCAGACCGCTTAAGCTCTAAACAAGAGGTGAGTAATGCTTGTGATATACGACATTATACCCTAGTTTAATCGCTGCAGATAGTGAGGTGTCTCACAAAGACAGTCCTTTATGAGCTCTTGTGACTTGTTCTTTACCAAATGCTGTGCTATAAAGGGCAGCTGTGCACAAGCAGCCCTCATAGTGTCTATAGTGCCTCCCTAATTCTTTGCATGCACTTCCCAGTCACAGAGGAAATGCCTGTCTCACAATTTCAATTCAGGCCTTCTATATGAATGCCAGTAATGCACTTTCATTGAGTAGACCGTGTATGTGTTGGTTTTTTCTGTTATTCTAAATTATGAGATCTAAAAGCCCACCGCATTCAAATCGCACGGCTGGACAAACAGGAGCCTGAAGAATGTCGTAATGAAGACCAAGTTATTCATACACTTGTTGGTATGTTGTTATTTCAAAATTTTCTAAAAGGAAAAACTGGAAAATGAGACAGTCATGAATTTGGTTTTCATGTAAAAGCAGCCATATCCATAATATTTATTCATAATATCTTTTTCTCACTTTCTAAACTTTTCTCAATTTCAATTTCTGCTTTACAGAGTGGCACTAAAGTTTGCCTTATCAATAATAATGTGTTAAACCTACCCATATAATGGAAAAAAGTAATAGTGCGCATCACACATCCAAAGCACCTTTTATTCTCTTATCGGGCGGGTGGCTGGATGTGATGCCAGTCACCTCAATATGCATGCCTTATATCATTTCTGTGTGCTAGGACTCTGACTATATGACTTAAAACTGCATGTACTACGTGGTCATTGTCTGTATGTAATGTAATGACTTCCAGGGACAGTACACGACTCTTCCATACATGCTACTTGTTAGGTCACGTGACATGTCGGTCACGCTTTGTTGGCTGGAAAGTTCATGTAGTTAATCAGCATCGGCTAAACACCAAAGGGACAGAATGCTCTCCTTTCCACCCCGAGCTTCTCCTGGAGACCTGAGCCTTCGAGGTGAGGCGCGTAAATCATGTGGTAGACCGGGAAGGGTTGAGGCCTGTTGTCCGTTTTGATTTTCTTGTCGCCTGTTGTATAGGTGTTTGTAGCAGACAGGGCCATTATGATAAAGTGATTGGATTCAGGGGGAATTGCCTGTACTTTGGTAATGATGTAGAGCACCATCCGTCATGTTTACACCTCGATGGGAGGTAATAAAGCTGTGCGATATTGCTGCTTGTCAGATTGGATGTTCTGTGTCGGTACTGGGGACAGAGGGGAAAAAAACGGGGTTCTGTCAGTGCATCATCTGTGTGGTGATTATATTTTACTCACAGTGAGCTTCAAACCGAAACCATTTCATAGTTTTTTGCTGGAAAATGCCTCAGGGAATCTGAGAGAGAAATAACAGGCAGTTCTGCAGAAGGAGGGGGAGGGTGGCCCCACCACACTTTCAGAAAGATGACATTTGTCCCCCCCCCCCATCAATTTAGTTCAAAACAGGTAGGTGCTCTGTGATATGTGTCTCCCTGCTCCCCACACACTTTTTTATATCAGTGCAATGCCAGTGTGTGAAATGATCTCTGTCTTGGGATTTTATTTTGCTTATTTATTTTTGATAAATAGTGGGTCCAGAATTCTAGGAAGACAATGAATGTTTTAGCGTGAGAAAGCCCAGTGTTCTCTGTGAAATAGGGACGCCGTGGCAGGTGTAAATCCACAGGACTAAAGGATGTTTGTGCTTCTGTCATACATAATAAGGTAGTTTAACATTTCAGAATCCTTGCAAAGTCATCTAGGATAATAAATAATATATCTAGCCTTGGACTTCAAAACCCCTAGCAGCAGTGAACAGTAAATATCAGGTTAATGAATCTTTGGAGAAATTCCAGACTTGAACTGTCTGCTTCTTGGTGGATTTAAAGCTAAACTATGAGGATGGATTGTCTTTGCCTGGTCAGCTTTGCTTACTAGTCTGTTGCTTTGCTAACAAAAAGGGAAAATATTGTATTTCAGGACGTGGAGTCGATGTATCACATCACAGCTCATCTAAAACCACATGGAAACAATATCTTGCAATCTCCTGAAAAGGTTACAGATGCTGTATTTGCAACAATAAAAATTAATTGGTTTTTCTGTTCTTTTTTCCCTTCAGCCGTGTTTTTTTCTTCTTCATTTTATCTCTTAGATGTGATGACTCACTGTAATGATTCTGAACAAGCTGATTTTAATTTGAATTTTTTTGTTTCCGAAGTAATAAAAACTGACATGACAGTGTACCTCGAGCAGACACAACTAATGAGAAAATGAAATTAGTTTTTCGGCTGGTTGATCAGAAACATACTATACATAATAATCAAGCATTTATTTGAGATGATTGTGTGTGTTTCACAAACCTAGGAATATCAGTACCCAGTATTCTTTGTCTGATGTCTGATCTAGCAAAAGATGTACTCTTTGTATATATAAATAGCATGGGTTCCCACAGGTTTTGACCTTCATAATCACTGTACAAAATCAGTCTGATGTTTTTCATTTTGTTTTTGAATTATACAAATGGTACAAGTTGCACCTAATGCTTTCTGTTATATACACTCACTGCTCTCTTAAATGCTGCATTTTATGGGACTTTGTAGAAATGCATAGATTAAAATTACAGGTTTTATTGTTTACTAAACCAGCTAGGCTTCGGAAGAAATGATGGAAAAAAACAGGAGACACACAGATTTCTGCAGACGGAGTGTGAGACCCCTGGGATAGAGCTTCTGGAAATTTCCAGTCTTCTATTATTCATACACAGTGGAGTCTGAGGCCCAATTAAGCAACACCCAAATGCTGTTAATTTCATGTACGATTTGCTTGACCATCCACTGGGAGACTTTAGTTGAGTTAGCTGATAAAGGAGGCACAAGACCTAGGAGGATTGGTATGAGAGATGGCTACATTTTTAATACTTTGCTAAGCAACTAAATTAATGAGTGAATAAATGAATTCATTAACATAGCTGAGGTATCTGAATGTTCAAAAGCATCTCTACCTGAGATGTAGATATATGTAGCTGCTATTTATTTATTAGTGTCACTGCTGCTTTGGTAGTGGTTTACTTGAGGAGTGATTATATGAAACCTGTTTCATAGTCATCATGCTTGTACTGTAGTTTTCCAGATGTTGCTTGTGGAGTGACTAGGAAATAGAGCTCAGAGTACAGTGTTCTTGGTAGCCTGAATGTCTTTGTCCCAATGCCATCCAAACAGAAAGCTGTTGATTTACTCAGTAAACAATATGGGGGTTCTCTATCCTTGATGAGTGCTAATTGCACCACCCCTTGCTTGCCTCTTGCTGTCTCTCCCTGCTGTTCCTGACAAATGTTTGGTTAACAGGTTCATTAACTGCAGATCTGAGCTCCAGTGGCGCTCAAAGTGGAGATCAACCCTGGATCAATAGGAACAGAAAAGCCTTGATATTTATATGTTTCTCCTGCTGCCAAAGTTGCCATCATTCATCATCAAATGTAACAAATTCTGAGAGTTGTTACCACTGTTTTTCATGACATCTCATGCAATCCTCCGTGAAGAGCCTGTTGAACAAGGACAGTCAACTTCAAGGGGCAGCTCTGGAGACGATGCATAAGATACTGAAGCAGATTGCTGGAAGGCAGACTGAAGGTGGTGAACTTGTACATGCCCAACATCAGGTGACCATGTTCGGTCATTCAGGACTAGACATAAGCACAGTGGGTGGGCTGTCCAGGGGCCAACATGACATGTCACGGTGCATCAGTTTTCTTTAGGTTAGACTCTACCTTCAGTCCTTTGGCTCTTCATGCCTGGATCCACATTGGCCAAGGGTTTTTTGGCAGGTAGACTGACTACCAGGGCGGCCCTTCATAGAACTGGGGTTCTGCTATTTGCTGCTGGATCGAGGCTAATTTTGTGAGAAGAACAGGACTCTGGATCCCGCCAGTTTGCAGTCTGCGCTTGAATTTTTAAAAATGCAATTTCTCTGTTCTGTTCCAGCATAATAAAAGCCACAGTTGAACATAATTACCTTTACATTTGAAATAAGTCACACTGTAAATGAAAAGACCCTTGCATTCTGAACCGCTTGCTAATACATTTCTAGTGGAATTGTCAATGCATTCTAAATCAGATGGCCACCCGTTGAAAATCATTTCCTAATGCATTCTAAGGGAATTATCAATGCATTATGGATGGATATTCAATATATGATTAATAATTCAAAAGATAATTTAAATAGATTATCTGGATAAATTTATGGTTAAACTGGATTTACTACCTCTGCAATCAGGTGAAATAGTAAGAGAGAAAAAGTATATTGTTGATACATTTCAGAAGAGTTCAGAATGACTGCTAATGTATTTCTGTCTGCATTTTATATTACATTATGATTGATTTGATAGAACCTTATAAGAATTCTTATTGGACTGTAAATGTAATAATTAAGTTACTTCTCATAAAGCATTATTTTTTTCCCAAGGATATTTAATCTAAACCATCATATTTGCAAGTCCTTAATACTGAACAGCGAAGGTTAATCTAAAGCAGTCTTTTAATTAAACACAATTCCAAAATTAACCTTGGGTGGTTGTAATGAATGGAATGTTGGCAGACAGAGGAGCATCAGTCTGTTCATGACCTGAGTGCTTCACATGTCTTTCCACTCTGAGTCAGAACCCTTAAGGAATCAATCACAGCATGTGAGGAAAAACGGCCCTTTCAGTTGATGCTTGTTTAAATATTACTTTCATTGTGATTTATAGGACAGCAGTTATCATAATGCATTATAGCTGCCTTCAAAATGCTTGATAATGCAGTCATAAAGTACTATAAACATGGTTATAACTTTATAAAAAGGCATAGCACCATAGCCATGTTTGTTATGCATTAAGAATGATCTTTGAAGCTCTCATCTATAATGCACTTTACATACCGTTATAATGCATTATGATGGTCTGTATAAGCCATTATAATGCATTATGAAAGTTTTTATAGTGCATTATAGATGAGAGTTTCATGCAGTAAATTGTTACCAAAAATCCAAATTGTAACCTTAACTGAATGCTTATATGGACTCATAACCGTTTGTACTCTTGTGCAAGGTGTTAAATGGAAAAACATCCAACAGGATAAAATGGTTAAAAAATGTCAAATTAAAAGCAAAAGTCAGTGTACATGGCTGGATAGCATAGATGGGCAATTCTGTTAGCTAAGTGCTGGCTTTTGTTCTCTCCTGTAGTGAAAAACATATGAAACGCAAGTGCAGTGTAGACTGGTTTAATGTTTCACAATGAGGAATGACTGGCCCCCAAAACTGTTCCGGTGGACTGTATGCTTCCCAGTCAACAAATCATTCAGACTATCCCTTTAGAAATGAGATTCCGAAAGTGGCACAGATGGAGTAAAAACCTATGTGCCACCAACATCGAATAGGGGAGAAGGCTCAGTGGAATCAGTCGGCAGATTCATCGGGCTGTAAAATATGGCTGTCGCGGTGAAGGCATTCCCCCTGCGGCGATTTAGGGTGGCTGAATACCACGATATGCTGTATTATTTCAGTTTTTTATGCTGTTTTTGTAAATTACTTACTTAATCCTGATTTTAGTGCTATATAAATATGCATTATTATTAATCTGCTATTAGGTATATTGTTGCATTTTAAATATGGGTATTTTATGGACCATCCGCGGTTCCAGAAGTTGGTCATAAATGTAAAAAAATCATAATACATTGGTATTTCAAAATAATAAAAAAGGTTCTAAAATGATAAATGATTTTCTAAATGCACAGCTTTCAAGCTTTCAATAGCAGCAAGACTGAAGCGATTTATCCAAGATTATCATGGAGTGCTACCAAGGGTCATATCTTTGAAATCACCATAACAGACTAAGCAAAATTAAATTGAAATGCCTGTAATGCCAAAAGAAAGCATACAGTCATTTTGGACAGAAATTTTAACACGTTCAGAAATCATTTTGTCTTATTAACATTTTGTGACTGTCAGGATTTAAACCCACCCTTGTTTATGAATGTAGTAGTGTGGCTGGCTAAAAGCACTTGCCAATCAGTCATAACTACAGCTGTAGCTCGACTGAGGGCTCATCGTGTTCCTAAGACACTTTATGCACTGAAAGCTGTAAATTGTGTGTGTAGAAAGTTTATGTGTTGAAATCCAAGTAAAGACTACTTGATTACCACACTGACAAGGAGTAAACCCGGGTAGATTTTCCCGTGTTTTCTCAATCTAGGTTGCTTTTTTGAATAAAGGATTATGATATATATCAATCATTGGACCCTTACGGAGTTACCAACACCAATGTCAGCATACTTTGAGTGGTGGGTGCTCTGTTACTCATGTAAACAAACTATAAGTGAAGTGCCCATTTGGACTGGTGTATTGTTTAAATATTGTAAATGTATTTCTTTTAATGGCATGATCGTAAAATTACCTAAGAATGATAGAAATGTAATCATTTTTGGACTTGTTTATTATTTTATTATTTGTTTTATGAAACCTGGATTTGAACGCAAGTCACCTCACACACCCCATTGGAACCCATCATCTACTGTTGGTACATCACTAGGTTCCATTTCCCTGAGGAACAAGGAAGGACTATAGTCTCCCTTGTGGAAACATTATCTCAAGAAGGGGTGTACAGGGGAGTTCTTTACAAACTCTGTCCAACACTCTATCTCATCCGCTTGATTAGTAATGCAGTATTTTATGACTAAAACTCAATTTCTTTATTTGGCTTCTGCATTTGCCACTTGGCCAAGGAAGACAGGCTGCTGGCAAAGCCGTTCACCTGCAGAATGCTTTCCATACCCGTAAATTGAATTCTGCAACTGAAATGATGCCCTCAGGTAAACCATAAAATCTACCTGATTGAAGAGGCACACAAGCTTCATAGCCTTAGGTAATACTGAGAGTCAAGTAACAAATCTTGGAAAAGTGACCCAGTACAACTGAAATCATAAAACCATCAAAGCATACCAGTTATAAAACCCATAGTGATATGACAGGTCTGTGTAGGATTGATTCCAATCAACTTACCAGTAACTTTCTTAATACTATGGAGTGGCCGCACACATGGCAGGACAAGGCAAGTCCTTGATAAGATAAAGCAGCGTCTTAGGAACACAATGACATAAGACAAAAGCTTTGATATTTGTACCACCAAATACACAGCACTTCCGGGATAGGAGTGGATTCCAGAGTAACCACCATGCCTGCAGTGTGGAAGCACTGCAGGAGCTGAGGGCGAATAACTGAAGGCACTGAATAGTGAGGAGGTGGTGTGGTTCATGTGGACTGCCTCCTGAATGGCATCTTTTATTTCCTATTTCATTTGTCCTACATTACAGAAGGAGGTTATGATATTGTCAGATATCAAAATTGAGTTAGGCGGTTCAAAATTTCGAGACAAACCGTCTATCTCGAGATTATTTGGTCCTGGATGATATGTGACAATGAATTGAAATCTGGTGAAAACTATGCTCACCTAGTCTGCTTAGGGTTAAGCCATTTCCCTTCACAAATGGATTATAGATGTTGGTGATCAGCACGGACCACAAATGGGTGAACCACTCCCTGTAACAGGTGCCTACACTCTTCGAAAGCTAACTTGATGGCTGGTCGTTTATGGCTATCTGTATCATAATTCTTTCTCAGCTGTGGGAAATAAGATAAAAGGCAAGAGATTAAGTACCTCATGCTTCTGGGAAATGACTGCCCCTCCCCCTAACAGAGGCATCCACTTCCACTACAAAAGGACGAGATGGATCTGGTTGTTTCAAAATAGGCGAAAAGCAGCGCAAGTTCTTCAAACACTGAAAGGCTGAAACTGTGGCCTGGTGAATTTGTTTTAGAGCAACAGGGATCAATGGGAGAGGGAATCTGAATTTTACAGTGATGTTGTTCAAAGCATGAGAGTCTATGCACAGAGACAGGCCACACATCCTTCTTATCTACAAAGAAAAACATACCATAGACGCTGTACACAGTCAGATGGTCTGCCAGCTTTTCATCAATGAAGTTTCCTGCTAAACTGGAATTTATCAGAGTGATGAGAGACCTGGTCACAAATCATTTGGAAATCAGGGCAGGAACAGTGATCTGCCTTTGAGTTACATTAACTAGAGCCAGTATCCACACCAAGGTCTCAAAGGGTGCTTTTCTCTCCTGGAACAAACCAGATAACTTTCCTATAGATGCTCAGCTTCTCCACAGTATATATACACATATGCTTTTGATGTGGCATGAATGTTCCTTCAGAAACAGCGGTAACTGGCCCAGTTACATTGGTTTTGTGTCCAAAGATTTGATTGGTAACGAAGGCAGGGAAGACTTTGATTCCACAGACCGGGGATAGACATGACAGTGTGGACTACTCCAACAGCAAGTTATCGATTGCTGTTGACAGATGGATACAATGGACCAGATTGGCGGTATATCCCCAACAGGCTAATTCAGTCTGCAGGGTGGGCTGTACCTACATTGATACATGGTAAGCATGTAGTGTACGGAACTCCATGACATATTTGGTGGCAGTATGATCTCCCTGCCAGAGTTCACACACCTGATTAGCAATACCTGTTACAGCAGCTGTATGGTCAAAGGCTTGTTGGATGAGTATGGGGAATTCTTGTTTGAGTTTACCATGGTGCTGTTCTGATGCCAGAAAGCTGTTGCTCACTCCAAGGCTCTGCCCATAAACAAGGAGATAACAAGTGAATCTTATCTGTATCGGACCGAAATCATTCCAGGTAGTGGGTCATGCATAATGAACATTAGGAAACCCTTGCACTTATCTGGATGTCCGTCATGTCACTCGGGCGTTGAGGTCAATACAGCTGATGGAGGAGATGAAGTGGAAATGGCAAGCTCTTCAATTCCAGCTGGATCTGCTGTGATGAAAAACTTCAGAGATAAATATGCAGGGTTGGCAAGTTACATGATGTACAATGAGAAGTGATCAGAAACCAAAACAAAATCCTAAAACAATGGCAAATCCAGTAAGCAGGTCGAGGGAAATAAATACCAAGCCCAAATGACATTCACCAAATGGGCCAAAAACAGGCAATAATTCAGAAACCAGTCAAAGACAATAATAAAAGGAGCAGGTCAATATTTCAGCAATGAGGGTCTCAAAGTGTTACTTAAGAGAGGTCCTTATACCCTTGTCTTAATCGTGGTATGTGTTGCTGGTGTGTGGGACCTTGTTTAGCTAGGGACTGCTGACTGGAGGTGTGAATTACATCACCGGTACATTTTTATTAATGTTCAGTAGTTGTTGTATTGTCATCCCATATGTGAATTAGTCACTAGCAAAAAGGTGACACTAATACCTGCAAGGTTATTAGCACATGAGAACTGGGTCCCCCTTTTACACAACAATAACAACAACAACAATAATAATAATATTAATAATAATAATAATAATAATAAGTGACTGATAAACTTTGCTAAGAAATAATTACTTGAGATCCGCTTGGAATGCTAAACACTAATGTTTCATGCAGAATCTCTTTAACAACTGATTCACCAGTAATTTATATTACATTGTGGAAATTGCGGTTATAAATGCAATGTAAAATCTACTGAAATGGGTAGATACTTTTATTCAAACTAATATGCTTTGACAGAGAATGTATATTGAAACTGTTTAAATCAGTGTTTCGGCAATCCATTCCTCAGGGACCAACAGATAGTCCACATTTTAGCTCCTTCCCAGCTCCCTAGGGTGCAAAAATGTGGACTGTTTGGCAGGGAGCTCAGCGGGAGCAAAAATGTAGATTGTTTATGGATCCCCGAAGACCTGATTGGGAAACACAGGTTTTGATGTTTGACATGCAGGTCCTTGTATGCATATGAGAGTGTAGTAGTGTGCAGTGTGGATGTGTATATCCATGGCTCCAAGGTAATTGAGCCACAATGTTTCTGGGAATGGCCTTCATGCAGCCATTCACCTGCCTACTTGGTGCACAGGCCTCCCTTTGTCCTCCCCTTTCCCATCACTCTCCCTCTGCCATCACTTTGTGAGCAGGTCAGCATCCCTCCTCAGGGGCTACTTTGGGTCAAGTCGTTGGGCCCCTGACCCTTCCAGCTTCGACCTTTGCCCCCCCCCCCCCCCAACCCTGCAGGAAGCCCCTTGCATCGCTTCCAAATTCAGTCCAGTGCCTAGATTAGCCAGTTCCTGGAGTGGCCATTCTAGGCAGAGCTTTCACTGTGAACAGAGCACTGCTGAGTACGTAGAGTGTGTCATCAGACAGCTACCCTTTGATTTCAGCTGCCAATTATTTTCATAAAGTACACCTGGGTCACTATTGCCTAGTAGTGCTGGCTGACAACCTAACAGTAAAATTTGCAAAAATGTTTAAAAGCAATTCACTTAACTGCATGTCTTTGGACTGAGAGTCTTTGGACACTCCACACACACAGAGTGTGTTACACTATTACCCTCCAGACTGCCTTTGATATATTTATTTATTCTTGTTTCGTTTGCTACAATATATAGCACAGTTATTATGTGAATCTCGAGGAAAAGTTCTGAACAGACCTCAAGCCTGCACACAATTGCAATTGCAGGCCACTTACATATATACATTGCTATACATATATCATATAACTGAACAACAGCATAACTTTAGGTTGTGCATTGGAGGGGTTGAGATCTCCAGGAATTTAAGGGGGTCTAGGGGGTTTAGATTATATCCCTCCCCCACCCACCCATAATTTACACCCATGTAACTGAGTATGTCTGCCACCAGATTAGGGCTGTCACTATCAGTTACTCAAAAACTGAGTAATCTACCCATTAATCTGATGAATCATCGACTAATCGTTTATATATAATATAACACCAAGAGAACTAACTAGCCATTACAGACAGTCACACATACAGTAAATTTAGGCACTCCGATTCACTTAAGTTGCATGTTTTTGGACAGTGGAAGGAAACTGGAGATTCTGCCGAAAAGCTACGCACACACAGGGTGAACATGCAAACTGCACACACACAAAGCGGTGGTGTGAGGCGACAGCGCTATCCACCAAACTTTATAGGCCTGCCAGATGTGCCATGTTAGTATCGACATGGCATTTCATGCACATGCAATTGTCACATCACAAGGACCGTGAGAGTCTGCTGGGTTCAAATCGTCAATAAACTGCACTGAATCATTTTTACTCAGTCATAGGAAACAAAACTTAGCAAGCTTTGCAATTTTAATGATGGTCCATTTCAGCACTATCTAGTATATCTTTTTAAAACTCAGTCTCAAGTTTACTGCTGCTTTTGTATGAGCTCTGCATGAGCTCTCCTAGACAATCTTAATCAAAAGCATTCTCATCCTCCCTGTTGGACTCACTTGTGAACCTTGTGGTGCGTTTGAGAGAAATTAAATATAAATGAGTGAAGAGAAAAGCTAACAAGAACTGGTCACAAAATGACATTCATCTTCTGCTGAATGGAAATATTTTGTATTCCACAGAGATGATATTAAGCAAAAGCAAGTGATTTGTCAGCACTGCTTTGTGTCTGCTGGCACAACTTGAGGCATCACCACCATCTTATTTGACAGACTTTGTTCATAGATAAGGTCTAATTGGGTAAACTGGATTGTTAATTTTCAACTCCTAAATACAGTGGAACCCACTTATAGTAATCACTATTATAGTGATCAACCGCTTATATGGATCAAAAAATTATTCCTGTACAAATACTATTTAAATACTTCACTTATAGTAATCAAGTAGTCAGCTTACAGTGTTCATTTTGGAGTTTTTTACACATGACAACATACAGAAAAAATTAAAACTATTGCAATTCTTTTTTGTAACTTTACTTTGATATCCTTACTTTGCCTTGCGGTAACTTGCCTGCTTCTGCCTAGCTACCTTAGACTAATGCTGTGTGCACAGAAGACATGACAGGAAAAAGACAGTCATTTTCTCTCAAAGACAAGTATACTCATCAAAGCAGTGAAACTCAATAAGCTATATTTTATGTACAGTACTGGGGTGCATTATAGCATATTTGAATTATACGCAGTTCAGTAATTTTGAGTGCTGTTATATGAAAAGCATTTGAAACAGGTATACTTTATTTTCAGTCAATAAAATTCTGTAAATAATGATGCTATCTATTTTATTATCTTATATTCATGTAATAAATAGGCATACACAAATGTCAATTAGATGGTAATCTGCCTGAGACATAAAGAAAAAGAAAAAATCAGATATAATGATCATCTGCTTATAGTGATCCCTTAAAATGGTTTCCACAAAAAACTCATATTCATATATCGCAATGTGAACTTTTTTCCAATATCGTTCAGCTCTAAAACACATTTCAAAAAAATATATAAATTCATTATGTGTACCTCATTATGTTAAATAATGCAGCTAAACAACGGGGCTAACCTTTGTTTTAGCAGCAATTATTTTGGCATACAGGAATCCTAGAAAGTAAATTAAGCAGAATAATTGAAGTCAAAGTGATGACAAAGACAGACAAGGCTACTCCAAGAGTCTAAATGTCACATATCTATGGCTAACCTCACATTACTGGGTGAGTCCATCAAACCTGAAGGTCATCTTTTAAGATCTATTTGCACTGCAGTCGTGCTGTGGTGATATTTAAGTTCTGCTTTACAATACTGGCAGACTACTGCATTTTCATTGCATGGTTTTGGACTGTGTGGGGGAAACCAGAGTACCTGGAGGAAACCCCACGATGACATGGGGAGAACATGCAAACTCCATGCATGCAGAGCCATGACAGAGACTCAAACAGTGTCTCCCAAATGTCTGGGGCAACAGTACTCACCACTGCACCACCTTTGCCAAGCAATTGGGAAGGAAAACATTTTTTGACAGTTTTTAATAATCAAGTAATCTAACATTTCGTTAGGAATCTGTGATCTTGTTAAAGGAGTGCTTACACTGAGTTGGCCAAGCAAATTCTGATTACAATACACATCTATTATCTTGCTGCACCTGCTTCTCTTGTCTGTATTTTTGGTCATCCTGTATCAATTTAAGAAAATGCAATTCTTTTAAAATGTCCTGATCTTAACATTATCTGATTTGTGATAATATAAGCATGCATATATAGACGAAGATCTTAATTGCTTAATTGAAGGCCTGTTGTGTAGAAACTTCATATTTAAATATTGGGTGTATACCCAAAGCTACCACAGCAAATGTAAAATAATAAACTTATTGAAGTGTATTGGAATCCCCATTAAAGGTAATATTACTGATTTAGTTAGTCACCTGACGTTTTTGGTGGATCAAAATGCCAGAAGCGCGTCTGGCAACCCTGGCCTGTTTGTTTCCATGGTAGCATTTTTAAACGAAAGCCTCTAGTTTCCAGTTGGACCGCAGCTACTGTTAAATTTATATACAAATGATGTATACAACTGTTACTTGTACAGCCTTTTGTTCAATGATTTAGTTTTTAGCCTTAAGCAATAATTCCCCAGTGATTTCTTGATTCATGGCAGTAACCTGAAATAGAATACGGCCCCTTCACTGCATGCAGCTGAGTATTAATAACAAACTCAATTAGAGTCGGCTTAATCGCCTATCAGTTATTAACTTAATCAGGATGAGTTAATAAACCTACTTTTACAGTGACTACTTATACAGACTAAGCTCTTATTATATAAAAAGCTAATATACTCCTGTTATTTAACCACAGACCTGTTCCTACTCTAGAGTACCATCCCCCGTGTTTCCTTACACTGTCGACCTTTTGTACACTTATGAAAAGTGCCACGGTGCTCCAAAATCCACTCTGGGTTTTCAGTGTCAAGCATTCCTGAATTTACTGACCAGAATGTTTGGTATAAGGTCTGTTTTGTTGTTTTAAATATACAAACCCCCTCCCCACCACAAGCACACACACACACACACACACAGTGTGCATGATGAAATCGCCCCCAGGATGTCAGTATAACTGTTTGCTCTGCAGAAAAAAAAATGATTCAAATATGGTTTTACCCCAGCGGGCCTAACCCTTCTAAATAAATAATCAAGCCTCGTGCATCTGGGTGTCAGATGTCTGTTGTGTCACACTTGTGTCCATCATTATGTGTTCTTTGTCTGCTTTGTTTTTGTGGGACTGTGTAAGGAAACTTTTCACCGGGGGATTCGATTTGGTGTATTCAAGCCTAATTGGGCTGCTGTAGGGCTCTCAACCGACCCCGAAATGGTGCGAAGCTTGATAGTGACTTATTTTTGCTGACCTGAAGGCGAATTGCATTTATTGGGTTTAAAAAGGATGTTGCAAGTCACAGATTGCCTCTCGTTCTTGAGCCAAGTCCAAACTGGCAAAAAGAAAGGGCAGACAGCTCAGTGCTGGCCAAGCTTCAAACCCAGGGATGTCATTTAATTCAGCAGACATGTACCTGTGCAAAACCTGATGCTGTTATATCTTCACAACTAGTTAAAGTATTTCACATTTGTTTCCTGCCCTTTACGTTTCAGTGAAACCTTTAAGTGCAATGACTTTGTGTAGTGAAGTAAAAAAATGATCCTGAAACAGTTAAATAAATGGAACAAGACCTTTTCATGGTATACATGAACCAAGGCACGGTATGCGGCACCTATAATGTTAGCATTGGCTTTAAAGTCTATTATATAAAAGCCTTATGAATAAAAATACCATTGGCTTCTCTGAGTGATGGATACAATATTAAACCTTCTGTTATTTCCATGTTTTTAATGGGGCATTTACTATTTTTACCACTCCATTTGATGAAAGTGAAATTTTAATCAGCCAAATGTCTAAATACTGCTGAACTGCTTTTAAGTTATCTACAAACTCCATTTGGGTTCCAGCGCTAAATTAGATAAGTAAGTAATAAATAAAATAATACATTTTAGCACATGGCAAGTGTCACAGCTTGGACCTTGAGCACTAAATCTGTTGACTTTTGGCAAAGCAAACCATGCCATCCATTCACAACGCCAGGATTTCTGCTCACTGGTCCCCGAGACCTTATGATAGCACGCTGCAGGAAACAGGTCACCAGGGGGACTTGGGACTCCAGGACGATGTGCACAAAAGGCAGACTCAAGTGTAGAGTACTGGAAAACCAGGAACAGGAAGCGGGACCCAGGAAACAGGAAGTGGGGCTGAACCAACAAACCAGAATAACTACAAAAAAATAAAAACAAGGTAAAATTTGGCTGTCAGACTAGCTCTGGAACTCCAGCTAACCAGGATCAGATACTCAACAAGATGCCGGCCATCAAGATCTATGGGCTGAGAAACAGCAAACCAGCAATAAAGGTAACAGAGCTAACAGCCCTGACAAAACCCCAGGAATAGCACAAAAGCTAAAGCAAGCCTCATAACCTAGACAAATCATCTAGAGCTTTGAGCCTTACGCTCTAAGAGAAATGAACAGTTTAAATAAGATTGACAGCTAATTACCACTGCCTGAGAGTGAGATCCCACAGACCAGTCTCAATTACTTGATTGTCGGTGGAGGACAGGTGTGACAGCAAGGATCGTGTTAAATTTGCATGTGTCTATAATGGCAGGCTGACATTGCCTGAAATAATGACCAAAAGTTTTTCATGCATTTCCCATTTTAAAAAGTGATTTGTGAGTTCTGACGATCCTTTGAGGTTTTTGAAATGAATTCAGGTAGTGTGACCTTCATATCGGGTTATGCAAGATTTGTTATTTACACACACACACACACACACACACACACAGAAAGTGTGCTAGCAGGTACCTGCTGCAGGAGCATGAGCATGCATAAAGCTTCCACTCAATAACTCTGCTCTTCTTTGGACTGAAATCCTCTGAGGGATGGTTCTGTGGTTTTGCTGTGCAGTACACGAAACTAGCACTGTGCAGCCTGGCTGCTGATTTAACAGAGCCGTCTGCCACAGCAAAGCTCTTCAAAAACCGTTGAATTGCAGAGAATTTGTTTGACCTTTACAGTCCATGGAATCTCTCAGCCCACAGATGCAAATGTGGGGAATTGGAAAAATGATTAAGTGTGTCTATAGAGTTCAGTCTGTGTGAATAAGTTTTTTTTTTTAATCAGTCCGCTTGGTTGCTTTACTTTATTTCTGCTCTTGTTTTCTCTTGACGAGCCAGGTCTGTGTCTCAGGAGGTTCGACTAGAGGAACTGGAGGCATCAAGCTGGGAACATTTAACAAATCCGCTGCTGCTATTTCCAGCCGTTCTCACAAGACAAGACTCCTTTCAGTGGCGATTAGGGCTGCCTCGTTTCTGTAACTTCCTCGTTTGAAACACAACCTTTTGGGCAGAGTTATTCCACAAAGCTTGGTGTGGGCGTATGAACAGTTTGGATGACATAACATTACTACTAAATACTATCTTACCACATTTAATTTTTATTATTTAAGTGCCAAACCCGTTTTGCAAGGCTTCTTATTTTTAATGTACTTCATTTACTACATAATTTACATGCCAGAGTCAATCCTATCACATCTGCCCCTATCAGAATCACTATTTACTATTCCAATAACTTGGAATAGGACTACAATGATTTTTCATTTTTTTGTAATTAGATTTTAGAAGGTAATCAATCCACTTAGTATTTAAAAATAATTTTTATCATTCTATTAGAAATGTATCAAATATGTTTTCTTTCTCTTTATTAGCTGTGCATTTCAGACTGTCTAATGAATGGGGCCCCTTATGAACAAAGGGAGAATCGAGGTAGGCAGAGACGCACGATGGCGTCCGCAAGGAGCAAACGGGGAGTTCATCAATCATTCTTTTCTTTCGCAGTCCCGACGTACAAGACAAGGAAATCTCTGTGCTGTATGGGGCTAAAAATAAACAGCAGCTTTTGGAGATGATTCCCCCAAGACCAGTGAACATTTCACAGAACACGTCAGCTGTCGGTTCGGTAGCTGAATGAGCTGTATGGCCATGTGGGTTCAGAGGTCTGGGCAGTACCGCTCGGTGCCGTTGGGCTACTTATATAAGTGAAGGGAAATTCTCTGTTGAGAGTAGTTTGATTCTTCAGCTGCTAACATTCCTGTAAGAATTACAGCACAGTGGAGAATGTGTACAGGTTACAGTGTAGCAAAGAAGTTTACTTTTTGATAGTACCCTTTTACTATTCGGGCACAATATAGGATCACTGGTTTGGGTTAGCGACAACTGAATGTTTAAGGAAGATATAAAAACCTTTCCCAGATATGTGCTTTTTGCATTAAGGCAACAATGTGTTTTAAGAGCTGGAAAAAACATATTTTAAAGGCAATCTGTTGTATACCCTTCAAAACTTTTATAACAAAAAATTTCTTTTGATTGCACCATACAAAATGAATTATTGTTGGTTAACCCTTATTTATATAAGGTATGAAGTGCACATATAAAGTACTTTTAAAGTACATTTATTGTTTACATTTCAAAGTGCATTGAGCTTTACCAGAAGTTTGGCTTCCTTATACTCTTTCCTGTGACTGACTTGTTCCTTTTCCTCTTGTGAATTACACATGTCTGCCAGGCCGTGAGTCTCCTGGCTGTCTCTGTGAATGGGCCGCTCTTTCAAAGGTTTAAATGGTTTTAAGAATAGACAGCTGCCTACTACACTGTGAGCCTCAGTACTCTCATACTGAATGTATAGGTTTCAGTCCTGTCACACAAAGCTGTTACACCAAAAGCTGAATTTATCAATAAAAATTTAAACAACTTGGTCATAACTTGGAAGTGAGATTTGCTTAGTGACTTTAATACCTCTTCAGCAGAATGATGAAATGAACATATGCTTGTAGTAATATTCAGTTGTTTTGTTACAGAAATATTAAGACCCATCCATCATTCCATCTATCCATCTTCCAACCACATATTCAAGGTCATGGTCATAGAGGTTCTCCGGTTTCCCCCTGCAGTCCACGAACATGCTAAGGTGAATTGGAGTTTCCGATTTTCTCGTCGGTGTGAGTGTGTGTGCAAATGGTGTATGAGTATAGCCATCCTGGGTTATTCCCTGCCTTGTACCCATAGCTTTCAAGGTAGGCTCTGGAGCCCTCAACTCTGAATAGGATACAAAAATTGGATGGATAGCTGGACAGCATGTGTTAAATGTGATGGTCATAAAATTTCCATGCTCACACCAAATTAAGCTATGATGACCTTATAAAATGACCTTACAAAATGTGTTTGAAACAACTTTTTGTTAAATGGTTTTTTCTGATATTTTAAAAAATCCTTTAAACATCCTCTGTGTATCTCCTGTTGACCATAGAAACTGATACACCATATGGAGAAAAGTATTGGGGCATGCTTCTTAATCATTGAATTCAGGTGTATAAAATCAAATTCCTAGCCATGCAGTCAGGTTTACAAACATTTGTAAAACAATGGGTCGTTCTGAAGAGCTCAGTGAAATCAAGTATGGTACTGTCATAGGATGCCACCTTTGCAATAAGTCAGTTTTTGAAATTTCTTCCCAGTTAGCTATTCTGCAGTGAACCATAAGTCATATTACTGCAAAGTGGACGCATTTAGGAACAACGTAAACGCAGCCGCGAAGCTGCAGACCATGTAAACTAACAGAGCAGGGTCATTGAGTGCATAGTCTGTTGATTCAACTGGAACTCTCAACTGCAGAGTTCCTACAGTAACTTCCTCTGGCATTAACCCCAGTACAAAAAGTGCACCAGGAGCTTCATGGAACGGGCTTCCATGGCCGAGCAGCTCTATGCAAGCCTCACATCACCAAGTGCAGTGCCACGCATTGGATGGAGTGGTGTAAAGCATGCCACTACTGGACTCTGGCGCAGTAGAAACGTGTTCTGTGGAGTGAAATCATGTTTTTCTTTCGGGTAATCTAATGGATGAGTCTGGGTTTGGCACATGCTAGGAGAACGTTACCCGCTTGACTGCATTGTGCCAACTGTAAAGTTTGGTGGAGGAGGGAGAATGGTATGGAGTTGTTTTTCTCTTAGTTCTCTTATGCTTCAGCATGCCAAGACACCTTGGACAATTTGGACTTTCAGTTTTGTGGAAAGAGTCTTAGGAAGGATGCACAGAGGAAGGTCCATAAAGACATGGTTAGGCGAGTTTGGTGTGGAAGAACTTGACTGGCCCACACAGAGCCCTGACCACAACT
>JAABNX020000008.1:12223937-12241877 GCA_015163995.2 Mormyrus lacerda
ACCCCCCCCCCCCCCCCCCCGGAAAGGAAAACGGCACTAAACCTTTTCTTGTATGCTTTTGGAGGGATCTAGCTGCACTCAAGGTCCTTGATCATCTTGGGTTTACACTTGAGTGCCTTCTTCAAAGCAGACCACAGAGGCTGACTTGACCATAGCAAAGTTACAAAACAGATTTTGTGTCCCCCCAGCCATTTCTGTGTTGTTTTTGATGTATATATTTGGAGTCATTGTCTTATTGAAAGGTCAATCTACAGCTGAGTCTCAGCCTTCAGGCAGAGGCAACTAGGTTTTTGGCTAGAATATCCTGGTGCTTAGTGGAATTCATGATACCATTGATCTTGAGAAGAACACCTAGGGCACTAGTAACAAAAAAATCTCAACGCATCAATGATCTGCCACCACATTTTACTGTGGGTATCAGGTATTAATACCTGTTTGCAGTACTCTTCCGATGTCAAACACGCCAATGCTAGGCCTGTCCAAAGAGTTCAGTTTTGGTCTTACCTGACAATGACGCACAGTTCCATTTGCATTAACTCACTATCTTCCTTGCTGTGCATGGGGGTTAAATGCACATTCCTTCTGCTATTGGCAAATTTACAACTAATCCAGACTTCTGAAGCTTTTTTAATCGTTATTTTGATGGTACTTGGTTTAATTTTCTAATTTGTGTAGGTTAACAGCTGTCTGTGTCTTTTCAGTTGAAAGCTCTTTGGTTTTTCTCTGGTGATGTATGACAAAGAGATTTTGCATGCATGCAACCTCTTACTTATGCCTCAAGAACACAGGAACTGGCAAGAGACAACAATGTTGTTCCTGGATACTGAGGCCAACAAAGAACAATAGAATTTTGTTAAAGAGATCACTTTGTTTTTATTTTAGATATTCCTAAGAGATGTCAGTAATATCGAAACTATGTTTTGCAAGAAAAATGTGTGAATCAATAATATATTCTTTTTTGAAAGATGACTTTGTTAAAATAAAAGTACGCAATTTCCCAAATGCTTCAACAGAGTCATTATGCAGCTGACTCTAAATAGTCTTAAACAGTGTAAGCATGGTTTGAATCGACAAGTCAGTGTTCTGGTACAGTAGGGTAATGATGAATGAATGACGGTCACATGGTTCCAATGGTCCAGGAAACATAAGCAAGAGTGGGCTGGAAAGGAAAGTGCTGTCTGGTATCATAGCGTAGGTTTATCTCTATTGTTTATACTGGATTTTAATCTGCAACTAAGAGGGTGAGAATGTTACTGTTAGTGACACCAAGACCTGCACAATGCCGCTTCAGGAATAAGAATTTGCATGTGCTTTGTTAGCCCAGTGGCTCACTAGGTAATGTCTTTATCTCACCCTTCCAGAGCTGACAGTTTGCATCCAGCTGTGTGTGTGTGTGTGTGTGTGTCTTCTTCCTGGATCCCCCCATTGGTTTCCTTCGGTTGTCTCCTGCAGTCCAAAGCTATTTGTTTCAGCTAAATTGGTGAATTACCCTGAGGAATGTGAGCGCACATGTGATTGTGTGAGTACCCAGTGAAGGAGTGTCGTCCTCTATGCCCTACGATTCTGCAACATCCACTGGATCAATGCAAATTGCAGAAGCGGTTATTGAAAATGGCCTTTGAATATATTACTATTTTACAAGCTGGATGACTTATTGGCTGATGTTTCCAGGCATACATGCCGATATGCCATGTGCCTGAACACGGCTGCAGAATAACAGGGAGAAGATATTCTGTGATAGATTTAGGCATATTTATACATGCCTGAATAGCATATTCAAACTGATGTATATCTCTACTTGGAGACAGATTTCTCACTAGTGGAGGAGTGTGATATGTTGTGATGGGGAATGGTTTTTGGCAGACATGCATCTGCACACGGTGGATAGAACACCCAGACGCTTGAGAATCCAGCAGTGAAAGGTTCTGGCAGCTTCCTCAATGGTGTGAGATTTCTTTTACTTAAATAAGCCAGGTCCCCCAATAGATTAGTTGAGTTCTTGTCCCTGCTGGCAAAAGCTTCTCACAGAAAGACAACAGTACCCTTGTCCATGAGTCCAGAGTTTCCCTGCTGCCATTGCAACAAAAAATATTCTAAGGTTATGCCTCCATCACACTGGTTTAAATTGGACCCATTCCTTAGAGCAGTGTTTCCCAATCTGGTCCTCAGGGATCCATAGACACTCCACGTTTTTGCTCCCAGTAGCTGGGAGGAAGCAAAAACATGGACTCTGGCAGGAAGCTCGGAGGGAGCAAAAATGTGGACCGGCTGTGGATCGGATTGGGAAACAGTGTTATAGAGATTCAGATTGTTAAATGATCTGTATCCAATATGCTTAAATGTTTTATGTTTATTATTTCTTCTGTTTTTAAATTTCCCATGCCCTGTATTTCCTGACTAAACTTGAACAGATGTATTTTGTTCCTGCCTGTTAAAGGCAGCTGATGGCAGAATGTCTAAATAGGCCTTGGAGACGAGGCTACAATGACTCAGCTGATTTACACTCAGTGGGCAGTTTATTAGGTACACCTGCTCATTAATACAAACAACCTGCTAGTCAAAGCAGGCAACAATGTGGCTGTTGCAAAATTCACACGGTCACTGTGCGTCTAAGCATTAGAATGGCTAAGATGTATAATATAAATATATGAAAATGTATTTTTTAATGTGGAGTGATTGTTTGTGCCAGATGTGGAAGTTTCAGCATCTGAAAAGCAGCCACCCTCTTGGAATTTTCACATACTATGCATTTACACACCAATTCTCAACATTCGTACAACATCCCCACTTACATACCTAACTCACCATAAGCACCTGAAGTCCATCTCGAAATACTTTGCTTGCACTAAAAAATTAACATACAACGATCTTCAATCAGGCAATTTAGAATCTAAAGCTGCCACTTACTATGGCTTGCTTTTTATTTGCTGCAGTTCATACTAATTAAATCCTGTTAGGTTTCCACCCTGGGTTTTTATTATTAAACTTTCTTCACAAATTTGAAAATTTCAGGTATGTAAATATGCTCTTGTGCATTGATTATAAATGTCTTTATTCTGGTATAAATAATAAACTTTTGTCAAGTTGTCAAGTTATATCAATGTTTGCATATAGGAAGCCTACACACACACACACACACACACACATAATACAAAAGTGTATTTGTGATAATATACATTCTACACTTTGTCTGTGTTGAATTATGGCAGATGTTTCTGTAACATGACAGACTCCAAACAGGGTCAATCAGGGATAGACAACCCCATACTTTAATTTTAAAAAGAAACTTATTGAAATCAAAACAATATGTGTTATTTAACTGGTTGCACTTCCATCATGTAAATACTACATGCATGGTTATTTCTTAAAGGGAATGCTAGATATTTCATGAACTCAGTAAAATATCATTCTTGTCTGAATTATTTATTGTTCATATATCAGTTGTAAATGTAGGATCAATAGGTTACATGAGAAATAATTGAGACGTTGGACTAAGACACATGATCGATGGAGAGGAAGCAGTTAAAATGTAATCTAATATCATGATTTGTTATATGATTGGTGAGTGGTTAAAGCTAGGATTAAACACGGTGTCATTGCTTGCTTTGGAACCATGGAATCAAAGAAATATATAGAATTACTAGAAGGAATTTCTACTGAGTATTAATCAGTCTCCTTTTTTCACCCATGCTTCCATTTTCTGTAGCTGTCCTGTGCAGGGTCAGGGGGGTCTGGAGGCAGGGAATAACCCAGGATGGGGCGCCAACCCACTGCAGTCTCTATTTCATATTTATTTTGTTAAATGTACCCCTCTCCCCTCAAAATGAGCTGTGGATGCATGTGGATGCATGATAACTTCAGTAGTATCTATCTTTTGAGTATTTTCTGTATTCCTTTGTACTCCATGCTGAATCTGTACATGAATCAGCACGCTAGTGAGCATGTGTATGCATCTGTTTACGCTGCCTTGTATTGTGCATGTTTATATGCATATTGTTTAAGCACATGTTTTTGCATGCAGTGAGGTACATTGCCTGCAGTGCCTGGCACTGGAGCATGACACACATTGACTTTGAATGCACAAATTATATGAAGGCGTCAAAGGATAATAAACTGAACTATTACAGGCTAAATAAGAAAAATACAGTCCGGATTTCTGAGGCTTCCCGTGTCAAAGCAAGGGTCCTTCCTGTCTGCAGTCGCTGTCTGTCCCTGCTGTTGGACCTCTCTCTGAGGCCTGGTCATGGCGGGCGGCCATGGATACAGGAGACTGATGGAGGATATTTAAAGCCTCCCCAACAGGGAAGTGAGGTCATGTGAATCTGAAGTGTTTGAGAGGAGAGACGGATGTGTGTCTTTGAGATGGGGGGGGGGTTCCATAACAAAGTTGAAATGACTTCCCAGGGTCCTATAAATCCTTCAGTCCTTATCAATGGGTCGGGCCCATATCTGAAGCACTTTACGGCAGACATTATTATTTCCTTTGTACTTGACAAGCTAGGCTACCTCTCAATTACAGTCAGCGTCGTTCCAGCAAACCACAAGTACCCTGTCCTTGGCAGCTGCTATTTAAATGCAAACATCTGTTCATTTAAGAGTTATTTCTGAACCTCTGAAACTAGGGCAGGTGCTACTGTATATATTTAGGCATCTGAATGGGGATTTAACTTCAGCGTAAGCACTTGGCTGGTAACAGAGTGTCTTTTGTTCTTGCTGACAAATGATTCAAAGAAACTCCTTTAGATATCATGGTGACTCGCCCACAACTCAGATATAATATTGCGTTTTTTCTAGTTATGGAAAGGCAACACCTGACAAAACTCATGGAAGCACCTTATCTCTTTCCAGTGTTAGCTTCCAGTTTGGAATCATTGTATAATTACGTATAAGCAGAGCTCAGGGACTTGAGTGTCAGTGTCCAGGGTGCACTGTAGAAACCTGACTGCCAAAACGGCCTTTAATCTTGCATTTGCTGAACTCTAATGTCGTGGAAAGGAAGAGTGAGCAGCTGTACTTTGCGCAGCCTTTGTGTGTCCATCCGCGCACAGATACTGTATGGCTTTTCACCATCTCCCACTTCAGCAACAAAAGAAAAGCATGTTTTAAAAGGAGGGTTTCCCACAAGCAGATGGGAGACTCCACCGCTCGCAAACTCAGGGAGCAGCGGCCGTGTGGTTGAAAAGCTAAGCAGCTTTTTTGCTCTTTCGTTTGTTTAACGCCCGGCTTGTGATTTATTGTCATGTCCTGCTTAGACTCACCGTGCTGCCCTGAACTGCCAATCGTGTGTGACAGTGCGTGTCGGTAGCTTGTGTCGGACCGCCGTTCCCAGCCTCACGACCCTCAGATTTCCTGGTAAATGCTACAGATCCCCACGGACCTCAAAAGATAAGCAGGTATTTCTGATGAATGTTCAAAGGAGGAGGGAAAGTTTTAAAACTGTGCTGATGGATTACAGGAAAGGGGGGTCGGACTACAAAACCTACTGTACAGTGGGTGGGATTATCTTGTGCCGTCAATCACAGCCAGTTTCTGTTAAGTTAAACCGGGCAATGATTGGCAGAATGGTGTAATCCTACCCCCAGTGGATTTTGAAACCTCATTTCACCTATGACTACAATATGATGGTCAAGATGAAAATCTGCTTTAATTTTAGCTAAGAGGAGCAGCGAATGGTGATTTTATTGTGTTAACCATGAACTCATTTTCATTTACAATTAAGGAAAAGTCAAGGAATGGTAACCTCAAGAGGTCCTGTCTCACAGTAGAATTCCACAAAGCCCGACGGAAGCATGGAAGAGTCGCCAAACGCATACAACACATTGTGCAAATTTGTAGAATTTTGCAACATAATCATTTATTGTCAGAATATCCCGAAATCATTGCGTGTATCCTGGAATCATTTGGGACTGTATGTCATTTTCTGGATGGTCCCAAATGAAAGTGTCATGTGTACTATTGTTTTGCCGCATTTAGAATTCCAAAATGTCTGGCCAGATTTGCTGGATAGGCAAATCATCGACTCAGCAGTGTGACGGAGCCGCACTGCAGCGCAGTCCTAAACACAGCAGTGTGCTCCCGTTTCATCAATGTCCTGTTGGCGGAATAAAGGGCATTTAAAAAAGAGATGGAACATGATTTGTGCCTACACTGGTATAGCTGGCTGTTCCTGTTCTTTGGCCATTGTCAATGCTATGATTCCACACTTACCCACACATGCCCTAAAGGGCATGACTTTGACCTTCCACGTTCCCACTGCACTCTGTCTGTTAGTGGTTGTATAGATGAACACCCAAATGTTATCCAGCAGGGATCTAGACCCATCTTACTGTCACCATGTTTGCCAGGTGGCTGAGTCTGCATGATAAACACCAGCTGAGGTAAAAAATATGTGCTTACAATGATGTTTCGATTAACATATAACACAAGCTACTTTTTACTATCTTCACAGGTTACAAGTGAACCATTGGTTTATAACCCTAATCAATCAGCAATGACTAATTGCCTGTCTAGCATGTTAGAGCCTTCTGGGCTGTGGGTATTTCTGCTCTGTGGGTTCCCACCCTGTCTCACAGTATCTTTTATTTGAAAGAGATGATAGCCCTACCACACATTAACCGAGTCAGACTAAACACGCAAAATGCAACCAAACATATAGGAAAATGCATGCAGATCTCACAGTTACGAAGATGTTAGATGGTGACTTATCCATGTGGTTTCTCTGTATATGCGTTGATCGCTTTTTAGACAGTATAAGCTTTTTAATACAGAACAACTAAGTAAATTGTACATGAGATAGTATGCAAACTGTAAGGAGAGCCTTCCATGCATGACCTTTACTGTATTGACTTTAGTGTCTAAGTAGTCTTTGCAGATGTAGAATTCATATACTTGCAGGGCTGCAGATAATATCATGGTTAAGGACATTGACTTGATTTTTTTTTTAGATAAAACTCAGTCCAATGACAACCTCATAAGCAGTTGTCTAACTTCTGTTGAGCAATTTGTACATTACATTTACCAGAAAGCAGAATCATTTTGGTTTATTGCTCATGCATTTGTGTAGGTCCATTCTTTATACTTCTACTGCTGAGTTAAATGACTGACAGGAATCATAAAATGATGGAACGTTTTAGGATTATTTCTTCCTTCCCTCTCTGTTTCACTGTACCTGCAGCAAGCCTTATCATCAAGGTTACCGTGTTTATAATGGCAGAAACTCCGGGGAGGATTCGATTCTTTGCAAAATCTGCAAGCTTGCGTTGTTAGCAATGAGGTCTTCCTCCTGGGGACATCTGACAGAACGGGGCGACAGCTTTGCTTGTGCAACCACTTTGACTATTCCCATGTAATTACGGGACGGGGACACCGAGCCCCACCGTGCTCGGGACTTTGTGGAAGTCGCCAGCGAAACAGCCCGCTGACTTCTCACTTCATGGAAAGGTGCGTATGTTGGCGCACATTCACTCGTTTTCGCGTTATCCAGAACGAGGCTTATGATGAAATGCCTCACAATTCCTTGTTCTAATAAAACAGCACAATGTTACCTCTCAACAAGGGTGCCCACATGTAGCTGACCAGCTGGATAATCACTCTGGCTGCATGATATCTGCAGGAAGAACATTAAGTGTACTTTAAGTGGGCTACAGGGAACTCTCACCTCTTTGAAAATGACCCAGGGGCTGGATACCAATGTGGAGCAACGATGTTGTTGCCTGAGAATTGCAATGAAGCACAATCACCCACTGGTGCTCGTAAAACCAGCGTTATAAACTAGGAGCAGTTATAGGAGCTGTGTTTGCTCTATCTTAATCTTCTCATCTCTTTAGCTGTTCCTTTCAGCTCTCCTCCCTTCCACTGTGGCTCTTGATTGCACTCCAGTTGCTCTGGGTTGTCCTTAAGCATATAAAGCCACAACTGAACCAGTTCCCACTGTGGGAACCTGCCCAGAATTAAATCTACCTGATAAAAGACTTAGAAATGTATAAGAGAAAACGATTAATGGTGAGGGGGGGGGGGGTGCTCATGCTTTTATAAGTGAATGAAAATTAATTGCTTCTTCAATGGCATTCATTTCATCACAATCAATGAAATCCGAATGTATAAAGTAGAACGCTGCTTTTAATTAACCTATGCTAATTGGTGTACGCATGCAGCATGTATTAATTTGAATAGAATAGCATGTTCCTCTTGATTAGGATTATGTTTTAATAGTGAGCCTGTTTTTTGGCAGCCACTATTCACTTATTGGTGGTTAAAAACAGCCTGTTTTGTAGCAGGAAAAGAAGCATACAAATTTGCACTGGAAGCTCATTGGATTCGTCATCTCTTTGGCAGGTACCCGCTGAAAAAACACCCAGACAACAGCAATACATGCTTAAGTTGGTTTTCATAATGGTTTTTAATTGCTTAAAAGCACAAGAACATCTAGCTCAGTCATAAACCATACAGGCAATCAATGTGTCTGGCATTTTACCAGTGGTTGGGTGGTTCACTGGATCTCTGAAACACAACACGGGCCGTTTTTCCAGTGATGTCCATAGCTGTCAATAGAGACAATGTTTTACTGGGAGGAAAAAATCTAATTAAAAATGTGTGTATATATACAGTGGCAGGGACGGACCTGTCATCCGCTCATTCATTTCTGTGGGGAAAATGATAATGCTAACTATGACAACCTACCGAACTCATACCATAACCATAAGTAACCCAGCAATTTTTTGATTGCTATCATGGATTTTTAGAAAATTGAGTTTCCTTTATGAGAACCAGGAAACTCCAAAAAATGGTATTAATCACATTGTAAGGTATATCTGGACTGCACACATACACACACAATATATATGTATATATACACACACACACACACACACACATAAACACACATGCACATACATATATTGATCACAAAAATACGGAGCTGGAGTGAACCTCTCGAGACAGATTGTGATGCCAGAATGAAGGTGTACATTGTATTATTGCCATGGACTGGTATCTTAATCGACAGAGGATTGAAGCACAGCACACCGGAAGCATGCCCAAGTGAAAATAAGCTGCCTAGCAGTGCTGAAAGTTCATAGACTGCTGGTGTAACGGTATCTGCTGTCTTGCTGACCCCCCCCAACGCTCATGCCTGCCGCCATAACCTCACCCCAGAAACACAGAGACGGAAGCTCAAGGCCTTTGCTAATTGCCACCTCTGGTCCCATGTGGGCAGGGCAGTTCATAAGTCAGGAAATGGTAGTGAGATCGGATGCTCGTGGGGGGGGTCGATTTTACACGTGGGCGAGGGTGATGCTGTATGTTTTCTTTTTCTTTTGGGTTTGTTTTTGTTTGCTGTTATATTAAGCAACATAAATGTTCTTTTATAGTTATATGTTTCATAGATCAGCTATACAAAAAAAAAAGTTGGAGCAGAAATAAACTGTCACAGAACATAGCAGGTCATTACCAGATTAGTGGGTTTGATCATTCGTGCTGTTATAGAACTGTTTGCTGTACTAAAAATGGAAATGCCAAGAAACTATGAATGTGTAGAACTGGATATTGACATACACTGGTAGCTAAAACTATTTATATAACGTAAAAAAACTTGTTGGAAAATTATATATTTTTTTTTACAATGACAGCTTGTCAGTTACATTTAAAACAAAGTCTTTCTAAATACCATGTACCAAAATAGTAATATATTTTTTCCACTTGGCCAAAGTTGTCCAAATAACCTTTCTTTGAAAACGCCATTAAACCAAGCTGAAGGTCTCAGTGTTCTTTCCAAGATTCAAAGCCCACTTCTACTCTTGCTGATATGAATACAGATCTGAATAATGTGGTGACAGATACAGATAATCCTCTCCCTGAACCTCCCCAAACTGTAAACACAGATTTTTTTTTTCAAAAGCCCACAGTGAAATGAAATATGGTAATAGACAAGCCAAATATTCTGTTTGACAAAGCTTTATCTAAGTGACTTGAGGCATGCCTTTTTATAGATAAACAAAAAGCCTTGCATGATAGTGGATCAGGACATGAATGAGAAATGAACAGATGTATGGCACGTATAGTGGAAGATTGTGTCCCTAGGCCCTCCTGCATAGATTTCAATAGCGAGTTTGCAGTAAGCACATGTTCAGTTCGCCTTCAGTCATTTTTACAATTTGAAAACAGCAAAGGGATTTTTCCCTGACAATTTGTCTGGGAGAAGAAAAAAAAATCAGTCACAATGTTTCTTAGTAAGGAGCAGAAATGGGTTTGAAGCCTGAGTGTGTGTGTGTGTGAGTGTGTGTGTGTGTATGTAATGTGTGTATGTGCAGTGTCTGTGCACATTCAGATGTGTTGCAACAGAACAATGACCTTCTTTGAGGAGCACTGCTTCATTTTCTAAGGATATGATTGTTGTTGTCATATTTGCTGTATCTTTTTTCGGCTGTAACTGAACACATGGACGGACCATGGCTGCTGTGTGCTTTGTTGCTTTTGCAGGACGGTAATTATCTGCTCATTTCAGATGGGGAGGGGGGTTACATTTTATACCATAGCTTTAAGGTCAGTATTAAGATGAGGACAATCATTTTTCTTGTAAAGCACATCAAGTGGAAGATTATAACTGTGCTGTATATCTCTTCCCAGGCCGCTAAAATAAAAGTTAATGCTGTTTTTGTATCCATTCTTTTTGATTCCTCTGGGCACTGTTCTCTCTTTTCCCCCTTCATTCTGCCTTGCTTTCTTTTAAAAAGGCCATCATTTTGCTGAGGAAAATTTAATCAAAAGCCTTCCACACAGGCAGAGATCAAGGAACTTGCAACCATTTAAATCAGTCTTATTTTATGCGCTTTCTGATTTTTGTTTCATTTTTAAATCCTTATCCCCATGTCACCAAGAAGGAACGCTTAATATGTATGTAATCAAATATAAGTAAAGAAGCAGAGCTGTGCTAATCTAATGAATAATGCTTAAAGAATATTAATACCTCTGAACTCTGTGATTTGATTTGCTTGGCTGTTTCCATTCTGCCACTCCACGACGAAGCCATTTAAACTGACATTTTGCATCTCAATGAGCCTTTTTTTTTGCTAGTGAAATGCGTTTCTAAAAGCATGAAAGAGCAACAATGATATGATACTTGCATTTAACATGGAGCTAATCAGTCATTCTTGTTACTTATTTGATACTCCCCTATAGTTCTTGTTATACGCTACATGGAGGTAAAATATCTGTACATGCTTATTCAATCACCCTTTTCCAGTATTTTACATTTTACTACTTTTGCGGTTGTGGAGTTTTAAAATGTACTGCACACAAATAAGTCATTAGAGATTGCTGGGTATAAGCACATTATCAAATAAGGCATTTATTTTACTCGTAAGCAATTCTAATGCACTAGACTGAAGTAGACATGGGAGACAGTCTTGCTGATGACATCTAGTCATCTTCCAGTAGAGGGTTGTGGTGAGACATCAGCTACATCCAGGAAGCGTGGGGCAGGAAGCAGGTGACCTCCTAGGCAGAATGTCAGTCCATTACAGGGCACATACTGACAGTGATGCACTAATATACAGGCAGTGATTCACTAGAAACTGTTTTTGCACTACAGATTGAGAGTTGCATGAACAAAGGGAAAACATACAAACTCCATACACTGAGCCACGGATGAGAACTGACCTTCCTGGAGGTTTGAGCTCACAGTCCTACCTGCTGAACCACCACTGTTCATGTGTACATTTATTGTTACTTGGTATGCTTCACTATATTTTTTTGCCATGGATGTTTACCGAATGTTCCAATTTAGGTATGGAAAGTGTCCAGTTTTCCTGATGGTGCCAGAATGTTATCCCAGTACTACAACTAAGACTTATAATATAAAAGCCCTTGAAGGGCATGGTAGAGCAGTGGGTAATTCACGCTTTACACCTCAAAGGTCATGGGCCTGAGGCTGTGTGTTTGCAGTATACACATATAGTGTTTTTGTAAAATAATATTTCATTATAAAACAATAACTTTCAACAATAATTGTGTTAAAAGGATGTTCCAGTAATAATGTTATCGTGCTGACATTGGCAGAACCTTTTGTGGATTGAACGTTCCATTAACATTACAGTAAGAATGTTCTCATTCAACTTTGAGAAGACCATCGCACAATGTTTTCTAAAGTACTGAGAATGCTCCCTGTTAGCTGGGCTGTCATGGACGGGAATGAAACACACAGGCTTGAAAACATGAGGCCATAGTGCTGCCCTTTTACTGGAATCAATAAATATGAACAATAGACCGAGAGGCATTACCATCCATCTTCAGTCCGTAACCTGTAAATACTTTTAACATGGGAGCAAGTATTAACAGTCACAATTCTCATCTAATTTGAAAAGTTTTAATATATTAACAATTTTCAGAATGAATCTGAGGCAGTTTTCACGCATACAAACTCCTAATATTTAAGGAAGAAAGGCTTAAGTGCTGTTAGAAATGAATAAAGAAGCCTAAATTAGCTGCAAAATCATGTGGTGATTGAGATGACGTCAATATCGCCCACGTTGCCAGAAAATGTGATGGTCAGTCAGCTTTCCAGTGAATATGATGGCGAGCTTCCCAGTATCCATTCTAGCAGGACTGAGGCCAAGAAGAGACAACCAGCGTGCTCCATGTTACACGTGCTCTGACACTGGTCCATGTAGATTAGGCAATGTGAGGTGGAGGGTTATGGAAGTGATCATGTGACTCAGAGACACTTCAAGTCCCCGGGGACAGTGGAGGCTGCTCCAGTGAAGAACTTGTCCAGAACGACAACTGGAATCGTACAACACTAAAGCTGTAAAGATGCACAGTTGTACAGTATGGTTGTAATTTAATAGACCATATTCTCATAGACCTGCATGACAATTTGTATAAAAATGCCTATAACCCCCTTTAATGTCCTGATATTTTTTTTTTGTTTCAGAGCTGTCTCTATAAAGCATAATATTCTCCCAACAGAAGACTTCAAAAAAGGAATTAAATTAAAAAGGAATTAAAAAAGGCCCGTTAAACTCTTTGGACAATTTTATCACGCCGTCTCCAGTTTGACAACCATCTCTGACAGAAGTTACAGTTTGTCAAAGATTCGAATCCCCCGTCAGTATATATGAAGACATGTGTGACGCTCCATCCAAACACTTCATCTGTTACCAGTTCCACAGGAAAGCTGTTCATATTATGGTCACGATACGTTCGTGTGCTGTGCCTTTTGAATATGTTTAAGATGTACTGAAAAACCAAAAAATGATAAAGGTTATTTGGCCTGAAATTCTGTATAGAGCATTTTATTCAATTATGCTTAAAGTTCAAACAAAAATAACAAAATTACATTGTAAAATATTTTCTTTCTTACATTATTGTTGTCAGGAACAAATGGATTTAGTCCAGATATGCTTAAACCCAGATCGTTACACTAATCTTTCTACTAATAGAGGAGATGCACTTGAATTCCATTTAAAATTGACCTAATTTTTATTGTGGTTTTTTTTTTCTAGAAGTGGGGAGTTGGAATGAACTTTGACTACAATTAATTAAAGGAAATTGAATACATTAATTAGAAGGGAAAAGTGAGGGGAGTCATTAGTATGATATGGATAACATTTCCATAGAGGAGCCCCCAAATGAACTTTCAATGATAAACAGTGTTTTTGCTAAGAGACATTGGGAGGTGTTGTGGGGGTAGGTGGGGGGGTGACAACATCCTTATTCGGATTTAATTGAGTGAACCGAACAGCCATTCTATTCACTACGCCACTCTGTAATTACTTAATGCATTTTTCACACTTAAATTGCAGCACAGAGCTTCTCTGGCATGTTTCCTTCTGCCGTTCATTAAATTTAACAAATGAATACAAATATAGACGCAACGAATGATAACCGAAGCTTATAAGGTCCCACTTCTCCCCTAATGTGACTTAATGGCGTGTTTACATTGCATAAATCTTAAGATGCATATTCACAAAAGCCGAGTACAGCAGAGCACAGGTGAGCATGTCACAATAAACCTCCGCATTCTTCTCATAAGCAGCGAACTTTGTCTGTGTTCAGCATTCAGCTCCGATATAGTGACATTATTAGCCAAGGGTAGATGACCGTTGCCCCAAGCCCAGCCAGCTATCAGGTCTTCTTAACTCCTTTCTCTTTATTTTTTAAGTGTTTAAAACGAAATGTTGTATCTTATCATTATCTAAGGGTGTGCAGATTACATGACTGCTTGGCACCAATACAGAGATTGAAACTTGGTTTGGACCTATTGTAGTTTCATATGGCATGTCATCTATTTCCCTCACTGATGGATGGAGTATGTGTTGCGAAAAACACATATCCCGGCTTCTGCTCATTCGTCTAGCAGGCTCCCCGTCAGAGGGGATGTATCCATTACAATGGAAACTTTCCTCGCTAAATTGGAAGGCGCGTAGATCGTGACATTGGGTGTCCCACTGCTGATCAACTCCTGCTTCAATTTACCTTCTTTAAAATGGGTAGCCCACGGATATGAGATTTAAATATGCCGTCCTAAATTAATTTTTGAATGCTGTTAATTGGTATGGGTAATCAAAATGGGTAGAGAGAATTGTATGTAGGTATTTTTTTAATTAAATATTCACAATTCTTTTAAGAGATTCAGTTTTTTTTCTTTCTTTTCATTTTCAGGTTTTGATTAACACACAGGTATTGAAGTCTTTGCAGCACTAGGACACAGTAATGTTTGTTTTAATACAAATCCTGGAGATATTATTGCTGCTGGATTCTGGCACATCCGCACCATGTCTTCATTTTTATTCTGCTGGTGTCACCGCTGTCGGAGCTGCGGCCCAGATATAGCCCAGAGATCTGGGGTCCAGCCTGGAGTCTGTGACAGAGAGTCAAAGAGTTTCTCTGGATAGATCTGTATGAAGGCCTTGCCACAGTCACGTCAGGGCAGATCTTTGGAGGGGAGGTCAGCATCTAGTGTAGTGCATACATACACACACCCAGGTTGGCACATAGAAGTGGTGTGCGTGTGTGTGTGAGTGGTTATACCTTACCTTATGGGGACACAATGTCCCCACAACATGATGAATACCTGTTTTTTTCCCTTATGGGGACCAGTTTTCTCAATTTAGGACTCAATTTAATACAAATCTGTGACTGCAATGAAAAAACTAAAACTGCAAAAACTCTTGTATTTTGCTTGGTTTCTTATGGTCATGGGTAGCGCTGGGTAGGGGTTAAGGTTGTCATAGTTAGCGTTAGCATTTTTCCCATAGAGATGAATGAGCAGTCCCCATAAAGATATGTTTACCTGACGTGTGTGTGTCTGTGGAGGGGGGGTTGCATAGATCACATTTGAGAACCGAATTGTCCCCAAAGTGTAGTAAAACCTGAAATTTCCCTACTCTTGGAGACATCTTTTGAGGTCCCCATTTGGATAACCTCAGTTTTATAAAAATATGTGAATGCAATCAAAAAAGTTAAAAAATGCCAAAAGTCTTGTATTTGGGTTGGTTACTTATGGTTAAGGTTAGGGATGGGTAGGGGTTAAGGGTGTCGTGATTGGGATTATGGTTTTACCCATAGAAATGAATGGACGGTCCCCATTTAGAAAGGAAGACCAACTTGTGTGTGTGTGTGTATGTGTGTATGTGTGTGGGTCAGATACAGTATGCATTATATTGTAGGGACCAAAAGTCCCCACAGTGTGATAAAAACCCATTATTTTGATGTTGTGAGGACCATTTTTTTGGTCCATACAAGGGGAAATTTGATTTTATAAAAAAAATCTATGACTGTGTTCTTGGGCAGAAAAGCTAAGTACTAAATATTCAAAAATGTTAAGGTAGCAGAAGGAAATAAACAATGTTAAGAATGAATGTATTTACGGATCAGCATGCCTGCAGAAACAGTGGCACGCCAAGTTACTATATTCCGCTGCTGAAAGGACAGCATGGTCTTATGCAAATAAGTATCAGTTAAAGGATGTAGAAGTGGAAAGGGAAAATGTTAACAATTAGCTGAAAATGTACAAATTTTGTGACAGTCTATTGAATTCCATTAAAATGTATAGTGACAAAAACCCAAGAGACAATTTTCTTCCAAAGAAATAGGTCACAGATTCAATTACAGTCACTGAGGCATGGACTCAATCTATCATGCCAAATTAAGTGCAATTTTAGCAACCTTCTTTTCTTTCAGAATTTTATAGACATATTCAGTAGAGTGGAGGGATTCTGCAGAAAATTGATTGTGGGCTTTTTTCTTCTTAAAATTATGGCCGCTTTAAATGTTATGCACATTTGAAAATAATTTTCTCCTCAGAGAAGCTGTTAACTCATGCTCAGGAGTTTATCTGTCTTGAAAGCCAAACACTTCACCTTTTCTCACTTCTCATTATAAGTTTCAAAATTGCTTAGACGTTTCAAAAATTTTTACTTTCCTGTATTATTGTCTGTGCTGTAACATGGAACAAATGGAAAAAATTAAATAATCTGTATAAAATAGGAACAAGTATAAGCAGAATCGTAAGAATATAGATTAACACACAATTACAATGCTTTGGTTTGAATATTAAGACGTCTTCACTTTCAACAACCAATCTCTAATGCCTACTGCTCTTTAAAATGCACAGGAAATGCACCTACTGTGTAAGTAAATCCTTTTTGCAGTTCACCAAAGTCTACATGCAGTTCACCATTCTGTATTCAATGTGCCTTGCCAACAACTAATTAAATGTAAATTTATGTTTATATAGTGATATATATAAATATAGTGTGCATGTGCATACAATAAGCACTGTTCCTTAGTACATGTTACTAGTCCCAGCCTACAAAATGTGTTTGCTGGTTTGCTTTCTGTTTGTTAGCAGCGTGCCATATGGCTACTGAGAGAAAGTGCCAGATTCTGTACTCATTAATATCCGCTCACATATGAACCTTCTTTTTACCTACAGTTAGATTTTGAAAATTGCCAAAATGTGCTTGAAAGCATTATGTCACATGACTGCTTTGTAGGACAGATATCGGGGGAATTTTAGTTACGCGCCAAGATGCCATTCACCCCAATCCCCTCCACCCCCCCAAGCTCCGCTTGCAGCTCCCGGAGTCCCATTGTAATCGAGGGCCCACTACCTGATCAAAATCTGTTCCCTTGATGATGCAGCCCTGAATATCCATTGTTCAGACTGGTGGAACAACCACAGTTTTATGTTCTTGTCATTTACAGAAGTGGCCTGCATGCTAGTGGTTTGAATTGATAGACTGAGAGCAAAAGGTTTAATTTCTACACTGCTTACAGAACAGAACAGAGCAGTAGCAGCTGTTGTCTGCATGACAGCCTCCAGGCTCATTAGACATCGGGGATGTTTTACTGAACTGGAAACAGATCCAGTATGAATCGCCAGAAATGTAATGAGCCAGCAGGTAGATTAGTGCTTAAGGTTCAGGACAAAGGACTCAGGGATTAAGCAGCACTTACTTTTGTACACCTAAAAATGTAATTCTTAATTCACATATCAAAATTTGTGTGCATTTAAGAATTCCAGTTGATTTTCACAGGCAGAAATTTAATGGAATTGCATGTTAGATGAAGTATTCTTGTCTGTACCTGATCGTGATTTTCTTTTTGTTTCCTTGAAACCTCACTGATAGCAAAATTGCAAATGTGGTACAGGGAAGTGTTATACTTTGTTGAAATACTTTTAGTATTGATTCAGCTTTTATTATTCTGCAGTCTGTTTGATCTTAAAACTCGATGGCACTTGATGTTCTCTGCTGAAGAAAGTGCCATAAAGCCTGGATTAATAATTCATAGATGCCAGAATTAGAGTTTAGCTGCAATGCTCAGAAACTAAAAGCTCTACCAAACACTGACTTGTGACACAGGCATGGGTATACAGTGTACCCCTCAATGTAAGAGCATGATTCTTTAAATAGGCATGACAAGAACTGGGTTTTGTTT
>JAABNX020000008.1:12241902-12253428 GCA_015163995.2 Mormyrus lacerda
AATTAGATTTACCATCCAGGGCTTGCCACAGTACATACTTCTCAAATGATATTTTGGGGTTAAACCAATTTCTGAATTTTGGTCAGTCGAGAATGTCTGAATGTAAAGAAAGTATGAAACTTCTATAACTTAAGATAATTGCATTATGCCAAAAATTTATTTGGTTTTGAATTACTACATTAGCCTGAAGCCAATGAAGTGAAAAATGCGACATGGCTGAACTGAAATGGGTCACAAACAGCACTTACAAGCACTGAACTTTTCATAAATATTGCTTTTCGGAATGGAGAAGATGGATGGACATGATTTCCCTTGGGATCCATAGGTTGGAGAAACTGAATTACCCTCAAGGTCTCATATCTCTGGGTCATGAGACAGCATTGATGTCATTTATAGTTTTTTCAGTGGTTGTCCTACTATTGATATACCTTTGGCTTTGTGTGTAATGTAATTTTTTTTGTCTCAGCTGTGGACACGCAGGGTGATGGTGAGTGGAAATTCTGTTTATTTTAGATGGAACTCGAAGTCTGCATGTTGAGTTGACTTAGGGCCACCAAAGTGTAAACACAATGTCCTGAGTTCAAGGGCCTTTTCACTCATTTGATCACAGAGATGCACAACAGATGGATGTTTATAAATTGTCATTGTCATAAATTGTCATTTTAGAGTTAGTGCTCCCCTCATGTGACTACACTTTGGTGATGGTCTGTTATAGGTAACTTTGTAGTGCCATGAAAATAAAACACATCCATCCATTTTCTGTACCCGCTTGTCGAATTCAGGGGTCACAAAGGGTCCAGAACCAATCCCAGAAACTATAGGTGCTCCCATGCGAGTCCTAGCCAGGCCCGAGATCAGACAAGATCTTCGTTCAGTTTGAGAAATTGAGCATAGTTCTCCTGCTCAGTAGAGTTCATGCCAGAGATAGGAAAACATGCAGCATATGTCAAGGACAGAACCATATTCAGGCAATGCAAACAAGGCAGATCATTTACATATGCATTACTCATTTTTTATGTCTGTTTAGACTTATGCAAAGTATAATCAATGTCAACATGACAGGATATGAAAGTGGAAAAATGTAATTGTAATTTTACCCCACCAACACGGATTCTATCAAACAAAAGCAGCCAAGATGGTTTGCCACAGATAAACTATGGATTTAGATAGTGTGTTTACCTGCAGGCTTTACACTAGTGGCCAAAATTGTGGAAACACTTCCAAGTTTTAGAGACTGCAGAACTTTATTCCAGTTACTCCATTTAGTTATTTAATCATCCAGTGTATGAAACTTGTAAACATTCTTTTACTGTTTATAAACATTACCGCCAAGATTCGTGTAGTAATCTTTATAGTGTAATGCCAAAAATACTAGGTATTTCCACAATTTTGGCCACTAGTGTACAGTAAGACATGTGATAGTCCACGGAAGTATTTGTATACTGTCACGGAAGCATTTGTATATTTTGCATGTCATGCTGAAGTTATCAATATGAAAACTTTCAAATATGAATATACAAATATGCTGGGTATATATTATTTACATCTACCCAATATATTCTGTGCAAATAAAAACAACGCCCTAGTGATTTAAGGAGACAATATGATAAAAACATTAGAGCTCTTAAAGTGATTTTCAGTCACTCTAAAGTGATCTCAGAATTAACACCTATAATCGAGCTTCAAAACATAATTCAGTATTTATTTGCTTATGTAGAGATGCTTGTGGAGCCCCAGTGGAATTTTTATAATGAAGTGACCACCTTGAATTTGGGCCGCAGTTTGTTTGGCGCACAGAAAGTTTATAAGCTTAGCAGATGAATTTCTTGTGGTTATCGATGAGCAGGTTCATGTCATATGGGATCTTCTACAGTTTACAGGTGTATATCTTACAGCTATATATAGCTGGATATTTCAAACCAGTTATAAGTAGGCCTGTTACATGGTGCCATGCAATCTAAATTGTGCAAAGAAATCTGCAGTCTTGAGAGTGGGACATGGGGACGCCACACCGCCAGTGAGTATGGGAAGGTTTCCATGCCCTTTTGATATTTTGGTTTGGGGCGCTGGTTTCCTCACATCTTCGTGGGTTTGTGTGCTCTCTTTGTGTTATGTAGCCGATTCCTCTAAATGGTCCATACAGTGTGGCTGTGTGTGCCTTGCAGTGAACTAGCATCCCAACTGGAATATTATTTGCCCTTCGCCTTCTCCTTCCTGGGATACATTCCAGATTCACTGTTATTCTTTACTGGATAAATGAAATGGAACAAAGGTGGAAATATTTTATCATGCTCTATAATCATGTAAAAGGTATGATACCTTCTATGTATGTGGCAAGGCAATTTCTCCCATTCCAATTTTACCTGAAATCATCCTTAGTTAATGCCTGGCTTTTCAGTATATTTTAATGACATCCTCATTCAGGGTCATGAACTCATATGATGCATTTGGACTCTCCAGTGTGCTTTTGTTTGACCCTCATGATCCTGACTGTGGATTTTTGTTTGATGATGATGCCTATGAGGATTCTGCCATGGCAACCATCCAAGAGAGGAGGGGTTTGGAAATGTAAAGATGGTAAAACCGAATGGTCTGTAGAACCACAACAAAGTCAAAACTCCCTGTCAGTTCCCGTTCTAATGAAAGTGGCACCAGGTTGACTGTGCTGGAAAAATAAACTGGAGCTCATTGTGAGAGCAAACAGAAGCACGTGACACAGGGCTGGGACCGTGAATGGCATGTTTATTTGGGGAAAGTGTAACTGGGGTAACTGGGATCAGATGGGGGAGGGGCCTAACAGCACAGCACGTACAAACAAAAAGAAAAATGTTTCACTAGGGACCAGATGTAAACCAAACAAGAAAGACAGGGAGCAAAAAAAAAACATGCTAAGCAGGTAATTGGTTGCTAAGTGCCTCGGCTGGCGATAGAACTTTGGTCTGATTTATTGGGGACAAAGTGAACCATGAGACAACAGTATGAATAATGCAGAGAAGCAAGGGCAGGTAGTACAAATCAGGAATATAATCGTAGCTACCAGACTCTTTCACCACCCCCAAAATCACCCCCTAATGAACTTCTTAAGACGCAGAGCAGATCTACAAATACTTCAAAGTTTGCTTTCTCTGAAAGGACAGCTGTTGTCCCACCGCCCCAGTCAGAACAAGAGTTCAGTTGTTACCAACACAATGCATGAAGATGAATCTGCGAGCCCAACACCAGATAAGGAGCCACAAGTCATCCTGGACTATAATTCCACCACGAGAGGGAATGGCGACCTTGATAAGGTAGCAGCGACATTCAGCTGCCAGCTCTCAGCGGCCCGCTGGCCTTCGACTCCCCCTGCCATTGTCAGTGTGTCGGTATATATAAAAAGTAGATCCTCTGTACTGACACAAACCGACAGTGGAGTGGTGGAAAATCGCACCAACATTGGATATTCTTTGAGGAACTTGGCAAGGCCCTCGTTAATCCTTAGATCCATAGAGGTGAGTGGTTGCCTTGATCCTGTCCAGCTGCTTCCATTGTCCAGAGACTTTGAGATGTGTAACCTAGGCCATCATCCAGTAAAAGTCAAGTGGATAGGGCTCTGGTAAAAAGCAGGATCCCCCCTCCCCCCATGACAGGAGGACCAATATTACTAGTACCATATATAAGAACTACATCTGCAAAAAAACACACATATATTCTGCTTGTCATGTTTAGTGCAAGGTGTGCGGCGACTGTGGTCATTTTAAAACATTTCAGTGTTCCTGTAATTACCAGAATACGCACATTTAAACCTGAATGAGCAATTTGAACAAAATCATACGTTTTATTACAAAGGACCTGTGCTTGGTCTGTTTGACCCACAATGTAATTTTTTCAACTGAATACTAGGTTTAAATTAGACGTCAATCAAACACAAAAGGACATTTCTTTTACCATTTACGTGCACAATTTTCCCCAAAACATTCCATTCAATGAAAAAAAAAGTGTTGACTGACTGAATAGACCTCTGCTTAGCTGTCAGAACATGGGATTAGTCGGTTGTTTTCCAGTGTAATAGAAATCTTATTGTGAGGAAACCTTGCCGATAATTAACTCGCGCTACATGTACCGGTTCATGCCTGACACGATTACAATTTGCAGAAAATTACAAATGCCAGTTACCGTTGCAAACCCGGACACCAAGATAATACCTTTGCTTCTTGTTTCGTGTGAATGCCTCCCTGTATCTGTACATTTCATATACCCTGTCCGCAGATACAGAGAGAAGGCAAGGGGGCACTGTGGGCACAGAGACAGATCTGTAGCAGCCCAGTTTGTGCTTCACAATAACATTGGCTTCATCTGTGTGAGAGCACTCAGAGACTCCAGACCCCTAACTGCATAATTTAACCCCTTAATCACAGCGGCATGTTAATTAACAAACTGACCTATCAACAGACAAAAGTAGGGATGTGTGTGTGTGTAAATATTCTTTTCAGTCTCCTATTTAATATCATGATGGCCTGGCATTAGTTCCATCAGTCAGTTCCTTTGAACCAGGCCAGCAGCAGAACACCCCCCCCCCCCCAGGGTTTAAATCTACACCATAACAATAATCTTTACCTTTAACACTTTATTTAATAAAAGATATGAGGTGCTTAAATATGACCAGCATAGTATTGGATATAAATTATGAATGCTAACCGAGTTGTTTCATTCTTTTTTCCTGATGGTTCGGTTAATGTGCGGTCAGCCTACCAGTGCAGGTCAATCATACTGCTTTCCAGGGCCAGCAAGTGATGAAATGGGAAATAACTGAAGGCGGAATGCTAATTTTGTGGTGGTGTGGAGTGAAGGAAATAAAAAGTGTCTGAGAGCTGTTAGCATTCCGTATGGAAACGGCCAACGGTGACCGTCTCAGTGAAATCGTGGAAGTGCAGAAAGATGAGAGGTGTGGTCAGTGAGCTATATAAAAACCCAGGTTCAGCTTAGTGCAAGGACAGTATCACGGAAGACTGTGGATGTCAGAGGACCATGTCCTGACTGTCTGAAAAGCCTGTACCCGCACAGCACAGTGAACACAAATTTCCCTAAATAATTATCCTGATTATGCTAATAGGCCCAGACCACTTTTTCATTCATTTGGCATCTGGTTCTAAGTGCCCCTCTATTCACTGACATCACAGCTGGATCTGGATGAGTTGCCAGGGTGCTAAACAATGCCTTTTAACAGCCATGTTTGGTCGTGAACAAGTGCTATGGACAACAGGGGGGCGCTCGCGGCAGGAACAGCGAACGGCCGTTTGTTTTATCGGGGATTTAATTTGAGTCTGTGGGGCTTGTTTTCAGCAAACAAGCTTTTATTCTGTAAACGACGCCATTTTGTTGTGATATAAGGATCATAATTCAAACAGTCCCCTCTACCTCCTTTTATTTGGATAGCTTTTTTTTCTTAGTCTCATGAGCATCAGGCAGGGTCATGCGCAGGTCGTAGGCAATTTATCTCGGTGCTGCGGGAGCCGCGCGCTGCGATCGCACAATGCGACTTCGCGTTGGATTCGCCGCCCGTGTTTGTGAATCAGCGCATTGTGACGTCATCTTCACCGAAAAGCGCCGTCTGTTACCGGCCAGTGCCGAACGCGGAGCCCAGCCTGCGGGAGCTCTATCATTGTCATTCATCCCCAGACTTTTAACGCGGTGTATCCAGTCCGGGTTTGTGAACTTGCCCATAGTCTCGTCTGTCGATGAAAGTCATGTTATTTTAACCAAACTGTGTATACATGCGTTTAAGTATTATATATTATAAAGTATCAGATGTCTGATTTAAAACTTGAAGATATGGCCAGCAACTGACATATTAGCCGTAATGAACTTGAAGTACTTAAAAATTTCTTCGTTTTAATGATGGCATAAATACCGTATTCCATAAATCCCCCTTTTGCGTGCGCGGTTGCATGTGTCCTTTGGCATCCTTTTGTGCTGCTGGGAACTCATATCTATACTGTACCATGAACCGAAAACAGCTGCGTCCAGTTTGCAAATCCGAAACAGTTTTAATTATGTCCTGGGAACATAATGCGGGGAAATAAAGCATTTTATTTTCAAGCCCGTGAATGAAGTGCTCAGAATCCCGGAGCAGAATTTTAAATATGCCTTTAAAAGCATTCTGGGAATGGTCCCCTCTAGCTGGTGCCGAAACCAAAGTCACTTTGTGGCAACGCGGAATGTGGTATAATGAGGCGAGCTCTCCTGTGTCCCGGTTTTCTGATTGCTGTTGTGGACTGCTCTCTTTTAGGAACACATTCCTGTCTCTTAAATGCAAAGCAAATTAAGTCTAATGCCCGTCGATTGGATTCAGTAATACTGCTTATTAAGGACGTCAAGAGCCAACGAGGTATGGCAAATATTGGATTGCTATATGTAATGAAGCAGTGAGCCTGGTTTCAGAATGCTGATATTTATATATCCTGGCTCAATATGTTTTTTTTCCCCTTGAACATTACAGGGACAGATGCATTTCCCGGTGTCTCTATCGCAATCAAAACACATTATAGCTACCAGATTTGAAAGTATTGTGGTTGAGAACTCTAGGGTAGTGTATATTTTGATTAGTTCATATTCTTATTCGCTCTAAGAAAAGGTCTGCATACATATCTTGCAAACTGCAACTGAAATGACAGCTTTCGGGTTTATTAAACAGACAAACACACTATAACTGAAGATCAAATCAAGAACTGATTCATGGACAGAGCCCATGTTTAGTAAGAATTTACTAATTAATTTTTATGATACTTGAAGGAAAAAGTGCATATCAGCCTCTAAGCGCGCTTGATATAAAGAAACCACAGATATAACTTAAACAATGCTAAAAGCTCCACATTTTCATCCCGTAGAACTCGAAATGCAGCGTGAAATATACACATTTGTCCGTTTAGTACACCGCTTTACTAATTAACGACTCCTTCTATACAAAAACCACTGCTGCAAAACAATGACCTGTGGGTTTCTGAGTAATTTGCAGTGATGATTATGTAGAACGATTCAAAACAAGGTCGTATTTTCCTACATGGATTTCTAATGTAATGTACTAGCGCCATCTAGTGGACCGTTGGGTACACACAGTAACGTGTACAACACCTCCTTTTGTTTGGTTTTACGATCTCTCGCACTTGTGCAAGATCCAGCTGACGTGACGGGAAAGCCTGTCTAATGAGTGTAGTTCACTGTGTTTCAGTTACTCGCTAGGAAGTTTTATGGAAATCCAGATCTTATAGAGGTGCCGAGCCCTGTTTATTAACCTTAAACGATTTGACTGGAATTATGAGATGAATCGACAGGGACACTTGATATAAATTTGTAGTATTAAGGTATGGTAGTGCCAAGTCAGTCATGCCCTGGCACAACAGTGTCACTTCAAGTCTCCTGAATATCTTGATTCTGACTGAGGTAGTTTAACAAAGTATTAGTGTTTTTGACCATGTTCAGTGTTGAGGGGGTTGATTAGAAGAATTGACCCCGTGCCTAAGTGTTCACTTGGGAAAAGAAGAATCAGAAGGTGGGTTCATGCCTACGCCAGTATCCACTCCCAGTCACCACTCCCAGTATCCACTATCCACTCCCAGTCACCACTCCCAGTATCCACTCCCAGTCACCACTCCCAGTATCCACTATCCACTCCCAGTCACCACTCCCAATATCCACTATCCACTCCCAGTCACCACTCCCAGTATCCACTCCCAGTCACCACTTTCATTACATACAATGTCATTCATCTGAGTACAGGGAAGGGTGCTGGCGGGGGTTGAGGGGAGGGGGTGTGCTATTTTGCCCAAACCACAGCAATGCCGGTCATAAAACGATGAAACTTTAAAAGCCTGAGCTCTTACTTTCTCCCACAAGCTGTAGTTGGGGTTCATCATGCAAACAGCATTTGCAGTATACTGTACCGCAGAAGTTCAGCATACATTGTATCACTTTCAGCTTCGCTGGGTGTTTTCTGGGAAAATGGGCATTCTTGACAGACTAGCAAATTTGCAACCAAATCATCTTGGACTCCATTATTGCCCTATTACTGCTGCATGGAATATTACTTCTCCATTCCGCTGTGGCCTGATTTTCCTGCATAGTCTCCTCATGTTCCAGTAAGGCCTGGCTTCTGAACAGTCTCGAGGATCAATTTAACAGGGTCTGACAGATAAGAATTTCAATTTGGTTTCCCTGCGATAAGGGGATTGAATTAATACAGAGCTCCATCCAGTGGTCGGTTTGGTGTAATGCAACGATAAAAGGATTTAGACATTCCCAACCATGCAATGAAAATAATGCAAATGGTGTGAACTGTAATTTTGATTTCAGTTGGAAGTTTTGGAGCTTTAGTCACCCTCTTCAAAAACTGTATAATGCTACTTAGAAGGTTTTCAGAATTAAAGCTATTTATAAACAAAGTCAAGGCACTTTGCCTGTTCCGTACAATACACTCAGATGCTACATTATTATCTATTTGCTTAGATGAGGTTTTTTTATCCACCACCTATTTCAGTTCTAACCAATCACAAGGCCGCAGCCACACAGAACTTCAAGGGATTTGGACCTCCAGCTTCTACAGCTCACTACCAGCTAATTTCCCTCTATGTTAAACGCTGCCGTCAGATTTTGAAGGGTATTCCAGCCTTTGTGGAGACACTGCAGTGTGCATAACAATATTCATTTGCATTTCACCTTTGGGCCAGGCTGTGATGACCTTGAGATGTATTTTTTCTTATGTAACAGCCACTAGGGCAGATATGACGATCTGTTATATTAGGAGAAATCCAGAAATTTGTATGTAGGATGAGTTTTCACTTGAAGGCAAATGATTTTTTTGTTTTCCGGCTTCACTAACTGCCCCTTCCCATTTGATGAGCCTCTCCAGTGCTTAATTTTATCCACATGTTTTAAATGTGCCATTCCAAATATATTGGAAATGTATCGATGCAAACATTAATTTCTAACATACACACTTCAGTATGACTTCATATGCAGTTATGAATAATGCAGATAGATACTGATAAAAATGTAAAAAAAAACTGGATTTATTGTAGAGGGAGTTTTGCCAAATATAAAGAGCACTCGAGAATTGAAGTGAAATGCTGTTTCGTTTTATTGGCTTATTAAATTGCTGTATTCCAAAACCAGCCATATCTGAAGGCTGTTTTATCTTCAAGCTTTAATATGAAAGCAGTTGTTAAATGCATTTCAATTTTCTATCTGATTAAAGAGCACTGGAAAAAAATGTATTCAGTGCCCTCTAGTGTTGCATTAATAAATACAGTGATTGAAATTTATATTGTATTGGTAATATTTCAGTATTATATAAGTTCTCACGTCATTGCAATGTATGCGTGATACATGCTCAATAGTCAGTGGTATTGATGATAATCCTAGTCCAGGTTTATCTAATGATAACCTGCTAGCAACGGGGAATTTACTTAAAAAAGTCATCCATCCATCCATCTATACATCCATGCATGCATCCATCCATCAATTTTCTACAGTTGCTCTTGTGATTATTTTTTTAGTTTTAAATTTTTTTTTCTAACTGTCACACTGGTATATATATATATATATATATATATATAACTATGGTGGTATGGAATTAAAGCTGCTTTTTGCACTGGATGTAGTACAACTGGAACTCGTTAGATAAAACTGCAAGTTTCTCTGTTGCAGCCCATTAGCTGGGCCTGAGGGGATTAGCCAGCCTAGGAACAAAGTGCCATGGGTTTGAGTCCAGTGTGAGGGACCCTCAGCGCTGATTTCACCGGAGACCCTTAAAATCCCTCTGATCTGTGTAATCAAAAGTACGAGTGAAATCCGTTAATCCCCTGGTCGTTCCGTCAACATACTGCCCCCGACAGGAGATCATCAGCGTTTGCATTTCAAATCACTGCTCTCATGGACACGATCAATTCCCACGTCAGTCAAAAATATATTTGAAAGAAAAAAAAAACATTCCCACCGTAACAGGATGCATGCATTTCAAGTACATCTTAGTCTGTGTAGACAGATGTGAATTCACTTTTAAGTGTTTCATTATAACGGTGTTTCCCAATCCGGTCCTTGGGAACCCACACATAGTCTATGTTTTTGTTCCCTCCCAGCTCCAGTAAGGAGCAAAAAAATGTGGACTGTCTTGCTCAGAGGGAGCAAAAACGTGGAGCAGCTGTGGGTCCCTGAGGACCGGATTGGAAAACATTGTGTTTTAGCATTATCTCTAGGGACCTTTGTGAAAACAGGGCTTTGGAATTAAACATGAAGAATGCGAATGCACCTGTTTAAGTGCTCGTTTTCTGGGTGACTTTAAGTCAACGTGTAGAAGACCAAGAACTCACAGACGCTAAATGAACCTGGATAATACCGGGTCATAGCTACACTAAAATCTCAACAGACTTTGAAATTCATGGTCTAAATTCAGTTAAGAGCAAACAGTTCATATAGCCCCGGTTATTCAGACACTTGAGGACCGAGAGCCAACTTCTGTCAAGTAATGCTTTGATGTTTGCTGAAGAACAAAAGAAAACTGCAGACGCACACGCAGAATTAATGCCAGGGACACAAAGAAAGGGGCTGATTCTCTGACACATCTGAGTGGACACATTCTGCAGGGACCGATGAACATGAGCAGTTGTATCCTCAGATAAGTTATTTCGTTTGTTATTCTGAACTTTTTGGTTGAAGGTTGCAGTCTTACTCCATGAAGCTGCTTCCGGAAGTATGTAAATAACAATCTGAAGCAACTCTGAGGCCTCTCATTTCATTGGTTGTACATTTATGAAAAAAACGCCTTCTAAGTAATCTGCACTGCCTGCATTTTTAAACTGAGCTTTCTTCAGATATTTTTTAGATGGTACCTGTATAGTACACAGTAATTAAACTGATTTCTTGTTGCTGCTGGATTGGGTGTACTTATGGCAGGACTGTCCTGTCCTCAAATATTATACTTAACCAAAGCAATCCAATAAATTATCTTTTATAATTGGGTTAAATTGTACCTTAAGGGAAAACATTGTTAGTTCATTAGAATGACAATCAATCTTCATTATTTCATGATGCTAAAATGTAATTGATCGTTTTTAAAACTCAGTCCCTCTTTTGATAAGTAGCTGTTATGTGACACAGGTATTTGACGACAAAGGAAATGAGTTAAAGGCAGAAGTTAAAAATGTAGCAGCTCTACACAATTCAAAAGCATCGACTGTTCTATTTAAAGTAATTTTCAAGGCATTAAATAAAAGCTGACAGGTAAGATACACGCCCCTTTGTGTGATTTGTAAAAAAAAAAAAAAAACAGCATTGGGCGTATCGCTGGCAGACATATATTCCCAAATAAAACATTGATGTCCCCTTTAAAGCCCCCATCCTTCTTACTAGAGGTTTCATAGACAATAGCACTTTCCTTCACCAAAGATGTATGGCATTGTAAATATTTAAAATCAAATTTGGCAAAAAGACAGAGATGGATGTGAGACTGTAGGCTGCTGATGAATCCACTGACTTTGGTTCTCAGGATTTTTAGGC
>JAABNX020000008.1:12260360-12274163 GCA_015163995.2 Mormyrus lacerda
CCCCCCCCCCCCCCCCCCCCCCCCCCCCCCCCCCCCCCCCCCCCCCACTGAGAGCTTTTAAGCAAGCGGAGCTATCAGCTGCCCCCCTATACCTGTCCCCTTATCTTAATAAGTAATGAGACTGTCTTGTGCTGGCAATGAAGTATTTGGAAAATAGTTTTAATGTATGGCTTTCAAAGGGGCTGCCAGACATTGATATATGGTAACAAACAGGCCCAGAGAACTGGTGCAATATTAATGGGATGTTTCCCGAGCGTTAATGTGGAGTTTAGCTGATTTGCTCAGAGGGGAAAATGGAAAAGGAGCTACTAGGAGATGTGTGCTATTGCACGATGTGTACTACTAGTAGATGTGTTAAGGGGAGATGTGTACCAGTGTGCCAGCAAGCAACAGTAGGTGTCAGGCTGTGATGTGTGTGTGGGGAGGTCAACATAAGCAGGGCAGGAAGCTGTGGCTCAGCCTTTCTGAAATATCTCCGGTCCGCTCGGAAAGGAACCGACGGAAGCTGACAGAACCTGTGAGCGACAAACCACCTGTGACTTTGGTCTGAACATTCCAGCTTCAGGACCATAAAATATGTTAGGCTCGTACTTGTGCTTTGTGAATAATGTGTATTTTCTCAGTACACATCTAAACTCTAAGCAAACGTTCTTGGTGACTCCGTGTCTTTAAATTTCCCCGTGATGTGTGGTTGGGTATCAACGTGTCCAGGCCCTTCCCCTGCTTTTCAGGCCCCAGAGTAAGCTCTGGCTCTCCCAACAGCCCCCAGTATTGGATAAGTGGTAGCAAAATGGATGGATGCATGGTTGATTTGGATTAAATACCTCCCTAATTCTGTATTGTTTCATAAACATTAAACAGAGGTGATTTTCTTCTATGATAGTAATACACAACTTGTAATGCGGCCATTAAGAAATTGGTATCAAATTATTATAGCTTATATCTTATGGGCATGAACTGCAAACTCCAAGGCTGTCAAGTCAAGTCACTGCTGTGGTCACCTTGAACATCGTATGCACTCGGTAAATAATCCTACAGGGAAATAATACCACTTTTAATACCATGTAAGGGATGTTCAAAATATTCTCCGTGTAGGTGATGATTTCACTCATAATTAATATGCAAAACAGCGGACTCGCCCAGGCGCCGAGGACAGCCTACCTGTAGCCGAAAATATCCTGCTGCAGGTCCCCCTTACATCCACAAGAGGGAGGCAGAGTGATAGGCACACATACCACTTGCTTTTCGGGAAAGATGCAGAAACGATCTAAAAAGGTATCAGACGAGCTTCTGGAGAAGCGAATGATTAGGAACTTCTTATATTGAGCTCACTGTACGCACGCCTTACCTACAGCTGTATTGCTGGCAGTTGGAAAGGTGGTCTTTAGCTCCACTCAAAACATATCAACAAACAGGCTCTATTGAGGAAGCGATTTTAAAACAATTATTTTAATTGATTTTAAACCAAGAAAAACAAAACGGCGATTGTATGCCCACCAGTGCTCTCCACTACTAAATTTGATCGCTTTACTGGTACTACTAGATATGGTGCTGCGATTAGATAAAAAGGAGGAATGTGTAGCCATTATTAAAGACGTTGATTTTAACAAGAGGCGGGACAGAAATATTCTTCTGCGGAGTCTTTGGGTACACCGTGGTAATTTAAGTGCTTTCCTATGGAGAAGAGGCCCTAAAACAACACTGACGTACTGGATTAAAAAGTTCCGTTTGAGTACATGCGGTGATGTCCCAGCGAGGCTACAAATGCCATTCAATCCTCGGCAAGGTCAATAGTTACAATAACTTTCTGAGCAGGACAAACTCAGCCAAGCTGTCACAAATGGTTTCCAGAACCTCCCCAGAAAACCGCAGCCAAAGCGCGCAGACACAATTTCCGCAGCCGGGAGGTTCTGCCAGAGCCCGGCGTGAAGCGGATCGTGTTTCTCAAAATGAAATCAACGGCACTTTTACTGCTAAAAATGGGCTTTTGATCTCTTGCTCGTTTCAGAGACGTTCCACAGTGTTTGTGATTAGGCACGAAAATGTACTGTTAGATACACATTTATTTCCTGGGAAAGTTATACATGAGACTGGACAGCTCTGATTTGTCTTCTGCCTGGAGATCCCCATCTTAAGGGGCGAATGAGTCTCCAGTTGAGTTCTTGTTAAATTTCTGCATGTTCACTCGGATCGAAAAGGAAACTGGAGTCACGAATGTTAGATGATAAAGCGAGAAGCAGAAGCACACCGGCCTTGGCGGCTCTAAATCAGAACTGCACATCAGACTGTTATTTCGCTTGTAAAAGTACGTTAAGAGTAACTATACACGTGTTTTTTCGAACTTCTTGATGCAGGAAATGCTTTAGGAAAACTAAGACCGCAAACTGGGAAGATTATAAAATGTTCACCGGCTTTATTCATTAACTACGACACCTTTGAATGTTAATTAAAAATCCACATTTGTAGCAGTCGCGTTGCCTTGGAGTCCCTGCAAGTATTTAATTCTGCTATGCAAGCGTAAATTTAAAAACTGACAAAATATTTGGTGTTATAATAAATGCTTTGTTTTGATCACCTTTTCGCGTATAGGTGTCGCTCGCTACGAACCGGCGCGGTGACGCGCCATGTGCGCCTGCGATATACAGGCGACAATACAGCAATAACGATTAAGGCGTACATTTGGACGGATCTGACACTTATGAGTACATACTATATGTGTTTTGTCCATGTGTTTCATAGGTTTTTATAGGTGCAATCACATATTCTCTGTACCGTGTTGAAGCAACCAATATGAATGTGATATAATAGTGTTTGTCAAGCAGCTAAAGAATAATTTCCTAACGGGTGTTGTGGATGGTGGAAGCTTAACGTGAAGAGGCGTTCATAGCCCTTCATTGTTTACTTCACCAGTGTCAAAATGCAACCCAAGTGTTTGCTATTGCTGTTGTTGTGGGGACTGTAAGTATGTGGAGTCCATCCTGAACGATGAGAGATTCGGTGACAAAGATGATAGCAGATGCCTTCGCGAGTGACGGTGACCTATTTTTTGTAAGCATAACTCAGGAACAGGGGTGCTGATTGAGGGCAACCCAGGGGGGGTCTTTTGTGGTTAAACGCTTTGCCCCCAAGGTCAAAGGACTGCTTGTCACACGCATACTGACATGGCCTCAGAATGCTTCATACTGCAAGGGGATTTTGTGTGTGTGTCTTTGTCTGTGTGTGTGGGAGGGGTCAGATTTACCCTAAATTTATGACATTATGTGGACTAAATGTCCCCACGACGTGATAACAAACCTGTTATTTTTACTTTGTGGGGACCAAATGTCAAACCAAATGTTTCCCACAATGTAGTAAAAACCTGTTACTTTGACATCGTACAGATCATTCTTTTCAGCCCTCACAAGGGGAAATTTAATTTTTTACAGTAACACTCTCAGAAGTCTTGTGTTTTATTTGGTTACTTTATTTGGTTAAAGTTCTCATTGATGGGATTAGGGTTTTACCCATAGAAATGAATGGAAAGTCCCCACAAAGATACCTAACCTCTGCGTGTGTGTTTTTCAACACTGTTCTGTACCTTTATGTTTTCTGAATTAGGAACAGAATATTACAATAGTCAGTCTGGATTCCCATACCTTGTTTTTAGTTTAGAAGCTTGGTGGGTAACTGCATCTTGATAGATGGTGCGGACATGTTCATAAATGTTCAATTGCTTATGGCATTACTCTCCCACTGAAAACCAGGTTAGCATTGAGGTGCCTTTATGAAACCTCGAAACAGGAACTTGGTAATTCCAGACCGATGGATTTCCTGCAATTCAGATTGTTCACATTAAGGAATCGGTAACTGAGTAAAGGGATACAAGTGCCTCAGTAAATATCCAAGATGCGGACATAGGTGGCGTTAATGGACTTAACATAGGGGTCTGGCTGAATTGGAGGAAGGAAAATCATATTAAGCGATCTGTCTGTGTCCAGTACTGCTGGATTAAGTGTGAGAAGATGCCTGTTGCAGAGGATGCATTTAACAGAGGCCACACTGATCACTAACCACTTTCACCCATGACTTACCTGTACTGTGTGTGTGTTTGTGTTCTGTGTGTGAGTGAGTGTGACTGAGAAAGCTGGAATCACAATGTTTGGTTGTGGGGGAAAAAAGAAAAGAAATATTTTGCTTCATGGAATATTACTAAATACGGGCAGCTGTTTCATAAGCACTTAAATATTTCTTGTATTCTTGAATTGACATTACAGTGATTCCCTTCTTTCAGATCATAAATATATATATTTGAAAACACAAAGACTTAACATAGCTCTTTACGGGTAATAAACAGATAAATTGTAATATTGCTTGAAAACGACAATGTGCTGCCTAAGGAGGGATGCTAAGCACCGAAGGGCAGTTATGTCAGCTGGTCAGCTCTCTTGCTAAGATTTTGCGATCATCCTTCTTGATATATTCTCCTGTCTGGTGGTGTTTCCGTGCAGCATGATCCTCAGAGGAGATGACTTCCTCTTCCCCCTTCATGTAACCCCAAAAGCACTCTGAGAGTTGGGTTCCCCTCAGTCTGTACCTGGGGATGATAGTAACCCGAATGATACAGCCAGCAGCCCGTGTCACCTGGTGCGGGTGAGCGTCAGCTCTTCTGTGCGCTGAATGTTAAACTTGGAGAGCACTGTTCTGCTGACTTGGTAGGACTCCTGGTTAAAATGAGATGTTTCATGTCAGTGGGGTTGTTAAGCGCGTGCCGTGACAGAGTACTATGAAATATGACTCCCTGTTTTTCTCCTTTTCCGTTCAGAGGTTTGCTGTGCAGCGTTAAAAGCAAGTCCCTGTATACACGCCGCACGGCATGCTGTAATAATCCATCTTGCCGTGGGTGGGGTCCTTCTCCCGCAACGTGTAAATAAGCGGCGGTCCGACCATCTGCTTTGGTTCCCAGCATGTCCCCGGAGGGGCCGCCAGGCCGGGGAGCCCCCCCCCCAGTCTGCTCTTGCTTTATCAATTACCATTTGGCTTCGCCGCTCATGCTTCGGAACAGCAGCATCACAGCTCTTGTTGCTGCCCCCCCAGACACACGTCCCACCTCAGCTGGGTGCATGCACTACTGTTTTTGACACTTTTACACTTATAGCATAGCATAGTAGATAATGAGGGCCTGACTTTATACTTGGATTGAATCTTTATTCTTCTGTATTTTAGGAAGCAGTGTGCCACTCATGTGTGGGAAAGCGGCGGCTAGCTTGCAGAGAGAGAGTGGCAAGGCCTTGATTAATTAATACTCATTATAAAAAACCTTGCTAATATGGAGACGGTTCTCTTTTGATGAGTTCATGAGCAGTTCACGAACAGCCTGGAAGTGGCTCACTTTACAAGGCGCTGTTCAAAGATCTTTGACATCTGAGGAAAGCCACAGAAGCCAGTAATCCCAGTCCCAGTACACCAGTCCCCTCTTCAAGATCAATCCCTGATCGAAACATCAAATAAAACCTATGTGCTCTTAAAAAAAATCACTTAAAAGATATTAGACATTCCAGCAATTACCTGAGGGACCAAGAACGAGAGGCATGGCGAGATTGTTGTCAAACAAGGAAATGTTCCCCGATGATTAAAGCTTATATTGGAGAAAATAGTATTAATGATAAGAATGCATTCCTGGTCCATCGCCTGTTTCAGGGAGAGGGGGTCGGAAGACCAGCCTTTCATGTTAATCTATGTTACGGAACAAAGATGGGATTAAATGTGCCGTTTTTCATCCACTGGACAGTAGAGGCTACTGTGATTCTTCAGAAAGGAAACACGTACCATCAGAAGTGCTTCCACTGTACAGTTATTGCATAGAATATTACAATTTATGATTCATTCAGTGGGTGGCATGGTAATGCAGTGGTTAGCACTGTTGTCTTACACCTCTTGGAGCAGGGTTCGAGTCTCCACCATGGTTTGTATGTTCTCCCCGTGATGTTGCTTCCTCCAGGTACTCCTGTTTCAATTCAGTGATAGGCTGTCCTGAGATTGTGAGAATAACTGTGAGAGGGACACTGGGGCAAAACAATCAACTGGAGTGCAGATTTCTTGTGGGTTTGCAGTTAAACCCCAGGACAGGAGGAGTAAAAGTCAGAATGCAGTTATAAACAAGTGACAGATTTCAAGGATAATTGAATTGAACACAGAGTAGGGGATTGCTGATTCGGAACACGGGAAATGCCAAGTGTGGCATTACAATGTGATGAAGCTCAGTAGGTTGCATCCCCCTCGATGTAAATGCGTGATGCCTAATAACGGCAATTATTACGCAACATGACACAATGCAGTTGACGTAGCTGCCCTGCTATTTATCGCATGACTACGGCTTGTCCGAGTGCCCATATATTATCATCTTTTAATGATCTTTATTGTGCATGGATGCTGCCTCTGTACCCAAAAAGACTGGCCAGTGATGTCCTGTGAGGCAAAACATTTGGAGATGTCCTTACACATTTACTGCCCCTGTGAAAATGTTCCATGAGCTCATCCCAGTAGATCAGATTTCCACACAATAAAGGTGCTGTTTTCAGCTGCCCTGAATATTGATATTTCAGCAACTGACAGCAATATGGACTATTATTAAGAACAAATCTTACTAATAGGACTAATATTATAATAATACAAATTCACTACCAAGAGGCCAGAACTAACTGGCGGTCAACTTCATGATTTGCACTGGTTTTCCTTGGAAATGAAAAAATACCACAAAGTCAGGAACTGAAGATGGTAGTCTTTTGTCACGTCAGACAGTAAGAATACTTTAAATGATTAATGAACAAATCTTGGCTGAAGTTTCCCCCCTTCAGAGAAGTTGAGTGATGTTTAGATATCAGCTTTCCAAATTCATTTTCATGGGAGAAAATGCAGTGATGTCTAGGAGCGAAAATCAACCAAGGTAAATTTACCAAAATGCTACCAGACATGTTTCATTTCTCTTGGCTGTTTATAAGCAGATTACCTTTAGTAATTCATTTTGTTACAACAGTCAATACACTTCCAATACAAATGTGGTTCATTTGTATCTGAATTGATGTCCTGTCCCTATTAACTTATGTTTCTAATGCATTCTGTTACATTAGTAAATAGACCTGCCTGATTAATCATCAGTTCATTGGAATCATTCGCTTCCTGGGGCTTTAATCGAATCTCTGACATTGGTAATAAGGGCACACTTCACCTGCTTCCATTGGTCCTTCCACAAAACAACTGAGATGGATTCACCAGCCTTCCTTTCCTTCGTATTCTTCTGGTCAGCCAAACATTAATGATTTTTAATTTCATTAATACACTAGCAATCTGGAAGTTCTTTATTGATCCTATTTATTTCGTTAAATACAGAGTTGTTTCTTTCGTTAATTCGGTTTTGCTTTTCTTTCTTGAATCACACTCTTTTGTCTTTAAGAGCGATAATTAATTGCCTTTATGTAATTAGGATTAAATCCCTGAACAGGCTCCTCACACATTATTTATTTAGGTTCAATACATGTAAGTGTTCTTGAATAGAAATAATTCAGTAGATAAAAGGCAAGCTTTGGTGTTTTCAGCGTCAGTTACAGTTCTGATTTATGTATATATCATTTTTCAATGAAGTCGAGTTGCCAAATTGTCCATAGGTGTGAATGTGTGTGGCATTGGTGTATATGTGCCCTGCATTGAGTGGAAGTCCCTTCCTGGTTTATTCCTTGTCTTGCCCTCGTAGCTTTCGTAACAGGCTCCGGACCCACCCTGCATAGGACAAGTGGGTATAGATAATATGGATATTTTTAATTTTAATTTTTAATTTAAAGGCTTGGATATAAGATCTAAGCAGTAGCAAACCCATCTAGTAGTTTGCATTCTGCTACATATATTTTAATCCATCTAATACATCCATCCATTTTCTGAAACCGCTTAATCTCAACTGGGGTTGCAGGGGGGACTGGAGCCTACCATGGAAACAATGGGCACAGGTGGGAACCAACCCCAGGCAGTCGCCAACATACTGCAGGGCCAATTTAGAGACACCGATCAACCTATCCTGCACACTTATGGACTGTGGGAGGAAACCGGAGCCCCTGCCACGGGGAGAGCGTGCAAACTCCACACAGAAAAGACCTGGGACTGAACCCAGGACCTACTGCGCCGCCCTCCAGCTTATACAGATGGACATTTTTAATGGAGCAGTTCAGATATAAGCTACAATTGACTTGACTCTCTGGTTACTCTTTCTTGTTTGTCCCCAGTGCAGTGCCTTCTGCTCTTCAGCAAGCCGAACACAGGCATGGTCTGAGAACGGCAAAATGGATCCAACCAGTTACAGTACGCCGGCCGACATGACGGCATTGGCATTCGCGCCTTGCTGACCATAGCTATCAGGTTTCGGGGCAGCCACGCAGTCTTACGCACTTCTTTCGCTGACCTTTGGAGTTGCAGTACGTGTGAATGGACGCAGTGTCTCTGGGCAGGCCCACGTCATCTGTGTGAGAGCCTCACCAGAAATAACCATCGGCATAACTGGTGCGATATCATCACGATTATTATGATCATCAATACTATTGTGGCTGATTTTCTTCTTCATATTACTGAGATCTCCTTTAGAAGACGCGTGTATTCCGGAGCCAAGGCCCAGTCAGAAAGAAAACGCGATTGTGACCAAAGTGCTTAATCCTTGAGGTGGACGTGACTCGCTCCCAGCCTGAGAAGTATCAGATTTCATCCCCAGTGTCTGTTTCACCCTACATCTTCACCAGCGAGGTCAGAATCTGCCTCTATTGTTTGCTCTGTATCATAATTCTGTTGGTCCTGTGTGTTCTTTTGTTTTCCGACAGACACCCCCACCCCCAACCACCACCACCCTCCATTTATCCTCCTCCCTAATGGATATTTTGGGCTGACACCTTTCATAACCAATACCGGGAGGGAAGTGAGTCGCCTTGGGAACCAGTGAAAGGGCGAGATTGATAACCAGAAGGTGATGATGTCATAGTTAAGTGTTTGACTCTGTATTTACACATCCATAGAGTCATCACCATAGTGTTCCTGTATCAGAAATGGATGTAAGGCATCTCAACATTGACGCATCTGCTGAATGCCTGAAATGAATAAAACAACACCCCCCCCAACCTTCCGCAATATGGCACGCAAAGAGCGGACATTAATACACAGCCGTTTCAGCTCAGAAAGTGCCTGTTTTCGTGAGGGAGCTGCCCCTTTCAATCCATCACAAAAATTAATTAGACAAATTAATGATATTAGACCTTAATTCAACCCATGCATAATTCACAATAATGGATTGTGCTGCTTTAGAGGAATACTTTATATGATCCCATTAGCAAAAGCCAAATCTAAATCGAAATTGACGATCTGCTGGGCGCCTTCGGTGCATCTCAGTCCGTTAACTGTCATAAGCATTTTAAACGAATCACTCCCACGTTGCTGTCTGACATTTCATCCATCACTTCCATCGTCTCATGGAAATGTACAACTGCAATGCATTACAACTCTGTGGATCCATTTTTTAGACTCAAATTGCTGAAGGGAAATGGTGCTTTAATCAGTTTTTTTCAGTGACGATTAACTAAATCGCGCATATTTTGACGTGTGGCATGTGTTATGTGACTCTCTTAAAAAATTCTCTTGAAAACAAAAAAGGTAAAGGTTTGTAACTAAATGACACACACCATGCAAATAAAGCAATTAAAAATTAGTTGCGATCAACCTGATTATGTAATAATGCATTTACAAGTGTGTAAGTGTTAGGTAATAAAAAGCATATATGTGTTTAATCTCCAGTCTTTGGGGGATGAATGTTACATCAGCAAGGTTTCCTATTAACTATGTATTTGTGTATTCATTGCGGCTAACATCCCCAAGGCTGATATATGTGCAAATCGGTAGATTAAAAAGGAAGGAATCTCTCTAATGACGGGTTGATGTTTGGGGTAAAGGGATGGATTTCTGCTTTTTCATTCAGTCTTTTTTGTTTTTTTGGGTGGACCAAATTACCACCTTTTCTCCTCTTTTCCATTAATCGTAGGTCTATGGTCACATGGGTCTTTGCCTGCTTCCGTTTGATTAGACCACATTGTCCTGTAATTAGTACAGCCTTCACACAGCTGTTAGCTATAAAAAGATCTTGTTAGTTTGTGATGACATGGACTCGGCTGCTAATGATGGCATGTAGCCCCCCCCCCACCACTATGGCCTCGAACCATTTTGGTTGATTTATTCATTTCTATTAGTTGTACCTACTGACCCTCACCCACTTCTAACATGGTTTTGTAGCATCCTGGATGCAGGTATGTACAGTATGTTTAATGAATTCATTTGTATCATTTTTGCCAGATTTTGCCGTGATTTTTGCCGTGTTGTCAGATGCACGGCGAGGAGCCTTAATCGAATGTGGGTCCGTCTCCTTTTGAGTTTATATATTTTCTTCTTTCATGGTTTTTTTTCCCTTCTTAGATACTCAAGGCTCCTCCACAGTTCAGGTGAAATAGTCAGAAGTGAGCAAGCGAGTGACAAATCTGCCTGCATCCTGGCATAAAGAACAAATGATATGCCTTTAGTCATGCGTGTGGCGTCAGCGAATGGTTATGAATCTACACTGGGAAAGCGTGCATCTTGCATCTGAAGCACAAAGAGAGATTTTGTTAGATTAAAATTGCTTTTAGGGCCAGTTCCAACATGTTAATTGATTAGAAACCAGTTGGCTAAAACCTGCCTCTACCATCTAATTTATCCTGTATTGAAGAGTTTCAAAATCAATACTCAGCTTGTACACAATCATTTCTGGCACAGGCACTTAAAAAAAGAGATACACAGAGAAAAACACCTGCTCTCCACATAATGGTTACTAATTTTTCCTGCCAGACTTGTTTGAACACAGAATAATTATTCTTGATTTGGTTGCAGGGCAGGGCCGGTTGTTGTACAATCTATTTACAGATCTTCTGAAGGGGGTATGGGAATGAAATTGCCCTAGAGCAGACAAGCCAGACACAAGAATCCATCAGAAGATGGCATAAGGGACATTGTTTGTGTGAAGAATAAATGTGATACCGCCGGTATGGTCTGGAAGAACTTTGCCTTTTGGAGGGGAGGACAAACTTCTCTGGGGACCCTAGGCTGCCACGGGTAGGGGGGCCCCTTTGGCGGCCATTTGAGCTCTTATTTGGAGCCAAAAGAGAAATGAGAGGGAATTAAAAAACGATGGAACATCAATAATGATCAATAATCGAAGCGTGGGGTGCCAGCGGTAAAACTTCCTGATCAGGGTGGAGGCGGGAGTGCTGTAGGTAACACTCGTAAGTCGGATGGAGGCGGATCTATGAGGCAAATTTAAGAGGTTCAACCATTCCCTCTTTTGCCAAGGTTAGTCTTGAATTTTTACATTAATTCGTTTAATTGTGTTCTCTCCACATCTGTTCACAATAGATCTACCACTCTAATGGTATAGTATGGAAACCATGGGAGATGTAATGCTAGTCTTGTATGTTTGTGCCGTTTTCTTCAGTTTGTTGGCGGTGAAATAGCCAGTCCCGTTAGACTCCAGTGTGAAAAGAAAGCTGGGTCTCAAGATCAGAACGGTCCATTACAGCTGGGATGGGGGGGCAATGGGTGCATATATTATAGCAATCATATTATATTATATCCCTAAATGTAACTTCTGTAAGTCCAGGTTTCGAGGCCCCAGGCTGCTGCCTACTCTCGCCTTGCTCCTGGTACTATGTCTTACCTCATTGTTCTAAAAGAGCCACCATCTGAGGGCCCCATGTGTTGATGCCCATTCTCTGTGGCAGAATAAGTGGTGCATCCATCACCCATCCATGATCATCCCTGCTTGAGTGGGTAACCCTCTGTGCTTCATAGGGCTTCTCTATTGTCAATCTAGACTAGCAGCTCTGTAATATTATTTTTATTAATATTGGGCCATCGGACAGAAAAATCTCTTGCTCGTGTATCATTTTAGCCAGTTAGGTAGGGTATTGTGCGGTAACCTTCCCATCCTCGCTCCATCTCTTTCCCTTGACCTCTCCAGGGATGAGGATTACTTAATGGCCACTGGTACTCAGATCAAAACATTAATATACTATAAAATGAATGAGCATTGTGCCAATTCTATATGGCTCCGGGAGGACAGGAGTCTGTCCTCATTGGTGTTTGACAGTTTGTGTGGGTTGTATTGTAGGAATTTATGGCAGTTTGTAAAAATTTTTTATTTTCATTGAAGTTCATGTCAAGGTCAATATGTGTAAACCTACTAATATCTGGCAGTTACTTTTTACTTGGTTTGGCCGCAGAGAATGTATTAAAGAGTGTGAGTAATGGAGATGCAGCATACATCTCTGACGTCCTCTTCAGGTACCTCTGTGAGGTCATCGACCGATCAGTCCTTTAAATGCCTTTTACTGGATAGATTGATTGACAAGTGGAATAATGGTTGGACAGCAGTTTTTGAAGAGGTACAGCAACCATCTCATTATGTGATTGATGGAATGACAGAAATCTATGGCCAACGGATGGCAGGGTTGTTGAAGCCACAGTCTACACAGGGTAACACATATGGTTGGGATTCATACAATACAAGAAGTAAAACCCGATAAATAAATGGGAAAAACTTGGGCATTTCTACATGTTGTGCAGAGAGACATTAGGCTGCTTTGGGTCCCAGGAATTAGGATTCAGTCTCTGAAGCTTGAGTGAAACAAATCAAAATGCACCAGGTTACACCTGAATAATCACTAACAAAAACAGTGACTGACAAGGGGCCCGCTCCCTCTGCCCTCACAACATGCTACTAATATGTGATTTTAATGACATAATAATGACTTGTAGACTAATCTCAGTCAAAGGAGTTTCCCATTGGTTATAGCAGCAGTACCCAGTTTTACCATGGAGATCTGCAGTGTTAGAATTGTTCTTATTGTGCAGACCTGTATCCAAAGACCTACTTTTGTTGCCAATGAGTATCTCATTAAATTTATCTGTGAGTTGAGGGGGAGGGACTGTTTTTTTGTGTGAAGGTTATTCTGCTTGTGAACATAGATTTGTTTTTGAAATGTCTTACTCACCTCACTGGGGTTTACTGGTTTACTGGACTGTACTGGATAACTGCATTGGCAGTTTGCTTGTGGAAACACCAACAGCTAGAAATGCTCCTCCCTCCTCCTGCAATCCCCCCCCATGGTTGCCATCACCACATCTTCAGGTAGGTCCTGACTTTACAGACCAAGTCTGCTGCCTCTGGGGATTTTCCTACAATAACATCATTAACCTGGGGCATTTGAGGAATAATTGTGCGGGATTGGACAGGCCCAGCTCATTAAACTCATTGTTTAGTCCACCCCTTTGTTTGTATAGCTTAGCCTCGACACTCTGCCTTCTTCATACAAAATTGCCCCTTTGTTTGATTTCCCCCAGACTGTGCTCAATAAATAACTTTAACATGTTTATGGAAAAGAATGGCATTTTATAAGAATGACTAAGGCCATTGGTGAGGTACTTAAAACAAAGGCCGTTTCTGAAGAACAGCCACTCTCAGGTTTAAAGGTATGTTGAATATTGAAAATGAAGTGCAGGCCCCTTCAACAGGCCGGTTACCCTCTCTGTCACTCGGCCCATAGCCACACAGCGACGCCGTTTCAGTAGGAGGCTTTGTGAGGACCTTTCACAGGCCGGTTACCCTCTCTGCCACTCGACCCATAGCCACACAGCGACTCCGTTTCAGTAGGAAGCTTTGTGAGGACCTTTCACAGGCCGGTTACCCTCTCTGCCACTCGGCCCATAGCCACACAG
>JAABNX020000008.1:12274263-12286385 GCA_015163995.2 Mormyrus lacerda
TTTCAGTAGGAAGCTTTGTGAGGACCTTTCACAGGCCGGTTACCCTCTCTGCCACTCGGCCCATAGCCACACAGCGATGCCGTTTCAGTAGGAGGCTTTGTGAGGACCTTTCACAAAGAACAACATGTCTCTGTATTCGCGCCCTTCGCTTAGCTGATGACCCCAAAGATGTCAAATGAAGCATTTTATTATTATTATTGACACAATTGTTAAGCATATTAGCTTTACCCATACTTAAAGTGAGTGATACATCATTGGATATGATCACATTATAGGACAGCTCAGGATTTTGTGTTGCCTGAAACAGTAATAATTTGATCGAGGCCTTGATTGGGTGTCGCTGGGTAGCAGTTAGTAGGTAGCTTTGAATTATAAACACAGGAATACGCTGATTTCTTCAAATTCTGAAATGGGATGACATTAGGTGATTCGGAACAAAAGTTTGCTTGTCTTCAGGTGAATTGCGATAGTGTGCATGTGTCCCCATTCTTAACATTTATGTGTCTAAGGCCATTGTGCTGTCAGGCTCTGCTGGTTGATAGCTTCTGTCAATAAGAGGCAGCTGGGTGGGTTAAGCTGCTGTGTTTGGACAGCTGGGCGACATTATGTGTGCGCTGAAATTACCATCCCCCAAAATCATTAGAAAGGAAGCAACATCCCCGAACACTGCACCCTACAATTAGGCCGTTATGGACCCCTACTAAACGCGTCAACCCCCTCCTCCCTAGAAAAAAGTCCCCCCATGATTCGTCCTGTTTCCGTAGCGGTGGCTATTTCAGAAGTCCACCATGGCACAGATGTTGCAGTGAGGCAGGGTCACCTCCGGGAAGCGCTGTTTTTTTTTTGTAATGCAGGTGGTTGATTAGCTGACCTGTAGCAGGAGGGTTAGAGAGGGCAGTCATGTAAGGCAGGAAGAAAGTGGAACCTGCTCCCAAGGTGGTGGCCTACCATAAATTTACCAAGAGTTCCTCCAGTGCTGGAAATGGTTGGGGAGTAGTTTGTTGTGACATAGTACCAATTTTTTCAAACCCAACAAACTGTAAGGCTCAGTAAAATACATGTGCATCCTTTTAAATTCAATATGCTTTATGCCGAATTGATATTACAAACCTTTCACCCAACTTCCATGACTGGTTCTCCAGTAGTGGGTTTCCATACACAGAAGCTTGCCTAGAAAGCATGATGCCTGAAGCATCCTGTCCAGGTTTCACTACCTTCTGCCTTCTGCTGCCTGGATAGGGTCCAGGTCTCCGCCAGGACTGAGAAAGTGGATGCAAGTAGAAGGCATGTGGATGTACGGATGGCGTGTGACACGATGTAAAACAAACCAATCGAAGTTAAGATGACAGAAAATGCGACAAATTACTAGACAAAATGGCAATATGTCTGTGGCTTGGATTTATAATTAAATATGCATTGCAATTCTGTCAGTTTAAATAATTATCTGTAATTTAATATGCTTTTTTTTGTCTCTGGCTAGAATGCCCCAGGAAAGATTAAAAAAATAAATTAACACAGCATAGCACTGAAATACATTGCTGGTCTGTGTCTGACAAAGAAAAGAAAAATGTTTAGCTGCAGTGATCCCGTCTGATTCTTAAAAGGTATTCAGACAAAATAGTTTCAGTGGACGCCAAGCCTTGTAAGAGAACAAACAGCTTACGTTGTTAGTGCTGTTGATTTTGGACAAGATAGGCAGCAGATGTCAAAATTTCAAATTGTATCTTTTTTTCCAGAAATACGATGAATAATCTATAATATATCTGCCCGTCCATCTGGGGAACCTATTCCAGGCAGCACAGGGCACAAGGCATGCACAGCATAGGACACACACACACACACACACACACGCACACAGATACATGCATAATCTGGACAGTTTATAAATGCCAGCTATCCCATCTGCATGTCTTTGGACTGTAGGGAGAAAGTGGGTACAGAGGAAACCCAGTCAACATGGGGGGGGAACTTATAATGTCAAAATGTCATAAAAGTAGGTATAACTGACTACTAGTTTTTGACAGGAAAGTATCCTTAGTCGTTTAAATAAAACAACCACACTTTTTCACTTTTATGGCTACTTGTGCTGTATTTTTATTATTTTCTGGGGGTGGGTGAATGTACGGTCCCTGCGCCAACGCAGTAGGCCACTTTTTGCAGCACACGGCCATCTAATATGCAGAAAATTAAACAATGTTGCGGCGAATAATAAATCTTTGGCGATCTCAATAATCAGATTGTCCGGTGCAGATGAATTTATGCTCTTTCAATGTCTATCTGCTTCAATTTCGGAGTCAGACAAAGGGGAAAAAATGTGGTTTCCTCTGTCGAGCTGTACAAATGCATTAATCTCGTTAATTTGCGGAATTAATATAATTTTATCAGACATTCCAGCACTGCCGGTGGTGGCCGACTTTGCTCATGAATCAGGCGCCCCGGGCGGGTGCGGAGAGGTGGAGGGGGGGCATTAATCAGGGGGCGTGAGGCACATCCACCCCCGGGGGGTTTAAAAAAGCTACCTTCTGATAAATGTAATTATGACATGCGTTTCCCACCGTCTCGTACAGCTATAAACGTGACAAGGGCAAACGGGTTTAAATATGTGTTAACTACGGAATTGCTTTGTTAATTTCAATATGGCAAAGTGTAATGAAAATTAAACCAGAGCCTGATATAGACTACCATTACTGCACTTGGCATAATGGGGGCTTTAAACGACGCTTCTGTATGTATTAATATATGCTTTGTAATCTGCAGTCTACCGTCATGGCTGCCTAACTTTCCACCTACATCTGACATCTTGACTCCCCATATTTTAGTTTTTAATCACCGTTTTAATGAATTATTACTGTCGGCGTTTCTTAACTTCTGCTATATACCGATAAAAAAGCATTTTATTCATCGCGTCAGTATCATGTTACTTTACTATGCTTATTTTGCGATGGTCTAAAAACAATAGTAGATTATGGAATTAATGCACGTGGAATGCTGTTTTATCACCGTAAAATCATTGCAATGTAAAATATTTAATTTAAACCATTTGGAATTAGCCGAATTAAATAGCCTAAATATCTACTACTGTTATTTCCCAATATTCCAGTCTTTGCTAGACCTCGTGAATATGCAATGCATGTATGATAATTGTACTATTTGTTGTAATTTTAGCATATTAAAGGAACTGTATGCGTAGCTTCGCTATTTATTATGTCGTCACGCTAAAAATCCGCCTGTAGAAAGTTTCTAGTAGTTCTTTGTTCATAAACTTTGGAAATGTCAGAATGTGTAGCATAATAGCTAAGAATGGTCGCGACTTCCTGGTCTTGTTACGGTGTTTTGAAATGACCCTAAATGATGTGAGTGGCCTCTGCTTAGGGAATAGGGATGGGACATAAACACGGCGGTATCCGGATGTGGAGGCTGTGTTTCTACCAAAGCTACTGTCTCACGCGTCATTACCGCGCTGCGGGATTCTAAGGTTCAATCAGGGAAATGTGTGCAGCGGCTACAGGGTAAATAAAGGAACTTCTTTAATTAAAATAGCTAAATGACTCCGACATGCGTATTCGTGCTGAAAAATCTAGAATGTGTGTATGTGTGTGTGTACTGTACGTGTGCTTGTGTGTGCACGCGAGCGTGTGTGTGGGTATGTGTGTTTTCCTTCGGTAATAATGATGTCTTTTGAAGGTCCTATTTTGCTCCTTCTCCCAGGTCTTTGGTGGCAAAGGTTGAAAAGCTGTTCTGTGTTTCTCTATGCAACAAGTTTCTGCAGACTATACCTCCTGTAGCCATCATTACCCCAAATTCACTATTGCATAATTTTTGTACCATATGGAAATTCCATACTGTCTGCCAGTATGTTTCTGTTTTTTTCCAGTCGGTAGTTCACGCGTGACTGTTTCATTCTGGGGCCCAGTGACAGCTAGCTCTGTGACTTACAGCGATGTCCGTGAAGCAGCAGGGACAACCACTAAGTGCTTGCTTTGGCATCCCTGTTGCTGACTCCTAACAGTCTGGATTCTCCCCCTTCTCACTACTGCTTCTGCTTTTCAGTTGTTTGCTTGGCATCGCAGTAGATCCTACCGTTAAGTCACGATTACATCGTTGCTGATGCTCTGTTGGAGCGCGACCCACTCCACAGTGCTTCACAGGAGCGTGATCTTTCCGTTTCGTGGTTTCCAGGAACGTGCCGCAAACATTCAGGCCAACTGATCCAGTGAGTTGCTGCTGGTGGCTGGAAGAGATTTTAGACAACGATCTAATTACATGGGTGGCATTTCAACCCACCAAATAAATTACCAGCAATTACCGGCAGGGTACACAGAGAGTGAGCATCATCTGCTCTGACTACATTCAAATCAAAATACACAAGGTCAAGAGAATTTCTGCTAAAGGAAACCATCCCTGATTCTACTTCTGGAGATGGTAGACCATCGCTCACACGTCCATTGGTTTAGTGACAGAATTACGGTATGTTCTTAACAGGTAATGTTCTGGCACCTGCAGCTTGTATTAAATTTGCAATTTGGGAGACCAGAAACTCATAAACTCCTGATAACTTAGTGGCCTACAAACTGACATCAGTGATGCTGGCCCAGGTAAAGGTGGAAACGTAAGAATGTTCCATTTCCATTGCATGTGTTCTAGTTTATCAATCAGAGGAAATGGGAATCTTCACACCCAATTTCCTCTGAAGTAAGGATTTACATGTAGGGTATCCCGTGACTGGAGTAATTACTTCCAGACTTCTGGTGGTCCGGCCCTCACGTGATAATGACATGGAATGTAACTAGACCTAATTGGTTGTTTAGCCACTGTTTTCATGGACAGAGATCATGTGACATGCTGCTCGGAACCAAAGGCGCGGGTTTGATGTCAACATTAGTAGGAACCAAATCAGCCTGAAACCCCTGACCCCCTAAACACACGGTACTTCCACCATGATGGTATGACACGGCCCTATAGTCCGTACCCAAATCTACGCCTTTGTTTGGAACAATTTTGCCAGAAGTTCCTCTGCCTTTTCAATATAAACTGCGTTTCATGGTATTTGTCCCTAAATAGTGAAAAAAAATGGTCAGTGGTTATTTGAGTTGTCCTGGATAAGCCTTTGGAAGATGGATGGATGGGTGGATGGATGGATATAATGGTAGTGTTCCTCTTTCCTATATTGGGGTCAGGTAATTGTTAGTAGCCTCAATGGATAATAACCTGATCCTAGAGATCAGTCTCACCATGTGCAAGCAAACGCGTGGAAGGAGCTTCAGCTCTGAGCCTGGCCTGATGGTCCAGCCGTTTGGGCGACGAGGGCTGCCAGATTTGCGATGAAAGCAGGAGCCTCGCCATGGTCTGTGGCATCATATGGGAGTTTTGTGAAGTCGGCCTGGCAGCTCCGCCGGCGACGAGGCATTCCTTCCTGGGACTCGAGTACAGTGTGCACCCTGCGAACAGCTGCTCTGCATGTTTTAATGCCGCTGCTGTGCCTCTCTGCGGACTGTCTTTTCCGCGAAGGCTAATCCTCGCCAAACACCAGCGCTGCCTCCCTTTAATCGATGTCAGCCGGTGCTGCGTTCCAGGCTCCGTTGCTATGGCAGCTTTTACAGCTTGAGCCACGAATCACGGATCAGCTAAGTGAGTAAACTCTGAAATGCGCGGCTTTGTTTTCTCATTGCTGGTTGGTTTTCCGTGATCCCTGCCTGGTTTCAGGCACCAGGCCAGTGTGCTTCACTGTAACGCTCCCTCTGCAGACCACAATTAGTCACTATGGGTGCAGTGTGTGGCTCAGCGGGTAAGGCCTTGTGTTTGTGATGTGAAGCTCCCTGGTTTAAGTCCTGGCCTTGGCAGAATAGTGTTGACCAATGTCCTTAAGTCCCCGGAATGTTCCAGGGACACCAAATAAATGGGCTGAGCCTGTGCTTGGACCCCTGGCTTCGCTCTCTACTATATGTTTGGGTGTGTATGTCTTGAAGTTGCGCAAATTGAAAATAAAGCATGATTTTTCATTAGTTTCCACTGTGCATCTTTGAACAAGGTGCGGAAACTGAAGCACCAGGAACTGGGTGGGAAAAACATGCAATCACTGCAGAAATGGGGCATGTGGTTATTGGGGTAAGTTTTCCCAATACCGTAATGTTCTGGAATGCCCTTCACTTTTTAGACGAATCTATGTCGACGACGGCATCAAGCAGCTTGGGATGTCGTGTTTCCCACCAGCGTCTGTGTGACTCGGGGTAATGGCTCTGACCACATGCCTGAGCTTTTAACGTGACACATGGGACCGGAGCAGTCACAGGTGTGTGTTTCTGAAATCTCAGAGACATTTAGGGTAGCTAACATGAATCCAGCCTTGATAGACTGTCTGCAGTGGGATTTGGATACTTTATACATCTTTTGTTGGGTCGATCTTTAACTTACAATGAGTATGAAACTGAAACTGGCAATACAATGCTGGAACACCCTATGAGTTGCTGTGTGTAGCTGGACAGCCCCCCCCCCCATCCTAAGGCCTGTCTGGGAGATTGTCTGTTGTCAGGGGCTGGGGAGGGGGAGAGCATACACACCGGCCCCTGCGATCCGCAGTCCTCTGCGTAATTGGAGGTCATAAATCACACTGGGTTGTCCTGCCGTGAACGGGCTTGTGTTTCCCAGTGACACGTGGGGGCTGGGCAGGCAACCGCCCCGCAGGAGTTACTGTTTAGTCGTTATTTACAGTCGGCTCTATTTAGTCCAGTCTGCTTATTTTCCATATAAACTCACCACGATTCTGTTTATCCCTGTAATGATTAGTAGGTCGTTTTGGTTATTTATTTATTTATTTTCTTTTTTTCCCTCTCGCTGAAAGAAATGCTTCTATCTAGTACTATATCCCTTGATTTCTCAAAACCGGAATCTTTGGAATACATTTGATCTATGTGCTTGCTACTTTCGGTAGTAAGATCTGCAAAAGTAAAACGCAGGTCAGGGGTGCTCAATTATTTATTCCCAAGGTCCGAATTTCATCAGCCACACAAAGCGAGGGTTGGCATGGGGTTGTGATTGGGGCCACTGGGGATTCCCTTGGTAGATTTAATCAGCTGGGGGGGGGGCAGGGGTCGACCTTGTGGTCAGGATGACATTGTGTTTTGGTTAGGATAGTTGAGTACCCCTACTGTACTGTATATCGATGCTAGTTGAGTACCCATACTGTATATAGATATTGTAGCATCTTGTTCCAAAATTGCTCAAGTCATTTTTCACAATATCATGGGTAATTCACAGGCCCCTCCTATGGTTGTGAATTAAAGCCCGGGGTGTGGGGGGGGCAGTCTTTAAGAGCCGGAAATCATGCCTGTTTCCCTACGAAGGTTATTGATTCCAGCAGCACATCAGCCAGGTTAAATGATTCGTGAGCTGCTATGACCCCAATACAATCCAGTAGGATGAGCAGTGCTGCTGTAGCCCTGTGTAAGCAAGGGGTGTGGTTTAGGGGTGTGGCCAAGGAATTATGATGGGCCTTTATGAGAGATCTTTCCTCTAAGCAACCTCTAAGACCACTGTCTCCAATTATGATTCAGCAAATGAGGTCATATTTTCCCTTTCCGTCACCCTTTACTGTTTTTACTTTAGAATTAATAGTTGTTTCTCGCTCATTTCAAGTTCAAACCTAGCTTGCATGGACATTCCGTCCATATAAAGACCAATTGATCACTGAAAAGTGAGTGTGGCTTCCTGGAACTATTTCACTGCAGTGAATAAGCTTTCTAGAATTTTTTTTGAGCACATTTATCCAGGAATCTCGGTGTAATATTTATTCAGGCATCCTGTTTTAATATTTCCAACCTTGGCTTAATTATACTGTATCATAAGTAGCTCGTGTCTTGACATGAAGGCCGTTTTGTCTTTGGGCTTAGCAGGTGTTCACAGCATAATAACCGAGAAATTCTCTGTCTAATGTTACATTAACCTCTGCCTGTATCGATACCGACCCACTATTTTAATTCAATTACCGCCATACACTCTGCTAATTGTACTAAAAAAAGGAGAAAAAAATCAATGTCCATGCATAGCTCTCTTGTGCTCTGCTGCGCTCAAGAAAATGCTCCGTATGAGAAGAGGCCATCCTGCTGTCCAAATATTCCGCTAATAGAAACTTTACATCGCGCCACCAAATTCTTGGATGAAATTAAATGATAATTAGGTGTTCTAAAATTGGAGAACCGTTTGCGCTGGGGGTGTCAGAAAAGTCATGAAGAGACATTAATCATGTGAGTCCCGACTGGCAAGTGTACACGGTCTCTCGCCGGATCCGTCCTGCGGTGCCAAACCTCCGAAGGTGGCGGGAATATGTTTGTGTTTTTTTTTTGTACGTATTTTAATTTCATCTTTCGTGGCAGCTGGAGTGAAAGTGAGTTACAAAAGGCCATTGAATCCCAGTAGATGGGGAGCGGCTTGTCCGAGGTCACTGCACACTTTTCTGAAGCAGGCCTTGGCACAGGGGCACCGTTGTGCTTGTTACGCACCAAGGGAATCGTGGAATCATGGTCTAGGATCATTTTGTTTGCCATATTTCAAACTGAATGCTGCTTTAATGGACAAAACATCCACCGTGCCAGTTTGTGGGGAAAGTAAACTATATTGAACCTGGAGAGAATACTTTAGCCCTGTTTAAATCCTGACTGATGTGCCTCAACAGAGTGTGTGTGTGTGGGGGGGGGGCAGGGGTGAATCATGTCCAAACAGCAAGGTTTGATCAGTGTGTATCAGAGCGGCTGATAACTCACCTCAGGCTTTGACAAAGTACCTTCAAAACCAAACAAAGGATGTTTTGATAGAAAGGTCAAAGCCCGTTCAGATGAAAAGAGAGGAAATGACATACTAATAACCAGCACCCATCGTGGTGGTCCAGTTCTCCACAGATACACATCTGCTACACACACCATTGGGGGGGGGGGTAAATGAGACTGGACATTTGGGAATATGAGCAATCATCGAAATGTGGAGGATGATTCTGTACAGGGAATTCCAGTAAATGATAAACGGGGTTTTTTGGCCTGTCTTCCATTTTGGGTTCTGCTCCCATTGTACAGTGAGGACAATGCTGAGGAATCAGAGTGTAACCCTTTAAGATGAAGCCGTAGTGCAGTGTGCCTCTGTGTCTAATCACAGTGCTGATTCCTTCTTGAACAATAAGGCTCACCTTCCTGTCGCCCCCAGTGAGTGCTTCTCTTTCAGTCTTTTTTTGAGATGTGTTGAGTTCCATCGTAATCGAAAATCGATAAGCCCACTTGAAAGGGGCGCGCCTGTCTCACATTTGGGGTTATGTAATATGATCTTGTCAATCATAATGGTGTTAGAGGCAATCCATCTGAGTTTCACAGGGCCGGGGGTCACGGGAGTCCCGGCTTGCTCCCCATCAATTACCACTTATTATGGGGGCTGACTCTCCCACTGAGAGCAGCGGCCCTCGGCCGTAAATAATATTAACAGGGCTGGCCCCATTAATCAATAGCGGCGCGGTCCTGTTGCTGTGGCTTTAATGGCAGCTCCATAGCTTGCTCTGGCGATCGATACTGTGGCTCTTCCTGACAGCCGCAGATTGGGTGGAACTCATTCCCCTGAAAACAAAAGGTCCTCAATTGTCAAAACAGCCAAAAGCCAAAATAACTGGCAAAACCCAGATTTTCCAGATTCTTTCTCAAGTTTTTTTTTCTGGATTAAAAGGAAGCTGGTAGCATAATAGTCAACACTTATACTGAAGGTTGTTGGTTCTAGTCCTGGGGGCCCTACTCTAGTACCCATATAGTTCAGGTTAATGTTTTTAAAAATTGCTCCAGTTAAATATGATCTTATTGAATAAATGGGTGTGAAACATCCAACATAAGAACTGGTTGGATTAATTTATTGTAAATGGTTATGAGTTTCCCCTGATTTGTCCTCACTGGTTTTCCTCCTGACTCCCAATCAGCTGCCTGGGATTTTGGCCTGACTGGTCTCCATAGCTACATGACAAAGCAATAAGAAGAGCGCATGGCTTAGCGGGAGTGACTGTGCAGACATCATGGCTCTCGCTGATTCATTTCCTTTATTTTGATTCATTTATAGTGCATCTTATCCATTTTTATGTACTCAGGTACATACTAAAGTGTTTGGGGTTTAGGTTCATGCTTGAGGATTACAACCACTGGGTCATTCCCGGAACTTGACCAGTTGTAGACCTTGTTACCGATGCCCTGTGTGTTGGTGCAGTATCTTCGCTAACCTGATCAATGGCGTCTCTCTTCCACATGCAGGAAAGGCACAAGCACATCTTCAGACTGTAGCCTTGAGTTGACCTCGCGACTTCAAAGCCAGGGGAAGAGTTTTCCTGAGAAAGGCTTCAGCAGGAAGAGCCAATCTGTTAAATGGGAAAGCCTGTGTAGCTGGCGGATAAACACAGCGGCCTTCACTTCCCGTCAGCCCAGGGTCACGGCCATCAGCTGGATGACTAAAGACGGCTGCACGACTACCGCTAAAATCAAGCCAGCCCCAGACAGCGCTGGGTGCGAAGCCGGTACAGTTAAAAATGTAGGGTTAAGAGAAAGGAAGCATTGTCTCCTCTCATGAGAACCGCGAGTGCATTAAGGTGATTTATCACAGCAGAAAGGACGCCCGCGTTTATCCGGAGTCAGGTGCGCCTAGATGGCAGTATCTGGGTATGAATTTGTAAGAGGCACTCTGAAAGGCCTGCAGAGCTGGGGCAAATACCTTTTGTGTGCTTTGCGTAACCGAAGGCCGCGCGAGCGGATCGAGAGTCATTGCATTCATAATTAATGAAAAGTCACATTAGGGATGCATTTTGGCAGCCTGGGCGATGGCCAAGGAACAAAGAGTTCCTTTAAGAGGGTGGAAAACACTGGGCCGAGGGGCGGGAACAGGGATGGGCAGCGTCGGTCGACGTTTGGAGCCCCAGCAGTAACAGAAATCCACCGCTAAGGCCCTTGGTGCGTAGAATCAGCGACGCCATCGGAATGATAAAGGCACCCTCGATTGAGTCCCATCTGCTCCGCTGCCAGTGTTTGCCAAATAATATCGTGAAAAGTTCAAAGACAAGAGCAGGAGCCTGACATATGTTTGGTTTTATGTGTTTGTGTGTCTTTCAAAAAGAGGAGAAAGATGAATATGAAGTGAGACTGAAAGGTTAGTTAGACCTTTTCATTAACAAAGAAGTGGCTTTAGTTACAGCTTATAACTTTCCGGCCTGATTGGACTAATCTCTCCCAAACGTTTCTTCAACTAAAATAAAGTAATCCAAATATTCCAGAGTTGCTTGTTACTCGGTCAAAACGAGCGTGCATAGCTATAATTTAATTACGCCTGGTTTTTCAGATTGTTGACAGTTGTTTTTAAACATTTTAATCAGTTTCACAATGAGCGTTTGAAACCACCATTTGGGGAAACACGGCTTTCACGTTTGTGAACTTCACCTCCAGCTTGAGTGAGACCTGTCAAGCTGAGATGCATTGGCTGGATGGTTCCAACTGTGTATAATTTCAAGGCAAATATGGAAAAGCCAGCGCGCTGTTTGAACGCCGCTTTCCACTGAATGTTTAATTATTCTTGCCGGATGGGTTTTCCGCTTAACCTCTGGTTATTTACGTGCCTTGTGGAATGGTGTTTTGAAATCTGCCCCTCCTTTTTTTAAACACTGTAAACAAAAGACAATCAATCATAAAACAGGAGCGGGTTGACAGTGCTAATCGTTGCCAGAAAAACAGTGCTAATATGAGTTTCATTACGGCTGATTGGAGCTCCTTTGCTCTGGGGTGGGTCTCCCAGCCCCAGACGAGGGAAAGATGCTGCTTCCTTTTCTTTTATATGAAATGCTGGCTAAACAGGAAAATTAATGTGTTTCTTATCTACCGAATGGACGATTTCTTCAGTGCTTGGAAATGTGACGATTCCACGTCTCTGTGCAGGATCATCGCATACCTCATTTACGTTGGCTGTTTCCGTCTTGCTTTGTCTTTTTTTTTTAGGGGAGGGGGCATATCTGCCAACAGTCCTGATTTCTCCCTATTTCTTTTTCCATCCCTCCTCTCACTGTATTCCTGATTTGCTGTTTCTCACAACAAACCCCCCCATAATCATGGGAATTGACAACTCCCCCC
>JAABNX020000008.1:12293893-12309268 GCA_015163995.2 Mormyrus lacerda
TAATAACCACAATAATAATAATAATAGTAATGATTATTTTTATTTTTGTTATCATTATTAATTAACAATAATAATTGTAGCATTTGGAATAATAGTAATGACAAGTAATAAGATGTAATTTCTTAACCTTTTATAATCTGTTTATGTTAAATTGTTTGTGCTATTTGTATAAATTTTTTTCTTAATTTGGGAAGGAATTTGCATGTTTGTTTAATATTCACAAAATTGTCAAAAAATCACAAAAATATTTTACTACAATAAGAGCGGGTACTTTGATTTACATTTTAAGAATATTTTGTAGTCAGAAAATGTAATATTTTGATATTTTTGTATTTCTGTTAACTCAATAAGATAAATGTTCTTTTATAACTATTTAAACTATTTTGTACTGAATTAGAAATTCAAAATGTGCAATTTAGACTGGTTTTTACTTTTAACATTGAGTTTGTTAATGTTTGTATACACAGTTTCAGGTTAGTATCTTGTGCTATTTAATAAATTGTTGTCTTTTCTATTTTGTTTTGACAGTGTGCTTTTCTGTGTTAATATGTGCAAATTTATTTCCATTTTTTCATTCTCACTGAAATTATAAACTTTTCAAGGACAATCTGTGGTAAAATAATTATAAAAATTATTCTTTTATGGGATTGTTTTGAAAATGAACTTCAGAATGATTTTTGTTATGTGACTAATGACTTACACATACATGTTTCATACATAAAAAGCAAGTTGGCTTTGTTTGGGCTGCAGAGCGAGTCTCTGTCTCGCCACGTCACTCCTGTCATTTCATCCTCTCGATTCATTAGCCTGAAAATCGTTTGCTCTGAGCTTCACATACACGTAGGTCAGCAGTTCTTAATCTGACTGTAGACTCGCCTAAACAGTCCCTGTCATTGGCCTGCATGCATTAATAATCTTGGAACTCCACCCATAAATGAATACAAGTACCAAGAATGTACTGATATCCTGTTGCTGCAGTTAGAACGAGAAAAAACAACCAAAGCACTTGTGCCTTTTTCATCATTTCGCTGCATCAAATGGCAATAAGATCATAGTTTAAAGTGCAGGAAAAGCATCATCTGTTCATCTGGCTGGACAGATAAAAACCTGCTATATTTAGTACTGCATCTAAAATGACAAAGCGGTTGTTTTATCGTTCCTTTGCATCGGCTTTGTTGGCCTGAACCGTCTGAGATCCTCTGCTCCTGCCTGCCAGTGAGCAAGTAAGGGACTATTTCGGTGGAGGCGTCACAGGCTACATGTCATGGGGTTTTCATCTGAATTACCTCGTATGTCACATTCCAGTGACAAATTAAATCTGGGGGTCTGTCTGGGTGTCAGGGGTGGGGGGGAGGGGGGGTACTGCCATAATCAAATTTTTCAGCCCCGGCGCTTGTGAGCTGCCATCAGCTTTTGGCCTTTCTGCTTTATCCTGTTCTCGCGGCCTTCTCCGTCTCCTCCCTGCGCCTCGGAACGCGGGGCTCCGCTCGGTGTGACCCGTATGCGTGTTTTAGCCTGCAGTCCTGAGAGAGAGAGAGCGCCACATGCCAGAGCGACGACCCCGCACACTTGCATGCTGCATGTGCCGGTTACTGCATGTAATATGTGATCTTTCACAGAAAATTTGAAAAATTCTCTGAATGCTTTTTTTTTTTTTAAATTAGTTTTGAAAACATTGAATGGAATGTTAAATTTATGAATTAAACTCCTTTTTTATTTGGAAATGCTTTTAAGATTCCAACTGTACTTTTTTCCCTTAATTTCTGAGCAATTTATATATAATAGGTGTGTTTGTGTGTGTGCTGTTTCTTTTTTTGCACTTTCACAGGGTAAAAATTCCATTGTAAATCTCAGTGAAAATGTTTAATTATATATATATAGCACTGCTGATGTGAAATGGCCACATTGTATGCTGCACTAATTGAATTTATTGGTTTAAAAGTTTACATTTTTATTGTATTTCATTTTTATTGTAAAAATGGTTGCATTTTTATTTCAGAATTTATAAAAGGTATAAGAATATTTGACAATAGCAGCACCTAATACATATTCTAATAATAATAATCAAAGATATAAAAGTGATAAATTCATAACATTTTCTAAAATTTAGGCATTTCTGTTGGTGTGGATATAAAAAATGTACATACCCCAGTTAAAATGGCTGGTTATGTCAAAAAATGACATTATAATAAATCATTAAAAAAATTCACCTTTAATGTGACCTATAACTGTACAATTCAATTGAAAACATGAAAAATATCTAAAAATAAATAAATAATGTACAATAAGCTGGTTGCATGAGTATGCACACCCTTAAACTTGATTTAATTACAGCATTCAGTCTTTTTGGGGACACGCTTCCCATCAATTAATGTGACTCTATTTAACCCCAAATTAACTTCAGCTCCCCTAGCAGGATTTTCCTGACATTTACTCAGCTGTATCCTACAGCAAAAGCCACGGTTTGCAGAGAGCTTACAAACCATCAAATGGATCTCATTTTTAAATGGTATCATTATATGTAAAAAAAAAAATTCCATGCCATTTGATTTACTATGGAACACAGTGAAGATGGTCATCAAGAAGGAGAAAATATGGGACAACAGTGACGTTACTGAGAACTGGAGGTCCCTCAAAAATTATTGAAAAGACAAGATGGAAAACTGGTCAGGGAGGCTGGCAAGAGGCCTACAGCAACACCGAAGGAGATGCAGGAATTTCTGGCAAGTACTGGTCGTGTACTACATGTGACAACAATCTGCCATATTCTCCATATGTCTAGACTATGGGGTACAGTCGCAAGATGGAAGCCTTTTCTTACAAAGAGAAACATCCGGGCCCAACTCAATTTTGTAAAAAAAAATAATACTTCATCTCCCAAAAGCATGTGGGAAAATGTGTTATGGTCTGATGAAACCAAGGTCGAACTTTTTGGCCACAATTACAAAACGTATGTTTGGCACAAAAACAACACTGCGTGTCACGAAAAGAACAGCATACCCACGGTGAAGCACAGTGGCGGCAGAGTCATGCTTTGGGGGGGGGGGGGGGTTTCACCTCCGCCGGAACTGGGGCTTTAGTCAAGGTGGGGGGAATTATGAACACAGTTCCAAATACCAGTCAATTTTGGCCCAAAACCTTCAGGTGTCTGATAGGAAGCTGAAGAGGAATTTCACCTTTTAACATGACGATGACCCCAAGCACACATCCAAATCAACAAAAGAATTCCTTCACCAGAAGAAAATTAAAACTTTAGAATGGCCCAATCAGAGCCCAGACCCAAATCCAACCGGAAATCTGCGGGGTGGCCTGGAGGGGGCCGTGCACAAGAGATGCCCTCACAATCTGACAGGTCTGGAGCGCTTTCGCAAGGGAGAGTGGGCAAATATTGCCAAGTCAAGATGGCGAGACTCATAGCCAATAAAACTGAATGTTGTAATTAAATGAAAAGATGCGTCAACAAAATATTAGTTTAAGGGTGTGTTCACTTATGCAACTAGCTTATTGTACTTTTTTTTATATTTGTTTTTTTTTTTTTATTTTAACCCCTAATAGATTTGTTTGTTTTTCAATAGAATTGTACAGGATATTAGGTCACATTAAAGGTGGGAAAAGTCTTGAAATTATTTATCATGTTTTAATTTTTTATATCACAAAAACTTGCCATTTTAAAGGTTGTGTGCACTTTTTATATGCACTGTATAGCAGTTCAACAGAGTTTAACGTGTAATGATTATAATCTAGTAACCGTTTTTGTTCTTGGACTTGGTAAATGGCAGAGCATCTGAATGGGCCCGTCTTATTGAAGTGGCCTGGTTAGTGTGAGCAAGTTAGAGTTATTCTGCTGGTGGAAACTAAACAGAGCAACCTGTCTGGGCGAGAGCTGTGGCGGCACCTGCAGAGATGGCCACGCGCTCCTTTTAAAGTCGTAAAGGTTCAGGCTGGCCGATCGCACATACATAAGCGCGCCTTTCTGTCCCTGCGCCAGAGCTCAACAGGATCGGCAGCGACTGAGCCTGGCCTAAAAAGACAGCACAGCACTGATCCAAAAGTTACCGGGCCATGCTGCCGTAATCACATGTACATATTTATTGTTCTGTTTTTCTGGTGTGGATGCCCGTGTCGCGGGATGCGTGCCCTCCAAGCCCGGAGCATGCAAGGACCTTGTTCCAGCTTTGCCGAACTTGGCAAAGGACCGCGTTGGCCGTCAGTGTGTTTCTGATGACTGACGTGCCATACAGAGAGCTCTCTGTTTTGTTTTTCTGTGTATGTGTGTGTGTGTGTTTAAATTGCTGTTAAAGATTTAGAAGGGAGTGAGCAAGTTTGCACATTATTGGACGTCGTACTATTGGTTTTTTAATGAGGCCAAAAAAGCGTGCAGTTGTTTGACCAGCAGCGCATGGCCAGAAAGTATAACATGCCAAACTGAACGGAATTGCACACACACACACACACATATTTTTTGTTATACAATGACTGTATTTCATTCTTACCCCACACCTGCTAAAACGGGTAATTCACACAGATTATTTTATAAATATGTAATATATCTATAAATTGTGCTATCTATTTATAATAGAGCCCATAATGGATAATGGCAAATATAATACCTATTTTGTAATGTATATAAAATGCACATATATGTCTTGCATTCAAACCCTCATTATACTGTATGTACTGTAAAATCTGACGAGTGTAACCTAAAGCTGCACACATTTTTCCGCCTTGCTGTTTTATATCTAGCAGGACCACCAGTCTACTTTCCTTTCGGTGCTTTAATCTGTTTAACATGTTCGGTCCTCTTTTATACGGCTGTGCCTGTATGCCAGCCTTGTTCCCTTGCTCCGCTTGACTCGGTGTACACTTACATCAGCCTGCTGGTATAGCCTTTCAGCTCCATCTGTATGCCAAGATTTTATAGAAGTAACTACAGGTAGGTGCCTTAATTCCCAGTGCCAGCCATTTGGGTTAATCTCCTATCAGCCAGGATAATGCATTGAAAAGTAAGTGGCTCAAATTTAATTTCAAGTAAATACCAAAGTGTCCTGAAAGCCCTTGTGCACTTTATTTTTATGGAGATATTTGACGCTGAATGAATCATTGAAAACGCGCCGATTTAGCAGGCTTACCGGGAACCAGTACAGGAGGAGTACAGTAAAAAGCACATCGACCCTGCCGTGATTTAAATTCCCTTCGTCATCCTGACATTTTGGCTCCACTGAATCAGCTGGTGACAGGAGGGGGTCCCGGTCGACCCTCAGTCTGTTTGTATATCGTCAAGGTTAACCTGCCCACTGCTTTATCAGAATCTGTCGTTTGGGCTGAGAACAGGGCAGCACAGCCTACAGATCCGAGCCTACAGGGTAACTGTAAAAATCAAGGGCACATTCTCTTTTTGTAATTTTAGTCTGATGTATGGGATTCATTTTGTCTCTAAGTAACTGCAATAGACCCTGCTTAATTATTTCATATATATATAAACTATATGTACATTAGATTTTCATAAAATTTTGCTTCTTCATGTTTGTTTATTGTTTTACTAAATTTTCACTATATTCCTATTTGTTTGCCATCTAATTTAAGCACAATCTGTTTACTGAAGTTGACCTGTGGACCACAAGGTACAGAACATCTGTTATTGGGATACACGACAAAACAAACAATCTGGTTACAGATGGATAACAGACAAATAAGTCTTATCTATGACATAATCTTTACCTTTTTTAAATTTCAGACGCAACATGCTTTGTAGATTAAAGCAGATTACAAATTCATCTGTGTTCTGCTTACTGGCGGCTGTTCTCCCCAGAGTTCCAGTATTATCCAGTGGCTCGCTCGGTCTGTGTTGTTGCTGTTGTCAGACGCCAAGCTGCCGCGCGTGTGCCAGTTCCTTTCAGCTATCCGTTGTCTCACGTTCAGTTTAGTGAGCGATGATGATCTGCAGTTCGGGCATTTGAGTTGCATTGCTAAGTGCAAATTCATGGTCTGATCATGTGTTCGCTCTTTTCCAAAAGGTGGGTTTGACTGCAATTAGGAAAAATAACTTGAAAATGAAACCAACTGTTAATCAGCGGCCAACAATGATTATTAACACTAAGCCACATAGTCTAGAGGCTGACACCAAAGCATGCATGCTAATTATCAGCGAAGTAAACATTGTTTTAAAGTGGAATAACAGCATTTAAGTGAATGCATTCGTTCCACACTGTACAAAAATAGGAATTTGTCCTATACTGACACACTTCAGTGAGGTTTTGGTGTCTTGCAATGATGTTCTGTATAATATCTGAGTGGTAGGTTTATTTATTTTTTTTTGTTTGATTTGTTTTGCATTTTGACTACAATCAATGTAGTATTTTTAAATAGTTTTCAAAATGCATGCATCCTGATATTATTTAACAATATTAAAAGAAACAAATGCAGAAGTGATGCATTATTGAATGCTAATATTATTGCTTAATGTTTTATAGAAAATTATTTTTGGCACCTTATAAACTTTAGCAAACAAGCTGATTAAAATTTGCTATGGGGATTCTTAGTTTTTTATTTAATTTTTACATGCAATAAAGATACAAAAAGAAAACAAAATACTTGTTAAATTAAGATTTATGAATTATTAGACGTATTATCTCATTAAAATTGGTTTGTATACAAATGAAGATTAATACATAACTTAACATTAACTGCTGCTGTTTTCATTGTACTATGTATTCTACGTGGATGTGACTCTTGGAAGATCACTGTGGCATCGGCTGGCATTTCCAATATTATTAGGTGCTATGAGTTCAGTCGGCACAAATCTGTTAATGCATAAGAACATAAGAAGCCTCTTATGTTCCAGCCAGGTCAGGGTGAAGACATCAGATTAAAATTTGATCATGTAGGAGATCTCTTAATCGGCTTTGCTTGTTCTCTCGGCTGAACGTTCCAGCAATTATTATAATTGTGGCACTAAGTGCGGCCGTCATTGTCATGAGTTCGCCAGAATGCAAGCAGCGGGGGCCCCTGTTCTGGGTCGGAGGGGCCACCTTCGGGGGCCGGTGTCTACAGGCGCTCTATGCTTGATTCTGGGTCCGCTAGCCCTCGAAAACACCAGAGAAGTCAATACATAAAAAAAAATGAGAACTCAAAGCCTCTCCTGGCTACTTATAGCTTTCTCCTTGAGGTCAGCAGAGGGCCTTGTTCTCTTCTCTTGTTGGGTGAATTCGCCATCACCCACCCCACCTCCTGTTTCTCCCAAAGCCCAGGAATTTCATCCGAAGGCTTTAGGTGAGATATACAGTACAACTGATGGCGAGGAACCTGCTGTCCCTTTGACTGATTGGCCTTAATCTTAAACAGGGTAGTGGTATTTTCCGCACAAAGCGTTGTCGCTTTTGGATTTCTGGGTTGAATTTGAGACGCCCAAAGGGATCTTCATCCTGGGGAAGCCTCAATGATGCTGTATAGGACCAAACTGAACTCAAACTGACTCAGTCTTTATTTGAACGGTGCTGTGATCGGTTCCTTGCATTTTAAAGGAGGTTTGAATAAAGAAGCTGAAAGCAGGACTCCATTAGCAGCATTTAAAGTTTGTTTTGAATGCGCTGTTCCAGAACGTCACTCTTTGAGGAATGCACTGGCGAAACAGCTCTAGTGGAAATATGACATTCCAGAACATACTAGGCTGCCTTTTTATACTAGGCTTAACTTATTTTTTCTCACCCAGTATGTTCACTGGTTTCCTCTATATTCAATGATAAATACACAAAAAAAAAATCACCTTTGACATATTTGAGGAGCTCGGGAGAGTTCTGGTTGGGTTGGAATCTTGGGTATTCTTTCAGTTAAAATGCCTGTCAATACAACTATATAAGAAACCAATCCACCCATTTTCAAACTTGTTACCTGGTACCGGGTTGAGTTTGGAGGACACAAGCTTCAGGATATCCTTAGTGGTATATCGCTCTAATATACCATATTTCAGGAATATTTTTAATATGAACAAAAGTTATAATCATGTAGACAATCCAACAAACCCTTTTTAGAGACCAAATGTGCTTATTATTGTCTTTATCGCCATCCTTACATCATATCCTGTAAAGCACCTAAATGGATGGCTGAAAGGGTCCATTGCATGTTGACTGGCTGTTTGTACCTGACAGGATAGCTGGAGGAGGGTGTGGTGGGTGGAGCCTGCCTGATGGTGGGGGAGGGGCCAGTTGGGGATGATGTCATCTGGTCGGCATGTGAGTACCATTCCGGGTCCCTGCGGGCTGCAATTCCCATGCAGCCTCCTGTGCCATCGGGGGGGGGGGGGGGGATCGCACATGGCAACGCTTCTTCATTCCGGTGCACGTGTTGGCAGACTGCTCAGCCTGTCGTTTCACAGCAGCCGCGTACAAGAGGGGTGCAAATGAGGACTTTCTGGCGGAACCACTGGGCTGCGTGCGTCACTGACATGGCCTCCTTCCTCCTCAAGCTGTTAGCCTACTACTTTCGCCTTTTAATACAGCCACTAACTCCTGAGACCTAAGATGGACGGGGGGTGGGGGGGGGATTGGAATGGCTTTATCCATCTACCGGCCGTTAGCGACTACAAGACTCCATGCAGAAAGCCGACAGACAAGACGCACGATTCTTAGAATCCCGTCCATCTGACAGCTCTGTCGCATCTTGCGGTATCCTGGCTTTGTTCAAATCTTCGCTTTTGTTCAAATTCACCTTCTCCGCATTTATGACTCCTGACGTGGAGACGGCGCTGCCCTGTGGTGTCCACGCCGCGCTAGGAAGCTGTATCAGGCCTCATCTCCTTTACATGAAACTCATTCATCCTGCAGGTTGTGCAGAGATGCCGTAAAAAAAAAGGAGCCACGGAAAGCATCACCTCCCATTAATCAGCAGAAAACTGGTGAGGAACGACGTTTCTATAATGAGTATTAGGGGTGCATCTACATGAATTAAAGTCAAACAGACTCTGACTGATTGCACGCTGCCACCCACTAACGATATTCCTCTGTCACTGTTATTGTTGAATTGACTGTGTCATATCTGCATCTGGGATGTGCGGACAAAGCCAGCGAGGTGGAGTAGGCGGGGCCTGACAGACACCTTGCCACACGAAGCCCGGCGCGTGACGCATGTCCACAAATGGCTAACAGGACTAGCATGGAGCTAAAGCATTGAGCGTCTACTTAGCTGTGAGCCTTATGGGATTCATTTACTTACATTCCGCCTTTAACGGAATGTCTAAGCTCGCTCTTTTTTATTAGATATAATTAAAGCTTTATTTTTTTTGCTTCATTTACTGTAATTTTTAAAATTGAGGAGTATAAAAACGGAAGTTTAGCTATTAGTATGTGAACGCCATTAAAGTCGTAAATTATCATTACAAATATATCATCGGGGTTGCCAACTCTCACACTGCTGCTTACTGACTTTCACACTCACGCAAGAAATCTTACGTTAGATCTGTATTATTCCATTATGAACATAAAATCAGGCACATCAAAATTGTTGGTGCAGTTTGGAAACCCTACAGACTATTTATAAGGTAATAGAACTCTAACATACATGTGGATGTGTGTGCACTTGTCTCTAATCGAAAATCTCACTCCAGCCAGCTGACAAAAGGCAACCTTGTTTCACTGGTTATTTTTTCCTACTACAAGAATTGTACAATATACCGCTTTGGTTTTCTCTTGATAAAATACAGAAGTACACACATACAGTACAGACGTAAATACAGGAGTACTGCTCTGACTTGCTATAGAGGCAAAGAAATTTGAGTAATGAAACAGCACATCACTAATGTACAACACAGTGGACAGATCAGTACGTCATTGGGTTTCAGAGTGAGTCAGGTAGCCTTGGTAACTCCCTGAGCCTTAACAATACAGGAATTTAATGAATGGCAATTGCTTGTCAGATTTTTTCGTTCTTATACGTCTGCATTGTGGAGGACAATATTCCTGTTAACCATTTTAGGATTAGAAATGTAATCCCTGGTCTTGTCGCTCTATAAATATAACACAAAAGGTTAAACAAAAGTCACCCTTTCGTGACTTGTTAGTTATGTTCTTTATTAATAAAAATTGGACTCCTTCAGATCGGAAGAGATTCAGTGTAGCGACAGACATGGCTGAGAGATCACTGGAAGTCTGTATGGTGCAGGTCATGACCCTGACACCCGCCTTCTTGCCTTGACGAAGCGGTAAAGGTTACGCAGTGAGACCAGTGCCCCTGTTTACCCAGCCAAGAGGTGAAATCAGGTCTGCTCCACTGGTGTCCATGGCGAGGCTCCATCCCATACTTAACGCTGCGGACAGGCTGGAGGCAAGTTAACTTTTTATGGCCGCGTACCAGAAACAGACACCTTGTGTACAGCGACTGCAAAAAGAATTATTTTCTCTAGAACACCAGCAGCATGAAAGGAGCCTGGAGGGTAAACAGTGCACATTCCCCCTCGTTTGAAGTCTCGGCCAAAACAGTCAGGTGTTCCTACAGACACTGAAGCATTTATACGGTGGAAACCGGATGTCTGGAGTCATCGGCTTCATGGAGCTACAGAGCTGCCAGTTACTCGTTCATATCATGACATGCATCTGTCACAGGCGGACGGAGCAGCCAGCCGATGGCCTAATGTGTACAATTTGCTCATAACGCAGATGATATGGTCCTTTTTGTTTTCTAGGTATGCATGTTCAACATATGCAAATGTTCCCAGTGTGAAATAAACAGCACCGCATAGAAACCAAAGTCTGACAGTCACATCATCAGACCCACTCTGACAGCTAGCACAAAAAGAGTTTTAGCTTTTCTGAATGTTTATCCCACGCAGACACACATTCAAAACGCTAACAATTCGATCAGCAGTAGAATGCTGGTAATAAGAACAAACTTTTTAAAAAGTCCAATTTGAAAAGTATATGGACTTTTTAATGAATGTGGACAGAGACATTTTTACTGAATGTGGATGCATTGATGGTGCTCTGTGATCTCTATTTTGCCAAGCTCCCTGTTGGGGTAATTATACTAAAACCCCAATTAGCAAAATCAAGATGTAAACACCTGTGATTCTCATCCTCCTCTGCACTCACCTGTGAGGCAAATTTCCCATAATCCTGAACTTATCAACTCCCTCTGACCAGCCCCAGCCAAGGCTGAAAGTAATGATGTTTTGGCTGAAAGTCCATGACACATAGAAGCATCACAGCTGCATGAACAAATGTATATATTTTTTTACTTCCATCCATCCATCCATCCATGATCTATTATTTATGTCTTCTTCTCCTATGCTGGATCGTGGAGGTCTGGAGCCCATGTCCAAAGTTATGGGTGCGAGGCAGGGAGACCCCAAGACAGGGTACCAACCCATTGCAGTTTCATTTCAACTTATTTATAAACTAATCTCTTTCAAAAGTGTGGAGGTGATATATAATATCATTCAGTTAAATTCTTTTTACATACCGCCATTCCCAGTGGAGCTCAGTCTGGTATTATATGCATTTTTCTCTCAAAATGCCAATCAAATGTAGATTAACTATCTTATCTCAGACTTTAAAGGCTGACTATTACAGTAAGCATTTTTTTTTATCGGATATGCAGTGCTGTCAATGGAAATGTTAATGGCTATTTATCTTGGTAGTAAGTGTATATTTGCTCAGAAAAAAAACACAATATAACATTTTGACACATGCAAATTAACAGCAATACAAAAATATGAGTTTCCTCTGTTCTCCCAAAAGTCTTGTTGATATCTTGTTGGATGGCTAGACGATTACTGCTTCGGGTCCCAAACCTCTCCTCAGGGGCACCTCAGCTGTTCCATATACAGCCGTGGAAATAATTGAGACCATTCTATATTTTTAAACAAATCCACACTTTTAAATCCCGCTTTAATCCTGGTTCTGTTGGCAGAGGTTACGCTGAGCAGCAGGTTGCTTCCAGGTTCAGAATTTCTAAGACAGCAGTACACAAGAATAAGGTGAAGCAGGAGATACTGGGAGCGACCAGAAACCAGCCACTTAAGGGGCGGATGGATTTGTTGTGACAGAGATGACTGTCAACTTATCCAACAATGTCCCATGAATCGCAGGATGACATCCTGAAAGGAATGGGAAACATTAAGTCCAGGTCTGAAGTGCACTGCTAGGACAGTTCATATCAGACTAGGAGCAGGATGGCTCTCTGGACACACTGGACAGACATAAAATCATGGTTTTGCACCAACATGAAGATCATTTAAGCATCATTTTCCGTGACTGCCTAAGACTTTTGCACAATGCTGTGTATTTTCTACTGTCTTTTTAACACACAGCATTTTCCAAAAGACGATGAAATCAAGGATAATTAATTGCCATTCTATACCTGAAACTGAATTATACCCCTTCAGTGTCTTTGGTTGTACAAGATCTAAAATTAGGTTAATACCTTTAGATAACTCATTTCTAGATTAAAAAAAGTGAGACTCAGTGCTGATAAATGTATTAAAAGTTCATTTTAACATACTGTCCATCCTGCTAATCATTTTGTGCGTGGTATTTCTGGTACAGGGGGCGCTATGTGGATCCGTTGGTTATGTTGTGCCTGTGATCAGAAGGTCATTGGTTCAAATCCCAGAACTGGCAGAGTGATTTCAGCATTGGGCCCCTGATCATTGGCCCTTAATTCTGTACCACTCCTGAGGCCATCTGACTCTGATTTCTCAAAAAAAATGTATATCCCTTTGGATAAGTGTCTGCTCAATACGTATGAGGTAAATAATCAAACATCTAAGAGGGCCAAGTACTATTTTTTTCAGAAGTCAGACTTAAGATTATTGCATAGTGTTTATAGATCATTCCAACAAGTCAACAGAATGAGCTTTCTGTTTGGCCTTAATGGGCCTCTTTACACAAATATGTAGACAGTGCTAACATAGCAGCCACTAAGATTAATTAATGAGAGACTTAAAAAGAAAAATCAAAGCAGGACATTTTGACTAGTGTTCTGCCAGCACGCATGGAGGAGGTGTCACTCCGTAATAAACCCTGAAGGAAAATTAGAACAATAATCAAGGGTCCAGGCCTTGTATTGTGTGGCAATTTGTCCACCTTAAATTATTCAGAGGTGAGGCCTTTTTATGTCAGTGACTGTGTGTTTTCCTGTGACAAAGCGGGTCTGGCCTAATAGTTTTACTGCGTCTGCTGTTTTATGACTGACATAGCAATAACCAGATTGCACGGATATTTATGCCATCTGTGGCTTGCCGAGATAATTAAAGTATATAAATTAATCAAGTGCAATTAATTAGAAACTTTATGTTCACAGCAGTACTTCTTTGCATGTATAATTTATATTTATTGATTTGTTTGGTTTCATTAGCCTATGAGATAAGAGTGGAAATGCATTAGAGGGGAAAATGCACAATTAGCATGCGACAGAGCTGCTCGTAATTGATAGATCACTGCGTGTTCCCGGCGAGTACCGGCAGGGGGGGGGGGGGGGTTGGGCGCGTTAACTGTCATAAGCGGTCGCAATTGATGACTGATATTTTACTCTATATCTCCCGGCTGATTAATGGTGTTTTTGAAAAGCGGCCTTCCTTAATGGGAGCCTGATAGACATGGAGGATTTACTGTTTAATCAGGGTAAAAATGCGTGGCGGCGGCCGGGTCGCCGCAAGCCTGCTTCAGCCGGATGATTGGTTTCCGTTGCCCCTGTTCATAAGTGCTACGTTGATGCTATTTGCTCTAGTCAGCAACCAATATGGTTTAGCATTAAGAGCTTTGTGCTTTTCAACTGATTTTTCATTGAATCTTCTGCCATCATCTATCACGGCGCCGCTCGCGGGCGCCCCTCCCTCCATAGCTGTGAGACTGACGACGCGGAGCGGTCAATACCCGGGTCACGGTGCACGATGCAAACCCCTCTGGTGGCGACGCTGCCATTTTTGACTGTTTTTGGATTTGTCTGCGTGTGATTTGGCGCCACAGGACCAGGCAGATGTGCACAAGGCGGGAGGGGGGGCAGAAAAGGGGCCATATTTTCATACAGAGGGGCCAGTGATATGTTTTCAATCAATGAGTGACAGGGGGAGGAGGCTCTCCGGCAGCCAATCAGCTTTCAGCTTGGGCCAGTGCCCCTGTGGTCCGGCCCATTTCCCTGTCAAGTAATACGCACCCGCACCTGCCACCCTGTGGATTCTGGGTTACATCTCTGAAGCTCTTTATTTCCCTAAACACAACAGTTGTAAAGGCCTTATCTTATTCCGCAGCTTTGACTATGTGTCTCTGAAAAAGAATTATAGGTCCTCTCATCTTAAAACTTAGAAAATAGTAATATATAATAATATGTAATATATAATAAACACACCACCCTTTCCTGCTTGAGAAACAAGTGACTCCAGCCAATCAGCAAAGGCTCCAAATAACCGCCGTTGCAGGTGCATGGATTTGTGCTTAGTTTGTATGTATGTACTGCAAATCCAAGATGGCCGCCGTAGGCAGCTCCCAGAGGGCGGCTTGGTGCTGGGACAGCGTTCTGCTCTTGGACGAGCCTTCAGCACTCCAGCACCCACCTCCCCACCCTACGTCTGGATGCTGCCCGACCACTACTGGCATATGGGCGCAGCGCGGATGCTGAAATAAACACCCTTAATGATCAGACGGTTGGGGCGGGGAGGAGGGGGGGGTAATTTCTTAGTCTTAGAAGCTCTGGGTGAAGGCCTTACACAGCTGGAAAGCAGACCTACATTCCTACCGACTGATGTCTCGGCAATTTCCCTCCCCCCGCTCCTCACGCTAACAGCCCGCGGAGACGTCATCCCGGTGTCGTGTTGCAGGGCCGCGATCCATCGGGCCGGGCCGGACCGTCTGTGTTGGTTTGTCCCTTCGCAGCCAAAGCCAGCTTCTGCACCTGTCCACTTCTGTTCCACACGCCACGTGTGGTCAGTCCAGCTGCCCTCCTTAATGGAGGAGGTGCCGACTCCTCCTCTTGCCGTCCTCCTCTTGGTCAGTGATGGACAGCTGTTAACGCGTCGCTAGGCGATAAACCGCTCAATCCTCGTTCCCAAAAGTCTTCCTTTCAATTCGGGATCAATTTTTTTTTCTTTCGCTCACGTTACAGTTGACAACATCTCAGGCCTCTATCGCGCCAAGGAAAACTGTGTTTGGAAGCCAGAGACACAAGAACCCCCCTTCAGCATACTGGGGGGGTTCGCTCCTATATAACAGAATGCCTTCGATGTCACTGGGGTTTCGGCAAGGAGACCTGCTGCCAGTGGGCCCCGGACCGAGATAATGGCTAAGCAGAAGATGTTTGTTATTAAGAGCTTCTGCTGATTCAAATCTGATATGGGGGGGGGGGGCTGTGAGAGATGTGAGCTGACCATATTGACATTCCTGGACTTCTGTG
>JAABNX020000008.1:12318606-12334352 GCA_015163995.2 Mormyrus lacerda
CACACACACACACACACACACACACACACACAGATCTTGGTATGTCCTACAGGAAGCATATTTTCAGCACACTACCACATACCTCCCTTGTGTCCTGTGTGGTCTTAGGAAGCCCCCCCCCATCCCATCACCCAGTGTCCTTATAGAATGTGCTCTAGTTCCTCCCACTACCTGTCTCCCCCCACAACCACCGCTGCTGCCCTGTATGTTTTCCTTCTCCCAATCCGGAGCTGCCACCCGCCCCAGGCCCCACTTACATATTATTCATATTACTGTTTATCCTGAAAATTAGTCGCCAGGATATCCCTTTGAGATTACAGCGATTACAGTGCTCCACTTCAAATACTTCCCAGATTTGCTCTAATGCAATACAACAACCATAACGTGTGATTAAAGTCATATTCGTGTACTGGCCAGATTGGTCGGAATGCATGTTTCTATGCTGGAGCTGCAGGGTCTAAAAGCTGATTTTCATAATGGAGTTCCGTCTTTATCGTTCAGCTCGCCCTTAGTGGATTTTCAATGCATGTGTCTGGTAATATCATTGTATTATACAATAAGGGGACTGGCTTCACTGCAGAGCTGTCTTTTTACATTAAATTTGCTCACATTTGAGTATTGCCAGTGCTAAAGGTTGCCTAAGGTTTCCCGCATGTTAATATGAACTGTTGAAGGTTCTCCTCAAGGTTTCTTGCATTGCGAGTACAGTTCCAGGATATGACCTGCAGCTTTGACTTACCTTTGTCAAATTAGTTCAGCAACAAATCTCCTTTCAATGTCAAACATGCCCTTTTGATTTCAAAATATGAATCTTTTTTGATTACTGGAGAAGTTTCAGTCCCAAGTATCTTATTCCGAAATGAGATACTTCTTCTTCAAGATTCATTTCACCTATTACTTTTTTCCATATTCTTTTGTACCTCCTTAAAAGTCAAGTTTTAAGACAGTTTTATCAGTGTACAGCTGAATGTTTTTTCTTGTGGCAGACTGGAAGGCCTGAGACTTTGCTGAGTGTAGTACTGTTTACTTCCAGGTCATGGGGTCAGGAGCAGCTGAAGGGTGAAAGTTCTTGGTAACACTTTACTTAAACCTGTCATCTACTGTACAATGCGCTTCAGATACCTTCATGCATTATAGTCACCAGCACAAGAATTAATTGTAATTACGATATCTTCTGTTGACAGTCAAAAGGCTTTATAGTGTTGATTTCATGCTTTCATAATCCATTATAATGGTCGGTATAGAAATTACAGATGCTTTGAACTGCATTATGAAGGTATCTATAGTGCATTATAGATGAGAGCTTCGTAAAGCATTCATAATGCGTAATAAACCTATTATGCATTATGCCTTTCTACTGTATAAACATGTATAATCATGTTTATAATGCTTTATGAATGCATTATAATGTGTTATAAAAGTGTTTACTAATTCTCATAGACATGGCATTCCGGGTCCTTCAGCAACTGTATATATCAACTGTGTTGACCATGACTATCCATGTATCTATGTGGTGTCAAAAATGTACACCGTACAGCCCCGGATCCCGGCCAGTGAGGTGTCGCGGCATGGTAGGGGCAGGGCCCGTTGTGGTGAATTCCCAGCATTATCTTCCCAGTGGTGTCTCCGCCCATTTCCTGCCTTATCTGCCATTGGCTGCATGGTGCCAGTGGGCCGGAACCCTGTTATGGTTTAGCCAGGAAGATGCAGGGCATAGCAAGTTTCCTAAACAGCCTGCTAATGCATTAACCTCCTTCAGCTTCCCGCCGCAGTCTGTGCCACAATTAAGCAGAGCCAGAGCAGATTGCGGCGGTATTATAGATCACGACTAAAGCATGTTGTCATTAGATTAATGTTCTCGTGCTCCGAGGCCTTCCCACGAGCTTCCAGTACAAGGACAAGTGTGAGTTATGCTTAATAATTGCATAATTATGACATCTGTTATCCTTGCAGTACCTATCAGTGGAAAATGGACTGGAGGAATAACAGGTTTAAATATGTGTTAACGCTATGATAGCATGTTTAATTGAACTATGGCTGGGGAGGGTAATGAAGATTAAATTAAGCCCCCGGATAATCGTCTGACAGAAAGATAATTGAGTTGCGATCCACAGCAATGAAGAATAGCTGATGGGGAGAAAAAAAATAATCATTGCCTGCCTCACATCAAATAATCTTATTTCTCTCAGACAGAGAAACTATAATTTCTGTCCTTAGATTAAAGCATGATTAATCAGGGAGTAAATCCACACATCGAGTCAAAAGAGAATGACTTGCCGTCTTTATGTAATTTACTTCTGTTCTGTGAAGAAATACTGATTTAGCAAGGGGTGATTTTTTAATCCCTTCATTTCGCTTTTTGCGAGCGATTGGTCGCTTGATCCGATTTGAGGTTGAGAGGCTGACAAATGTGTTTTGTCTCGCTTGCCGTAAACAGCGTCAACATCTTGGCCAAACTGGTGGTTCGAGGAGATTGGACGCAGCCTCGGCCAATACCAAGAGGCAGCGTCTGCGAGTTGTTTTATTTACTCGGCAGGTGCTGTTTTCCAAACAGACGCGTATCATTTACTGTTTTTTTATCAGTTTTTATCGCTAGATGTTTTTCCTGATACTATTTATGTTGCCGCACCTAGACGTTCCCATCAACCAAATCCTTAACCACGACACCCATCTGCTGTCCATGCACTGTCCTTCAATGGAAGATGTGGCTTTGTAGAATTGCTCAGGTCGGAGGTTTTAGCGCTTTAGCAAGTTAGGGGGAGGAGGGGGGCAAGGTCAAGGGTCAAGCGTAACCAAGGCTTGCGTCGTCGTAACTGGGGCATGCATGTGTTGGTAGTTCTGAACAACCTGGATGGCTGTGACATTATGAAGAGAAAGAAAAGTGGTAGGAGGTCAGAGGTCATGTGGGAAAAACAACCGGTTATTAGTTTCTGGGAATTACGACAGAGCAGGGCTGTAATTCCCAGAAAGGAGGACCTAGCAGCCTGCATGTACGTCTGAGGCCATTAAAATGTCACATTAGCCGTTTCACTTTCTCTGTGAGCTTCAGTTCGGGTTGTGCTGTGTTATCATACCAACCTGAATAAAGCCTCATGATGTCAACTCAGATGGTCATTTTATTGAGTATCTTTCGAATCACCTTGTAACGTTTTTCAAGCAACGTGAAATTTGTCAACCAGAACCAGTGGAATGTCAATTAGTTTCGCACCAGTTGAGGGAGGGTGAGTCTGATCAAGGTTCATTTCATACAAGTGATCAATCAGAGAAAGCAGGTAGGGAATTCCGCACAGGACCGGTCCAGCTTTGTGGTGTAAAAACATGTAAAGACTGTGAGGTCTGAGTAGCATCTGTGAGGACAAAATGAATGTGATTCACCAAAACGGGCATCAAGTTAAAGGTTTAAGGAGTGTGATAAGTTTTACTGAAGTGTCACGTGCAATGAGTGCACACTCCTCTGCCACTGCTAGAAGAGCGGCTGTTGTAGTTCCTGTTCCTTCTCCTTCTGCCCAGACGCGTGTGGCTGTCATTAGGAATGTGTCATTAGGCAAGGAGAGCTGAAGTTCTATCTCATTTCATGTCCACTGTGTGTCCTGGACAAATTCATATTGATTGAATTTGTGTTACACTGTCTGGTATTGAGGGTCCAACCCCAGCTACTGGACGTGGCAGAAGGCGGGCAAGGCCGTCTTCCCCAGCTGGGTGCCCAGTTTTACACTCCCAGGTTGCTACTACCAGAGAATGTCAGTGATCACATTCAGAGCCCTTAACCTTTGTCTGTGTAATGACCATAACTTTGTTTTATAAAGAAATTTATCTCGATCACTTGGTGAAAATTTTCTTCTCAGTTAGTCATTAATTTAATTATTTGAAGGGTGGAAATTAGTCCAAATGGGAAAAAAACTATGAAGTTCTGTCTCTTTCATAAATGCATGCGCAACTACCACAAATCAGCATGAGAGATGGAATCAGAGCTTTACTATGATAGAAGAGTGCGCTGAGATCTCAGGGGGGAGGGGGGCTGGTTTCCTCACTGGGGCGGGGCACTGAGGTGGAGCCCGCCCATGTGACCTAGGCAGCCCCCACTTCACTCGCAGGCTGGGAAAGACACAGACGGCAGCAAATCTCTGTTTGTTCAGCCACTTCACAAACACCCTCCCACCGCAGATCAGGTCTGCTGGGGGAAGCCATCCTTTGTTATGATTTTGAAATTATTATTGGTGGTGGAGGCCCGCGTTAACCGTTTTAAGCGCACTAATAAATTTAACATGTCCGGCTTTGTTTTGCTTTCATTAGCGCTAATCACCGCTGCTGGCTTAGCCGGGCCCTGCTGCGGATAACTGTGTTGTTTTAAACTGCGTGTGGTTCATGACTTCACATGCTGCGCTGTTCGTTTGTTCTGTCTTTGTTTATTTTTATCACTATTGGCTGTTTCATGCTGTCTCCATATCACTGTAGCTACAGTCAGCGAATCCGATTTTAAATTTCGCCATATTTGCCTGCTGTTTGTGTTCGTCTGTTCATTTGTCTGTCGGTGTGTTTTGTCTCTTGTGATTGTGCTGAGGGGCGGATCCACCAGGTGTCCTAGTGGACATTGATTCGTTTTTTTCTGAAATCCCAATAAAAAGCCCCAAAAAGGACACCGGGCACTCAGAGGTGTCGGTGTGCGGGCAGCGTGCACAGTGCCAGTGTGCAGTTCTCGCACGTTGCGTCGCCTTCTCGACACAGGTGCATCCGAATCGCGTCCGGACACTGACACCGTGAGGTTTCCCATTGGCTGCTGCTTGGCGTCGGGTCTTTTTGTCGTCGGTAATTTACAGCCGCGTTTCGTTTCAGGCCACGGGTCGAGCGACTTAATCGCACCGTAAAAGGCTCCCCGAGCTGACGCAGAAGCTCCTTCGGCATGCGCCTTGCTAAGGTGTGACTCCTGTAGTGTGCCTCACCTCCCCCCCAGCCATTCAGGGTGAAACTGGATCTTGTCATTGGGCTGTGAGGGGAAGCTACCAGAGCTCAGGCCCATCAGGTGTTTCCATTCCAGGAATCAAATCCTACTTGCCTGTTTGAGCCTGGCAAAGGAAGGCGGGGAGGATGTGACTCACTATGACTTGACATGACTCGTCACAGTTCCCTGATCGATCTGGCTGAGGCTCACCAGACATACTCAAACCTCATTGGCCACACGAGTAAACAAACAGAGAGGGGATGAAGAATGCTGACTGATACAGACATAAATCTAGGCGAGTAACAGGACTAGAGTCCACAGGCTCAGTGTGCAGGTGCCGAGCAGGTCTGCGTGGCCGAGGGCTGAATTGTGATTGTGTTGTGCTGTGACTGATGCTTTTCAGGGCCCTGCTTTCTTTAAGGTCCTCTCAGTCGCTCTGCCCTCATTTTGGATAAAATAAAAAGAAAGTAAAAAAAAAAAAACAAAACGAATAACAATTCCATTGGACCATCGTTCAGGATGGTGACGACTTTGCGGTGAGGTGGCCATTGCAATAGCAGCCCTGCTCTGATCCTTGGGGCCGGGTCAGTAAATGGACACCACCTGTTTAAATGGCCAGTGCCATGTTAGGGTCAGGGTGGGGGTGTCCCATTTGATTGCCCATTGCCCATGATTGAAACGCGGCACACAGACCCAGCGGTAACTTTAAAAATGTTCAGGAAGTTTGGTTTACCCTTTACGGCCCAGGACATTTCCTAGTACAAGTTAAGCACTCAGGACAGGAAACCATTTTCCGTGGCTGTAAGATGTCTTTAATGACTGTCTAACTGGAAACAGGCGGGCTTAATTCAATGCCCGAGGCAGGCAGAGTGGCCTTGCTACCAGACCTTGTTAGAATATTTACTGCTTCTTCGATGGGAGCCTTTTTGACACTGCAGCAGTAAAATTTACAAGGAGCCTCTTTTTAGCCCAGTCTGCGCAAAGTGTGGTCACGATACCAAAAGAAAAACAACTAGCCTGACCATTAGCATTACTGTGTTTGTCTGTAGTTATGTGGAGGAAAAGTTAGCAGAGAAAGTTCAGAGTTCAGCTTCTTGGATGGTACAGTTTTAGACGAGCGCTATGATGGTTTGGGAGGCTCCCGTGGTCTTGCTAAGCTTGTAAAAGTTGACCTTGGATGGGATACTCAGTCCAGGACGTCAGAATGGGTGTCACCCATTGTCCTTAAGCTGCAAAACACGATACGTTTGGTTTAAATTTCACCATGCCAGTCAGCCCCAAAACAGCCACATACCCTCACCGCTCAGAAACAAGTGCAATAAGTTAATTTACTGTATGTCATTATCTGTGGAATACATACGACATGTAAGCACTCAAAACTTCAAAACTGGGAATAACAGCAATGCAGACTCACCATTTTTGCAAACAAACGTGCAACAAAACATGCTGCTACTCTTGGTAAAACACCGGTTTTCTAGCTATTCAGTGAGGGCCCAAATCTCAGGAAGGGAAGTAGTGTTTTACCTTTGTGAAATGTATCAAATAATAAACAAACAAACAAACAAATAAGTATCACATAAACTCAAGATTTAAAAAATTGTGTAAAAAGAAATATAGCTGATTATCTAAAGTAATTGAGTACATTTTTACAACCACCAGGTCATAACTATTTGTAGTGTTGTCATAATGGTATACTGTTAATACTTAGCATAATACCTCAATGTGTTTTGCTGTGTGATAATTAGTAAGCACTGCGTCAGTGAGCATGTCTCCTGGGTGTGTGTGCGTGTGCAGGAGACCGTACCCTGTTGACTGGGCAAACGGAACTGGGACCACCATGGGTGAGTGGGAATCAGCCGCTGGCAGCCCCCCGTAACTTGGGACGAAAGTGAGTGTGACCGCGCCCCCCCTGTCCCTTAATAAGGCCGCAGAGGGCCGTTTCTGCTGAGTGTCACCCCGTCGGGGTAAGCAGACACACGTCTGCGCCACTGCCATTTCCCTTTGTGCCCCCCCTCCGCAAGATTTAAATGAATGCAGTCAAACCCAATTAGGTGGGAGTGAGAGCAGGCCGGGGGAGTCGCCCTGCCAGCAGTAACTTTGTTCAGCTGGTTCCTGCTGAGGCTGGCCCTCTGCTCATGCTCAAACGAGCCACTTCATGGGCCCCTGAAGCACAGGCTGTTGGCCCCCAGGGGAAGGGATTCCCCAAGGTAGCAGGGGTCGCTCTGGGGTTCTCCTGGGGCCCTCGGGTTTGATAACAGAGGCCAGTGCTCAGGGAAAGATGGGACTGGTGCTCTGTGTGTGTGTGTGTGTGTGTGTGTGTGTGTGTATCTCACCCACAGCTGTGCCCACAGAGCATGGGGGTGTGAGAGGGAGCCCTGGGTCATAGCACCAGTTGACTGGTCATTCGTCCACACTTCACTGCTTCCAAATGTCCTCCCTTTCAGGAAGGTGAAAAGCGGAAATCACTGCACGCCTTCAATTAAAACCACCCACCACAGGCACGGCTTTCAGTCACTTCAGTGCAGTCACTTTGTTTTTATATAGCGCCTTTCCCAGCAGGGCTGCTTCAAAGCTCCTAATAAATAAAGCGTGATGTGAAGCAGTGGCACTTTAGTTTCCAAGATGTGTGTTCCTTCATATATGCATGTCATTTAATGGTGATTGTTTTATTTCTATATTTCCTAATCTTCTATATAAATAATTTGTACAGAAGCTGGCATTTCCAGTGCTTGGTCTTGGGTTTTCCAACTGCATGCAAGTGTCCAGGTCTTGTAGTGTATTATTTGTAGAACATTTCACACATAAAAACTTCACAAAGTTAAGTTTGGCTACATACCACCTTCTGCTCTGAATGAGCGTGCCATTCATCTGCCAAGGTTTTTTCTCCAGATGCCAGTATAAATGGCATTTCTGCTGATCTTACACAGTAAGGAAGGAGATAGGGGGAGTGGGGGGGGGAATAAGATGATAATTATAAACAGGAGCAGGAAATTAGCCGGTTGGGATAATGTGTAAGTAAGGAAGTGGCAAAAGCTGACTGCTCTTCATTAAGCAGCAATACACGCCTTTAAAAGCACTGATAGAGCTATTTTGTGCGTAAAAATCAGGACAAATGCCTCTGTCTACATTGGGCACTTATTTTTTTGAAGCCCACTTAACAGCAAAATACGAACAAAATTCAGACGTTCAGCCATGAATGATACGCAGCACATTGTCTGCTTTAATGTGCCCATTTCACTTTTTTTTTTTTTTTTTGTGGCCATTCAGTCAGAGGAGTTTCCTGAGTGTCTCGCTGAGGATGCGATTGAACTGTGTCTATAGAAAGAAAAAGAGGAGAGAGGAAAAAAAAAATCAAACCGCTATGACACAATTTTCCGCACGGCTCTCAGCTGCCATGTGTGTAAATGGGACTAACGCGAGCGGCTCTATGAAATATGTAAAGCCCCCATCCTGGCCTGCTAAGGCGGGGGGTGTGTGAGAATCTTTGAAGAGGCGGTTCAAGGAGGAGTCAGCAAACGTGGGGCCATGGTGCAGACGCTTTGATCCTTTGCAGAGTATAACCCCACAGCTGATCTGAGAGCCGGCCTGAAGGGTTGCCCATAGCAGATGGCTGCTTTGTTGCTGCCAAATAAAAATCCAATAAAAATGGTAATTATATAAAAAGGGGCGATGAGGCTGGCAACCCTTTCAGTGGGGACACTTTAGCATCCCGCGTTGGCCTCGAGGAGCGCTAACGTCTTCTTACCCAGCGCCCATGGACACGCTGTTCCGACGCTAAAATGAAAGCTGCTGGTGGAGTTAGAAGGCCGGGTATCTGGCTGGTCGCTGGTGACGCAGCGTGTCCCCGACGTGGTCGAAAGTTGACCGGTTGAGAGTTGCGGGTTTTCGTCAAGAAGCCAGAAATTCCCTCCCGGGTGTTTTGAATGGGTGTTTGAAACACATTCGGGCCCAGTGGGGTCCTCCGGAGCGGCCGATATGCTCGGTGGCTACTCGTGTAACATCGCTCAGGATGCGGCATTTCCTGTGTTGTGAGTCACGTGGTCCATGATGGGGATTAAGGGTGTAAATACAGAATGGTACATCCTGGTGGTGATGACCGCATGATGTAATTTACTTACTCATTTGACCGTGAGTTTAAGTGCAGGTACTCAGAAAAGTGTGACAAAAAGACACATGTCACTGCCAATTAGTTAAGGCTACCTGGTTATTCAAAACTGTCCCTCCTGCTAGATATCCATGTCTTTTGTCGTGACAGGAAAGTGGAGAAAGAAGTCATTCTTGTGTCACAGTCACAAGCATCTTATACTGGGTCTTGTATGTATAGTATTCAACTGGTTGGTTGAAACAAAATCTTGGCTTGGACTTTTAATCTCTGGACCGGAATCACCCACCTCTGTTTATAGTGCTTAATTTCCTAGCAAAAATCAAGCTGTATAGTTTACTGAAGGAATTCCGGTTAAGTCCCATTCAAGAGTTCACCCAGGGTTCCCCCACTGAGATTTGAACCTGTGGTTCCTGAAGCTTGTCGCGACCTATTGGCCCTCATTCATATTCATATATAAATTTCAATTTTTGAATGGGCCACAAGCCAATTGTCTTGGCGTCATAAACATGCCAGATCAAAACAGAGGCCGTCGGAGTTTGACGGGGCCGTTAAAGTCCGCAGGGCGACAGGACAAAATGCCTCAGAGGCATCAAGGCCTGTGTCTGCAAACCCCCCCCATCCCCCCCCCAAACCCAGCCCCATTTCTGACAGCAGGTTTTAATGACACGATTTACAGCTTCGTCCCGGCTGGGCCGGCCACAGAAAGATGACAAACAATAAATATACAAGGTATTATGCTAACAGCGGACACACAATACCATGTCAGTTACAGCCCAACGGAGATACATTTTAATTTGGTTTTTCATAAAAAATTTAAAAAAAGAAAAATACTACTTGGCTTTGATGCCGCGGTTCCCAACACGGGCTCGCCAGTCGGACGTGTCATCCAGGCCTGCTGCCATTTATCACCCTCTATATATTTTTTTTTTTTTGTCCTTTTCATTTAATGTCATCGCTATGGAAACCGACAGCGCCCTGGAAATCATTTTCAAAACAGCTTATTTGTTAAGGAGGAACAAGTGAGGTTAAAATATGTGTTTGGCACAGAGGGGCCGCGGCGGCTCACGGACAGGCACGGGCACATTAATAACGGGGACACAAGGGGGCCCAGCGGGCCGCGCTCAGCGCCCTTTGTTGGGTCCGGCCCCTCTTTCAGAGGGACTTTTATCTGCGCTCCTCGTTTCCGTGTTGAGACTCAGCGGAGATTCTGAGATGCATGACGGGGTGGGCTTGCGTTCCTACTAGCGATCAGCTGAATATTGAACAGGGGTTTCTGTGTGCCAGGCATTGAAGTGCCAAGTTTATTTTACCCCCCCCCGCCCACGCCTAGATCCTTCCATTACAAACTTTGGGGTCCCGACTGTACTGGATCTGACCTGCTCGTCCTTTACGATGCCTTTTTTCCCCCTCCCAAACGGACATGGGGCTCACGGCGTGATTTACATGGCCTTTTTATTTGACGTAGCTGTCGGCCAGATTATAATTATGTATGTCACGTGGCTCCCCCGCTTGCCGTTGAATGCATTAATCAGATTAGCGTTATAAGGCAGAACGGTGGACACAGCTGTTTAAAAGTAGAGTCTGCAGACGACTGTTTGCTCACAGGCAATAAAAGCTCAGCTGGACGGAGACTTTGACTTTTTTTTTTCTGCGATGCCTCCAAGTAAAGTCGAGCTCCGTGTTTTCATCTTGAAATGGTATGGAAGGCAACTGCCGCTGTCCAATTTGGTCAATTTATAGTTGTTACGATGCCACCCGGTTATATATGAACGTCGTCCAGCAGGTTTGTTACTTTTCACTGCCTTTTTAGTTTGTTGCTTTTTTTTTCCTTTTTTTTTTTTGCCACCGAGTGCAGTGCATTCTGGGAGCGCCGACATGCCCCACACATCCTGAGACGTCCTGGATGTGGAGCACGGCACGGTGCACCCACCTTGGCACGTCAGAGCCACGCAGGACGCTCTGTCACTGACGTCATTATCGTGCTGGCGGAGAAAATGGAAGCCGTCCCTGACAAATACGGATGTCAGCAGACAAACATTTACAGTCATTTTTGTAAACGAAAACGTGAAGCGTGCTCCCAGTATCTGTGGGAAAGAGCGGCTTTTTCCTCCTCTGAGTTAGACATAGCTGGAGGGCATCTGCATCTTCTGGTTCAGCAAGCAGTTTCGGGACCCGAGAATCAGCGAAGCCACATGTGACACGGCCCAGGCTGCACTTTTTTTCGTTATTGCCTTGGTCGGTCAGCGGTGTGAGAATAGGCTCCGCCCACGTCGAATCTGCCTCCCCATTGGCCATTGCTGCCTGCCCGTGTTCACGCCCCCTCTTCCACCATCCTGCTGTCTCGCTGCCGGCACCAACAGAGCAGTGAGTAGGCCAAGGTGCCGCACTCAGATCTGCTCTGATGACATAAGTTAATCACACCGAGCGGCAGCCAACAGTAACTTGACCGCTTACAGATCCGAGTAGCTCTCTGGGAAAAGGGGGCGAGACCAAGCAGATCCTCAGTGGAGGGGGTGTATTAATTGAATGGGTGGAGGGGGGGGCTCCTGGGATGGAAGCTGGGGGCACTAAGTACAGCTGCCGTGAAGCGTTCCAAGGGGTAGGCACACCTGCCAGCCCACCCCCCTCCACATACACACACACTCACAATGCACACACACTCCTCCACTGGTTCAGGATCAGTCGCCCCCAGCCACATCCCAACCAGAACCCACTGCTGATGATCGAGGCAAGGAACCGAATGCTGCCAAGTGCGGAATATCGCTTTTTATGAACGTCACGGTGCTCCACAGGAGGACTGTCTAGTCCCAAAAAAAAAGATGCGGATGTTCTGGGTAGAAGAGGCATTTTATTAGATCATGGTCTTTAATACACTGAGTGAAAATTACTCCGCAATCTTCCCCTTACCTGAAGGAAAACTGGCCTGCATCTTAAAGAGATCCATCTGATTCTACATCTGCAAACTCTCTCCTTCCCTAATTCCACCATTTGTGAGAATGTGACAGAGAAGGGGAGCAGAAACGCCACGCTGAAGCAGTTTAGGTGATAAGTACCGCAAGGGGTGAGATATTTTGCCCACATGCCGATAAACTGGTCTGCCGTTGAGCGCCGATTGACCCAGGTTGTTCCTGTCATCTCCCCGACTTGAGACGAGCTATAGCTGGTCTCTCTGAGATCCGTGTCAGGACTCGCCGCCAATCAGTGCCCGCGGACAGTTTTCCATGACTCAGGACAAATTTTTCCGTGTTCTGTAGCATATGCCCAACAGCAATGCTTCTCCCGGTCCAGCAAGGACCCTCCAGCCACCCTTCATGCCCCCTTCCCCTTTGTGCGGGGCTACATGTGTCTGTACCTAATTCGTCATCTGGATGATGGACATTGGACAGCCCGAATCCTCCTGTAGATGAGGTCCAGGCAAGCTGTGGGCACTTATCAGGAAAGACCAGCTGTCTCCCATTGATCGCAGCACTCCCCAGACCCGACCAGCAAACAAGCCCCACGCTGGCTGCCATGAGGACGACTGTCAGTCCCGATGACGGATGGGCCGCTCGCCCATCAATCTGATGCCGGCTACTCGCGCGGGGGGGGGGGGGGGCTGTCAAAACCCTGCAGAGGCCACGCCCCCCGAGCCCGGACGGGAATGAGCCATGACACTCTGTGACACATGTGGCATCTTGTTTTAACATCAGAGTGTTCTCAGTAAGGGGTACAATCCCTGAACAATGTAGCTCACAGTTTTCCATTCATGGCCATTTATAGAGCTTTCTCTCCACTTTAACAATCAAAGTCAAATGACTTTGCAACAGGAAGTCAGACTTGAACCCAAGAGCCTTTTAGGGAACAAGTTTTGGAAAGAAGTTTTTGAGTCTGTCCAGTGTCACGTAAAGAATCTGGACAAGAAATCAGGAATTCATGGTTGCAGCTTTAAACTTGTCTTTGCAAAATGTCCTCTTTCCAGCTCGCCCCCCCACCCCAAATTTATGAGACTAAATTGCACTTCATGTCTGATTGTAGTGTTCCAGGGATATACCTAAAATTATTGCAAGTCTGATTGGCTAAGGCAGTCATCATGAAGGGGCGGAGCAACAGATGACTGTCCAATCACAAACAGCATGCAGACAGAGAAGTTTCTGACTCTACCATTAAAAAAAATACAGATAGCAGCCGTGAGAACAGAACAATGGATCTCATTTTCATTTTGCGTTGTAAATTCAGATTTAATACAGAGCAGTTTCTGACATTTCAAAATTTCCATTTGTTGGTTTTTTTCCTGCTTCCTACTTGTACGGTGCTTTGTGAGTTTGATTTTAAGAACAGTGGGTGGAAATAAAGTTTAACTGCTCATGTATTAATCAGATATGAATTCATAGCAATATGCAGGGCTTTCCAAAATTAAGCAGCCGGCGAAATCCACAATAATTTATCTGAAAGTTGTTTTCACATCACCCCGCGGTGATGGTGCGTTCCAGAGTTATTACCTTGCCAGTGCCATTATTCAGAGGTGTGCTTGACGATATATGTGATTGGCTGTGAATAGCTGCTATGGTGCGACAGTCTGCGCTGAAAATACGGGCGTGTTCCCCGTGTTCTGGCCCGGGAGGCCAATCATCACTTTCCTAAGTGAGGAGGGGAGATTTGGCCAGCAGGTACGATGGAATCTCTTCCCATTGTCATTTGTAAAGTTCCTGTAGCTTGATATTTAAAACACAAAGTTTAGCAGTATTCACACACACATACACACACACACACACACACACACACACAGACCTGTACTCATATATTTGTATGGGTCCCCACTCCCCAGTCCTAACCTTAACCATAATTAACCAAACAAAATACAAGTCATTTTTAGTTTCTTGATTGCAGTCAAAGATTTTTAGAAAATTGAATTTCCCCTTGTGGGGACAGAAAAAATGGTCCCCACAATGTCAAAATAACAGGTTCTTATCACATTGTGGGGACATTTAATCCCCACAATGTAATGTATACCTTGACCACACACACACGCTCACTCCTAACAGCCCCTGAGCTGTGATTGGTCTGTGGATATTGTGTTGGTGTGCGGAAATCAGTAGGAATTATAACCCATTTTAACAACTCAAAATTCCTTCTGGGGGCAGCAGAGTGGCTGTACAGTGCAATCTTACCCATAGCTGATGTTCTGCGTTAAAAAGGGCAGTGGTCTGTGTAACCTAGCTTCACGCAAAGTTATGATTCTCTTTGAATGAGATGATTTTACAGTGAATATGACATCATACCTCATGTAAAAAAAAAAAACAGCCTGCTTATCTTTTCGCCAACTTCAAAAAATAAAAATCTCTGGGCTCTTTTTTCCCATCCGAGTGAAGTTCCCAGGGTCTCTGTGGCCAATAAAAACCCAAGAAGATAAAAGAGCACTCAGTATCAGCGAAGGATAAAAGCTGTAAAAATGCTCAATATCATCCGCTGAAAAGCCTGCTTCTTTACTCTCTATTGTTAAAATTACTTACGCTGCTCCGAGAGACAGAGGAAGAGAAGAATTTTCAGATAGTTTCCAGAGCTGTAAATAGATAAATGTTTTTTTGCAGTTGTTTTAAATTTTTTTGAGAAGTAATTAAGCGGTTTACAAACAGCTGATCACGAAACACTAGGTGAGTAGCTATATTAGGCTGAAAACAAAAAAAAAATATATAAAGACTGCAAAAAGAGCAACGCATATTTCCTCCGGCGATACTGCGTGTCTGCGAATTGTACTGGTAGTACTCGACCCTCATAAAAGGAAAAGGGTAAAGAGACATTAAAATATCTGGCCCTCCTGAAGATAAACAATCGGAGGTATTCATTGCCTGTTTTATGGGATGTCCAGAGATTTCTGTCTGAAGTTAGACTGGTCCAAGCAAAGAGCCCCGGCTCACTGACTCCAAACCAATTTGCAGAATCGAGGAATTCAAAAAAAATCATCAGAAGATGCTGCGTGTGTTTTGTTCTGCTGGCCGAGCCGCTTTTCACCGTTGGGTTCTACAAACCATCTGGGTCCGTCTTTCAGCCTTGCTGCAGAAGCACAGATGTATCTTTTGTTACCCGCTCCAAATTATAATAAGCAGTTAAAATATTTACCGAGGTAATTTTTTTTTAAAGCGGCATCTCCTCTCTTTTTATTATTATTATTATTTATACCTTTTCACGGACAAAAAAAATGGAGATGTCCACTAAATGTGATTGATTGGGCTTATAAATGGGCATTATTACCATTAAGCTGCACATGTCAGCTGGACCCTTTGTGTGGCCTGTGTTTCTAAGCTAACCAGTGATCCATGAGCATGGACAGGAGGGGCAGGGAAATGTTTGCCTGAAAGAAAATGCCCATTTTTCTATGGATTGCTCCCTTGATTAAAAATACAGCTGCAGACACCAGTGAGAGAAGGGGAAGAAAAGAAGGGAAGAGGAGGGAGGTACAGGGGGCAAGGAAGGAATTTTTTTTTTTTTTTAAAGGAAAATCCTTTTCTCCGCAAAGATTAATAACTTGAGCCGGTCATGGAGCAGGAGGAGAGGTAAGAATGACCACATCAGAGAGGGGGAAATAATTGGATTCTCTGCATCACCTAAAAAATGTGCCTCACGTGGGAACCGAAATCTGGAAGGGGAGGCGGGGGGGGGGGCTTACAAATCTTTGTTTTTGTTTTCAAGTTTTATAAATACAGTGCGAGCGTTAAGACTGAGCGG
>JAABNX020000008.1:12336768-12353216 GCA_015163995.2 Mormyrus lacerda
CGGCAATGGACCTGTCACCGTGCAAATCACAGCCTTTCTCTGGACCCGGGACATTCAAGCAAACTATCTCGCAGTTTCCTATCAGCTGTCGGTCTAATTCCACTTCTTCCTGTATCTGCCGCTTGTTTAACATTTAATTAGAAGCATGTTTTGAAATAGATGCTACATTTTTGTTTCATTATGATTGCTTATAGAGTATGGAAATTCCATTGTGAAATAATTATAAGCCCCCTTTTATGCAAAACTATTTTTTTGTTACTCCAGTCCGCCCATTACAAGTCTGGCTTCTTAATCACTAACCGCCGGCTTGGTGTCTTTGTGAGCTACAGTCGAATCTGCGACGTTGAGACATGCTCAGACACCTGCCACAGTCCTGGCGTTGGGTGCGAGGAGTCAGAGGCCTGTCACTCTTTACACCTCTCATGAGCGGTGCACTGGGCTTTACAAGCCGTGTGATAATCCCACCTTTTATAGCTGCTAGCATGGGGAGTTACTCTACATCTGTGTGTGTGTGTGTGTGTGTGGGGGGGGTTAAACACCTCTCCCGCTGCCTTTAAGGCCGACGTGTTAACCCTGTGAGAAAGCTCTCCAGCAGAGCAGCACATGGAAGGCTGCAGCCCTCTCTGTACACAGGGGCACTCTGCCACCCCAACATGGGCAGCCGCTGGTCTATGTCTCAAGTAACAGCTGAGGCACGCGGTCACTTCACCCCGACCGTAGGTCAAACACAAGCATATATTAAGTATATATGGAGTAAAGCTCTTTAATACAGTACACTAATCTGAATAAGTTTATGGAAGATATTTAAATGCAGAAGCTCTCTGGGTTACGATGTTTTGACTTTATGGTAGGTATTCCAGTTCTATTCTGTTTTTCACTTTCAGTAAGATATTCAATAAATGGGATATTCTGCACTATTGTAAAATAGGCTTTGTGGTAATGATTTTACCCATTGTAGGCTAATGTAACCGTTCCAGGCATGTTTAAGGTTGGCTTGGCTGGGCTATGATGATTGTTTGGTTAGGTGTTCTGTATTAAAATGCACTTCTGCCTTACGATATTTTTGTCTTATGATAGGTTTACCAGAATGTAACCCCATTGTAACGCGGGGAGCATCTATATAGGGCATTTTATACTAATAGTAGTTATATGGCACCTGAGGGTTTTGTGGTACCACCTTTTTCAGCATAAAACAGCAGAATTCTTCTGGAACTTGCACTTGAACAAATCCTTAACTCATGTCCATGTGACTTCTGGCTTGCTATCAAGCAGAATGTATATGCGTGTGTGTGTGTGCGTGTGTGTGTGTGTGTGTGTGCGTGTGTGTGTGTGTGCGTGTGTTTTTCAGTATACATTCCAGAAAATATCTCACAATGTCAGGAAGTTCTGTGGGCAGATTTTGAAAATAGTTGAAAATGATCCTGTTTTGCTTTATTCTTTTTTTGTCATTCTTCTCTCCGCTGTTATTTGAGGCTGGTGCCTGTAGTCATCCTCAGTCTTTATCACGTTTTATTTTAAACAGTTACATATTGGTGACCCCCCCCCCCCCAATGTTTGCTTAAATGAAGCCTTTCATAAACCAAGTTCAAACATTCAGCACCCAAGGCCACGCTATTTTCCATGAAAAGCTGAAAAAAGCTGCTCTTTACTATGTAAACTTGAGTCATTGTTTGTATTTTTCAAAAATTCCATTTTTGGGCACCCTTGACCAAGCTGGGGCCGGGGGATGGGGGGTGTGAAATACTGTCTGGCTGTTCCCCATGGACTAATGTTTTTCATCAGGATACACTGTGACTCTCCCTATCTCCAAACACTGTGAGTGACACACTCCTGTGCCCCATTTGAGACCGAAACTGCTGGGTGGATTAGCAAGGTCGCTTTGAAAATTATGTAGGGGCGGGGGCACAGGAGAATGCCCCCTGTCTAGTGGCGGTGGGGGGGTTGGAGGAGGGCTCAAACTCAACAAGCGACAATTCCCAGAATATTCCTAGTCATCAGCTGTATGACATCATTGCTGACTGGCAGTGAAAAGCCAGAGTTCAAGGAAAACAACTACCATTGTGCAGATAGGACTCATTTATCTGGGAATATCCATGTGGACCCATGGACAGTTTGGTGCATGATATTGTTTTAAAATTAATCATTTGTAGATGACAGGTTTCCTCCATCATTCAGGAAATGGGGTGACTGAGCGATGACTCAGTAAAGGTATGATTCATATATCCACACGGATTTTATAGCAAAACCCCATATAGGGACTGCAGGGTCCACTGAAGTGTTCTGGAAATAAACCAAATGCCAGTATCATCAGTCTAAGGGTGATGATAACAAAACTGAAAAATATTCAAGAGGAAAGGAAGAACTGGTAAAGATTATATTGTAGCTTTTTATTTGATCACACATTAGTGATAGTCCCTAACTCGAGTCAGCTTTCACTGGGGGGGGGGGGGGCAGGTTAAGATGAAAACCCCTGTTCTAGTTAATATAACATTTCGTTTTGTGTTGTATGTGTCAGTATTTGATATGAGGAAATGTTTCTGCATTTGATATGTGGTGATGTGGCATGTTCATAGACAGATCAAATATCTGTACTATATACAAAGAATTGATGTGCATGTTTATGTACATAACACACTATATATACGGATTGATGAAATATCTACATGTATCTGCATGTGTTGCACGTACACAGATTAGATGTATTCGTGTGTGTATATATCGGGTGCATACACTGACTGATTTGTTATACAGTAGATGCTAATATAGTAAGTCAAGGTGGAATTTGTCTGTCATTTCACACTGAAACTTTCTCAAATATCTGTATGTCTTCAGCACCCTGCCGATGCTGCTCGTTATTGAAGCTGGAGGAAGCCTGGGATCTACTTCTGGTGCGCGTGTGTCATGAGGCACTCGGAAATTTAGATAAACACCTGTCGCTGGTCCCAAGGAGCGATGAAAAAAGCACAAGTGGTATTAGCATCAGTACTGTGTGTCCATGGAAGGTGTACAGGCAAAGTCACTCTTTGGCTGGATATTCCGCTGGCTCATTTGGTGCAGATGTCCCTGTACGATTTAAAAAGGCCTGGTTGTGTGTTTGTGCCGTGAGACGATTAGTCTGCTGTCTGTCTCTGACCGCAGGCGGCAGTCTGCTTTGGGAGTTACGGTCAAACGTCACGTCGAGCAATATCTGGGAATGGAGCTTCCTGACTCTTAATTATTAATGCTGAAAAATAAAATGTCTTTCAGCAGCTGTGACCTGACACAATACAAAGTCCCCTTTTCCATTCAGCAAAAGATAGGAATGACTTCCACCTTGAGTTCAGATGTTTGTGTTTGATGTTTTTGATGCGATTCTGGCCAGATGACTTACCACGGGATGCATTCTGGACTTGGGAATCACCACCACTGACATAGTTTAGAAATGTAATCATTTTGATAGCATAACAAATAATACAATTGTAAATGGTAAATATGACCATGCATGGTTCTGTTATTTATTAAACTGACTGTGAATTTGGGAAAATTAAAAGCTTAATCTTAAACACAAAAAGCTAGATTTGGGCGGACTAAGTCAGCTTGTTCTTTCCTGTGATAAAGAAGCCAAACAGAAAAAAGCAATAACCATTTCCTCTGTTTTTCTCATGCATTTCATGGATTCATTTTGCCCATAATGTACTTAATTGCATGCCTTCCTCGCACCCTCCTCTCTCTCCCTCTCTGTTCCCACCACGACTTGCTGTTCTTTTATATACTGCCGGTACCAGGGCGAGAGGGTGGAATGGGGGGGGGACTGGAAGGAAGAAAAAACATTTTTCAGGCATTTATACAATGTGTGCATGTTCTGGGTCTTCCAGCCAAAACAGACTAGAACAGCAAGTACAAAAAAAAAAAAGGTCTGGGGGGAAAAAAATGTACGAAACTCAGCAGGTCACAAGCTGTTTTTGGAAATAAGAAATTGCCATAATAAAGCCGTCCCCAGAGCTGATTAATTCAGACCCGGACATTATTCCGCGCTCTGATTCGGTGGACGCACAGGCACTTGGGCATGTTTCGCACAAATTTAATTACGGGTCTTAGTGAGCGGCCGGCTCTTTAAAGAATCTCCTCTCTCCGTCTCCCACTTCAATACCTGATGATGTCACGCCCCATTGTGAGCATGTGGAAATTCTTCAAATCAGCTGCCAGTCATGACCTTGCCCCTTCAAAAGTTCTTTCTCTCTTTCTTTTCGCTCTCGTCTCTCATTCTTTCGTTTTTTTTCCCCCTCCCTTCATAACCAAAGTCCCTTTTTATGGGTTGATCAGGCTTTACCCATTTGTATGCTGCTGCTGTTTTTGAGTCCGTTATATGAGAAATGTGCCCGGCTTCTCTAAATGTACAATGTCTGCTAACATTTTTCTCTGTTTTCCCACTCTTTTGTTCTTTACCTCATATACAGTTTGATAAGGTGAAAAAAGGGGACTTAAATGGTTAATAGATAATGACACTTAATGATAAACTAAAATTATAGTCACTTTCTGTGCAGAATTTTGGGTGTTACCATTAGTATTTTTAAGAGTAAGACTGTAGCATCACAAAGTGTGACGTCAAGCAGGCTGTGTGACGCTCCTCACTGGCAACCTGTATTTCCCATTTAAAATGTGTCAAATCTGCAGTGTTTGCCTCAGTCAGAAAGATCTAAGGGACGTGATTTAAACTCATTAGTTATTTTAACATTCAACAGGTGTGATTAATCGTGCACTGAGTGTGTTTGCTGTTAATCTTTTTCTGTTTATTCTAAAACTCAGCGCAAAAGCAGCACTGCCAAAGTGACCATTAGATCACCATTTCCCACGTGGCTTCATCATAATCCGTTTCTTTTTTTACTCTTGGGATAGTCAGACTGAGTCAGAGAGTGAGAAGCAACAATAAGCCATAAACAGGTTGGAATGCCGCGGCGGGACACGGCTAGCGCGCTGCTTCTTGTCTTTTGTCCGGCCTTTTCCTTTTCTTCCCGTTCCCTTGGCCATCTCTCGCGTCCCCATGATTGTGGCTCCACTTATATACTTAATTACCTTGCTGCTTATTAGTGATACAATTACGCAGGGCCTGAGACTCTGCTGTGAGCAGCCATCTGTGGGTAAGAGTTACTATTCAAAAGTATCTTTTATTTGCGCCGGTGATATTGTCACAAGCAAATAGCACACCATTGTACAGAATCCATATTTCATAGCCGGTCTGGCAGAGCAGAGAGTTTCTTTCCGCCTTTTCCCTCCTTTTGTGAAACCTGCGATTCACATTCCGAATGCTGTAGGAAACTGGGACATAAGGAGGAAAACTTTGGGACTCATTTGAGGGGCGGAAAAAGCACTAGAATTCTTTTGTTTTTGAAGTGTACGCACTTGTGCTCCGCAGGTAAATAGACTTACACACTGGGAAAAGCGCAGAGCGCAGTGCCGTTTAAGTACCAGAGTCGTTTTATTTTGTTTTTTAGCCTGTGTGATTCACAGCTTCACCTCTTGCTCCGGAACATTCTGAAATTGTCCCTCGGGGGGCTCTGGGTTTTAATGAGCCATGTGAACAGCACCAACTCTGGCTTCCGATGCTGCAGCCGTGTACGTATCCGCTGGGGCCTGGGCTGAGGTGGACACTGTACTGGGATGGGGGTGGCGGTTCAGTTTACACCCCATGCTGGAGTGTGAAGTGGAATTTGTGCACATTTATGGCTTGTGAAAAGCTGCCTCTTTGGTCTTCTGCAGACCAGAGGCCAGTCTGTGCCTGGACTGCAGTTGAGGGGACACCAGGGATGGAGATGTTCATGGCTTTCTGGCTTTTGTAGATTCCACAAAGGAATACCCAGCCCAGTTCAGAGACCTGTATAGACCTCAGGGTCACTGAACCAATATACAGCAAAGCCTGGTTGACACTCACATTGAATTTGTCATGCACCAGAGCATAGGATTAAAGTCAGGACATTTACCTAAGCCTTCGTCTTCTCTGATCGGCCTTGTCAATTTTACAGAGGTAGAGTAGAGGTGCTTTATTTATCCCTTTGAGGAAATTTGGTAGTTGGCATATATGTAGACTTAGATACCATGAGAGCTAGAAGCACACACAGGTGAGAGTTTTCTCAACCACCCAACAGTAATATGATTACTCTGCCATCTGTGGGATTTGAACCCACAACCTTCCAGACATGGTCACTGAGTCCTAATCTCTTGAGCTACCCAATACCACCTAAGTTACTGCTTCAGTTTCTATAATGCTTCTTATATCCAGACAAAAACTGGCATACTGACTACAGAAACTGAACCTGTTGGCTTGTGTGTCTTAATAGAGATGAGGCGATCATTTTCCCAGGTGGTCATCAGTTTAGAGCCCTGTGAAATACACACTTATATTCTGGGGAATTTACATACTGAATGCTGGGATGTGCAGTTACTGCTTGGGCCCAGAAATAGGTATCTGTGTGGGGCCTTCACCCTGCGCTGAGGTCAATAGCTTTCTCACATTACCCTGAAACAGACCGTGTCCCTCTGTAATAATCCAGGTGACGAGTCCATTACTAAGAAGGCAGTGGATTGAGGGATCGGTGCCGCAGGCTGCACCTATAACCAGAGCAGTAATAGGCCCTGGGGGGTCCATGACCGGGACGTGAGCAGTGCAGTGGTTAGTTGAGGCTGGTAAGACGGGGCGGGCTGAGGGTTGCCTGTCAGGAACTGGACGCGTCCCGTTTCTGGGGTCTTTGCCTGATTTTGATGCTGTTCCACCTATATTCATGTGTATCACATATCGTATGATTTAAATATACTATCATTCATGTTAATACTAAGGCTGACATTGAGTTTAATTATTTAAATAGTTCTACCATTTATAGAACAAAGTATTTATTTCATCCCGTATTCAGTAGTATCAGATATCAAGTTTTTAATGGTTTATATATTCTTAATAATTAATCTGTGTATCACTCATGGTTGTTTAGATGTAGTAATACCTGCTATATTTAGATAATAAACCATACTGGTCATATTTCTGAGAATGGACATCAGATATTATATGCGTGATCTAATTGTTTCCAGCTGTCCGTTAATGTCGTTGCTATATATGGATGCGTGAAGGTGGATTTGGATGGTACCTTTGGGGTGTAAGAGGAGGCTGGATAGAAACCAGGTTTGTGAGTTAAAGAAAGAGAAAGGAGACAGTCTGTTTGTGGGTAAATCAGTCGGTAGTGGAGAAGGGCTGCTTTCACTGTGCCCAGATTAACACATTTAGAAATTCTAACTCTCCCCGTCTGACATCTTTGTGCAGGAATAAAGAAAAGGAACCTTTGACAGCTACATTTTTCACATCATCGGGGGTGAAAGGAGCAGACCTTTTGAAAGGCACTGAGGCTTGGGAAAATTGTTTGTTGACCACACAACAATCATTGTATGGCTGCTGTCAACCCGGGCTCCGGCAAGAGGAATTCCTTTGGGAAGCAGATTAATAGTTCATTTTCATGGCAGTCACACAGAGCAAAAGAAAAGAATGAGAACAGCTCTGTAAAAATACACCTCTTCTTAGATTATGTTGCCATTGTGCAGACGAATGAGGAAAAGGCATTTTTAATGTTACCTATTGTCTGTCCATATTTTCCCCTTTTCGTTTCTGCCTGCTATATGATAACTTCTGGAATCTTCCTTGATCTGCAGAATCGAATCTCACGACTCATTTCAGACCTTCCCCTTTATGTTTAACTGATATTTCGCTCATGATTTCATTGACATAGCTGAAGTAAGATCCACATTTCAGACCCTGAGCAAATTCTCAGTGACAACATACAAACGATTATATATTTAGCAAAAGAGTGCCCGTTAAAGGTATTGAAGTTTCTACAGGAATTTGCCACACGATCTGACAGCGCGTCGATGTACACTTTTCAGACTTGTGTCACATTTGAGCCATCGGAAAAAAGTACCCAATTCTGTTATGCCAAATCAATCGCGGACAGACACTTTATGGCACATAATGTCCCATATTAGTGCTTTTGATTTATGTGCCAAAGTGTGTAACTGCATTGTAAATAGTGTGTGATTGTGCATCTAATGTCAACAACTAACCCTTTACTCTGTGACTCACCAAATTGGGGTTTTATTGGAACATGAAAGCAGGGCTGGCTCCAGCTGAGTTGTGTAAAAGCGCCTTTATCGATCCTGCTTCAGGGATGGGAGAGGCTTCCAACACCTGTGCTTTTAACAACGCCCTTACTTTTTCATGGGCACACAAATAAATCACGCGATATTAGCCCCGAGAGAGAGAAGGGCGCTTTATCACATTTTATACTGCATTAATAATGTCAGCTGGTGTTTGAGAGGGTGACTTGCGTGCGTCCGTCTCTCATCCGCCGGTGAGATATGGAGGAGTACGGCCTCGCACGCTTCTCGCGCGCTTCTCGCGCGCTTCTCGCACGGTGGCTCCGCAGCTCCTCTAAGCTCTCGGTTGTGTGCTGCTTGCTCTGTAAAGTCCTGCAGAGTGACAAAGTCGCTTCCAGGTGCTAGTTTGGGTGCTTCTTGTCCAGCCTCTTTAAGTGTGCAGGCAATCCCGTGGATAATCAAAAGAGGCACTGCTTGTAATATAAAATAATTATTTTTATACTCTTATTTATGTATATATTGTGTTTCTGGACTTAAACATTTCAGACACGTTCACCTGTGAGGATTTCCAGTCGACTGATTGTCATTAAATGAATAATTGCTGAACCGTATTCCGACAAATATAAGAAAAAGATGTTTATTTAGTCATTATTAAATACTTATTTTTTTCTTTTAGAGAAAATTTAAATATTAAGTATAAAAGTGATTAGCCTTTCATGAAATTTCTCAATATTTGTCCTGACAAAGTGTCAAAATATACCTAGGCACGATGTCTATTAGACATATTGCTATATATATATCAGAGGTGTTTCATTTCATTACATTTTCTTTGCGTGTCTTTGTGATGTGAATGGTCCGGGCTTCTCCCCATTCTTGTAGGTTTCAGGTTTCATGCCACACCTGTTTTTGGCGCACAACTAACACAAAGGTCAGGCAAGGTCGCCATCGCTCCAAACCCAGGGTATGTGGGTACGGCCCTGATATCCAGTGGGGCTCCTCCTCTTGGGATTCCCTGGCCTCTTTTACCAGACACTTCACAGACTTGGGGGGAGGGGGGGTTCTGTGATCTGCTGTCTGTCCCACCGCATGAGCATATATATGAGGATTTGCCCCACATCAACGGGCTTAATGCGTCATAAATGTATCATTTTACATCAACAACAGGCTGTGCGGCCGTACAGCGAACAATTATCTGGAGGCCGTGCAGCCGCAGCATGTGATGCACGGGCCCAGATCCCAACAGGCACTTAAAGACTTTGACCCCTTGCACTCCCTGCGACACGGTTAACATGCATTACATGAGCGGTACCGACAGAGGAGTTCGACGCAGCTGCTCACAGCCATCCCCCTACCCTCAACCCGGCGCTGGAAATCTGCCTCTACCGGAACCTGCAGAGGCACAAATCTAATAAACGTTATCTCATCCCGTGATTTTTAAAACTGGTTAAAGAATGAGAGTGAATTCACAGTAGCATCAGTCCTTCTAATGCGTTCATAGAGGTGGCACAGTGACTGCAAGCCAAAGCCCCCAAGAGTGGCCCTGAAAGGTGCCTGTTTGAATCGCAGCAGGATTTACGCTGCTGTCCCCTTCACCTAAGTATTAAAAATTATTTTATTAAAATAAATAAATAAATAAATGGCTGAACTGTGCTTGAGAGAGAAAAGATCCACAAAGTTTATGAGCAATTTTGGAAAAAGTACCATGAGAAAGCCAGCTCTGAGGTAAAATAATGTTCCACCTTAACTTACGAATATCCTCAGATTGTTTTTCAGGCACGTTTGCTCACCTTTCTCCTTTTTTTCTTTGTTTTTATTTGGTTCCATATTAAGGATATTTGTTTAATCTACACACGGATAAGTGTCATCTCTTCCTCCCCTCAGTTGAGATTTAGAACTGGCCAGTGGTTAATATTGACATGTGAAGTGGTCCATATATTGAATGTGTTCTCTGTATACTGACTGACAAGCATTGTGAGCATTCCTGAATTAGGGAAGCAGACGTAGGATAATAAGTTGGATTTGATTTATTACTCTGAATGCAAGTTGAATTAATCGCTTAGTCCCACCGCACCACTGCATTTTGAGTCGAAAAATCATTGTTATGGTTAAGAAAGGGGAGATTATGCCAGCTTAATGAGTTTCAGTGGGTGAATGTGCTTTGGCGCTATTCAGGATGAAATCATATTTAATGGCTGACACTCATTTCATGGCAGTGTGCCTTTTTCTCTCCAGTGGGTCGGCCTCGTCAATGCGCAGCCCCCTTCAGAAAGGCGTGTGACGAGAGAGGGCCACCGATAGCCAGATAGGGACTTACATTCATTAAAACAAGGACAAAAAATGCGGGACGAGGAGTGAAAAACAGGAGAAAGGCTCTAATGAGCATGTAATGTCGGCTCTCCGTCACGGGGGCCCGGCAACGGACCTGGAGGCTCGCTCCTGAGCGGGACGGGCCCCCCGCTTTGGGATGCTCCTCATTCCCGTTTACTGCCCCAATCCCCCCCCCCACCCGAGCCACACCTCAGGCACCCCCCAGAAGCCCGGCAGATATCACAGTTGGTCCCGGTAGCCTTGTTGCCGTGGCATCAAAGTGGGCATTCTGTCACCAAACAGCCCTGGCGTCTTCCTCCACCTCTGAGCCCCACAAAGCCGCCGTTTGTCCCAGCGCCCTGTGCTACGGCACGCAGCTATATTTCCGCAACCGCCGTCGCATTCATTTGCAAATCGCCCTGCCGCTTCCAGTTCCCCTGGGCCTGAAATACCTCTGGAGCTGGTAAAGAAAGCGGAGCGGAGCGCGAGTTTGGCTCCCTTCCCTGAGAGCCTCTATATTGTTTGCTTCTCTTTTCTGCCCTGTTGTTTTGTATGTTTCCCTCCATATGGCATTGATGCAAAAATGTTTGGCTGCACTGCACATCCTTCTCAGAGGGTCTGGTGGAACCCATCCTGAAGTGCCGCAGCCTTTTTACCACCCCCCCCCCCCCCAAAGATTCGTTAGCAACGTGAGGGTCGCATTCCTGCATTTTTACAGTGTTTCACCAGGCTTGCACCTGGCCACAACGGACTGGCACTGCGTGACAGCTAAGGAAGACTTTCCCCAGTTGCTTACCAATACCCTAATCTAGTGTTTTTCAATCTGGTTCATAGCCAGTCCACGTTTTTGCTCCCTCCAAGCGTAGGTGAGCTGGGGGGAGCAAAAACGTGGACCGGATTGGGAAACACTGTCCTAATCCGTGCTACTTCATTCACCCCTCGTGAATCTACACACTGGAGCGTTCAGGTTGGCTGAAGCGGCTCATTATCGGTGCACACGGTCCGTGGTAATAGCCGGTTATTAAAAACCCACCTGTAATCCGTGCTGAACACAATCGGCGCGATGCCGGGAAAAAATGCTTTATTAAGATGGGCAAGATGTCTCCCTAGACTTGTCTCCCGGGTTAAATGAAAGTGTGTTGAAGGCACAGGAATGTTAGCATGTAAGGTGGTCAGGAGGCATGCTGAGACACAGGAAAAGCAGACCCTGGTAGCGGATGCGATTTATGGGGGTTTGTGAGGTCTGTGACAGCTGTGCATTGTGAAGTACATTAGAGATTCCCACACCGTATAATGTTTTAATGCTTGGTCCTGCTCTTCTGTTGCACAACGTTCGGATAGGTTGAGTATTGGTGACTGGGACAGATATGCCAGGACCTCCCCACCTCTCCATAGTCCTGCTGTTTTGTTGATTGCCAGTAAGACCACATAAGCACTTGGTAGCAGATTACTTGCTTCACTACTTACTGGAACCAACCTTAGCCTGTGTCCTGCTAGCCAGAGCCATTTAGCGCTCATCGGGCCACCATTTTGAGCTCTGTATACCAAAAATGAGAGCTCTTCTTCAGAGTATAATGTATCGCTAGGTAGTAGACACCCCTGTGCTGGTCTGGCCAAGGACTGTGATGTCACTGAATCTACTCAGAGGTATTGGTGTCTTGAACAGCAAGAGTTTTTAGAGAAATCCGTGCTGATCTTGAAGGATAATTCTGCTTCTCAGTGAGTCGATGATGGCTTAACTTTGCTGTAGATCTGCCCAACTCCTGTCTGCACGCCTGACCCAATACGGATCAAAAAATCGACCGTCCATGGCTGGCCTCATCATTTTTTTATTATTCATTTGTAATCTTTTAAAGTTATCCTTTATCATTTATTAATCCATTTAGTCATTATTATGTACTGTCTCTATTATTTGTTTATCATGGTCATACGTCTGTAACATTGTGGCTTTGCTGTACTAAGTTCGTCACCCCCTGTCTCTGTGCATGATCACTGCCTGTTTGGGCAAAAGGAAATAGATCATTGATTTTAAATCAATCAAATAACATTTTAGCTTGTTATTGTGACAGCTAATCGATATGCAACACATAACAGACATATGTCAAAAGACCTCCTGCATCCAGTTGTATTTCCACTCTTAAATAAGAGCCATTCTTTGCTGGTGGAGAGGAAAAGTTGGAGAGTTGTTCCTGAATGTATGTCCCACACGTCCTGTAGCTGATCATATGTGTGCATCAGCATTAACCACACTTCTTGTCAAAGCTTCATGCTAATTCTGCTTAAGCCCCGCCCAAGCCTATTTGCTCTTTTTCTATTGGATAAACCTATGACTGACACCTACTCTGTCTAGTGACACACCTCATCCTTGAAATAAAGGCAGAAGTCCAGTGCAGTTCACAACATGCGTGCATATTAAAGGGAAAGTTTTAAATCCAGCTTTTATTTTTAAATGAAAACCAGTATGGTCGTTTGTAAGATGAAGGCAACCTGCAGAAACACCATCACAGAGACTCTGTCCCACCTCTGCTCTGCGCTCCGTTTATCCTCTGGTGTGACTTTGGCAGTATAAAAAGAACATATGAGGTAAACCAAGGAATAAAGAAGTACAATCATGCCATTGTACTTTGAGAGTTTTCTGCAATTTCAGTTTCCCAAGCCCTTAGAGAGTAGACAGTAATCAGCGAGGTCCTGTAGTCTGTGCTCCTAATTACAGAGCGCACATAATTACACAACCGTAAGGATGGGGGGGCACACACCAAATCCACACATTGTAAATTCACATGGCTCTTCTTAATGATACCTGGTTTTTCCTCTGTTGAGGGGTGCAAATAATCCCATCAAACGGAACAATGGCTGCACACCTGCCTCCCCCACAGCCCCCCCCCATTTCAATTACACATTCATACCATTCGATCTGTCGCAGCGACTCCTTTACTTACCAGCTTCCCTTCGGTGTCTGAGTGCAGCGGATTGTACGTTTTTTTCACTTCTTGGCACTACGTACAATATGAAATGTGCACTGCCTTTGCAATATGCTAAATCACCTGATAGATTTATGAAGCATCATGGGATTGACCAGATGCCAGACATGATATTGGGTTGTGAGACCTGGAGTTGACTTTATATACCGTCATTTTTAGGAAGAGCTGTTTGTGTGTCTTGTCTAAGAGTCATGAGTTCCAAAAAGGGCCCGTAGATTTACGGCGTCATCGGACACGTTGCCCAGGTGAATTTGCCCGACTCTGCACAATCATTTTACAGAAGACCCTCACAAGGAGAAGCACTATATCTGCAAGCGCCCCCATGCTTATATTATTAGAAAATAATTGATTATAATACTATTAATTGTCATGTTCATTAATAATACTTACTGTCATTGTTATAATTATTATATACCATTCCTCTGGGTTCTCCAGTTTCCTCTCACAGTTGAAAAGCGCGTTGAGGTTAACTGGAGTTCGTAAATCGCCCATAGGTGTGAATGCTGTGTGAGTGAATGTGCCCCGTCATGGGTCACCCCCCCACCCAGAGTTACTCCCTGCCTTTTGAGACTGTCTGCACACCCCTGCACAGAATAAACAGCTTATAGAGAGTGAATTAATAATTATTATTATTATTGTTATTGCAACGGCATCTATTTAACAGTTTTAATGCAGTATACTCCTTTTACTGAAGTCATTCATTTTAGGGTTTAGTCCTAAAGCTTCATACGTTTTTTAGATTTCACTGGTGGTACGAATCATAAGCCCCTCATTTAGCGATAATGTGGGTCTGGACCACAGCGTACTTGTTACAGCAGTGTGATGTTTCCGTTCTACGACTTTTGATGAAGTGTTGCAGCTATTTTCACTCAGCTCTGAAATTCACATCAGGAGCTGTTTCATTTTAGGGTTCGTCTGCTTTAGGCAGCGACAGACGTGTCCTTTGCTTAGCATTTATGCTAAATATGTTTAGTTACGGTTCACATTTACATACAGGAGAGCCGTCTCTGTGTTAATGAGTTGACCCCAGAGTTGAAAGGTCAGCCCCCCTCCCAGTTGATTTGTCCGCACAGCGGGTCTATTGAGTCGGAGGAGGCCGCACTGCGTGTGTAAAGACACGGGTGGGGGTGGGGGGGAGATCGCAAGCGGAGGGGGCTAAACGTCCCATTTGTAACGATCTACAGGCCAGCATGGTGCTATAGCCCCCCGGTCAAGTGGCCTTCAGATCTCTCCACTCTCTAAGCCACTGACCACACAGCACGGGCTGCAGAACACACACAGGCACTCACTTACTGGGGGGGGGGGGGTCACACGCATGAGGCCCCCCTCATGTGCTTCATCGCTAAAGTATGGATGTATCTGTTAATGTCACTGTCCATTAACCTGTTAATTTGCTTATGGGGATTCTCCAATGAAACTGTACCTTGGTAAAGAGGCATTACACATATGTGTGGTATTATGCACATGTGTTGTTTGTTATTATGCTGATTAGCGTGTGCACATGTACACGTGTGTGATTTCCTGTTTGTCCGTTGAGTAAAACGTGGGTCTGTGACTCAGGGGTGCAAGTTAGGATGATTTCAAAGGCCCTAAAAATGTTTTTTATGTAATTGGATTGGTGTGGGTTGGGGGGGGGGGGCAATATGTAATGCATTCATGGGGCCCAAAATCTCTAGCAGTGCTCCTGCTGTGACTTGAAACTTTTTTGCCCTCATGACGAGCCATAGATATCAAGGAGATTGCCCCCGCCCAAAAAAAAAAAAAAAAAACTAGTACACAATTAACTCCCCACCCCTGTGAGACGTCTGCATATGCCCCCCCTGCCCCCGCAGACTGCATTCATAGAGTAAAGGCTTCATTTACGCTGGGCTGGTGTCTGAGACAGAGGTTGGACCCATGTCTGCAAGCCGCAGCTGAAAGGTCCATAGGCAGCGGACGTGTGAACGTGCCCGGGATTGGGGTGCTTCTCGCAGGTCCACTGACAAGGCCTTCCATTTATTAACTCCAACACCCCCTCCTCCCCCCCGCCCCCATCCGCACTCACAAAACAAAACCATAGTACACACGTCCAGTCATATATCTCTGTTTCGGCTGTGGGACTAACAGCAGATGAAAATGGCAGCACATATGTGGCACAGCATAACAGCATCTCCATAGCTCCTTGCCCGAGAGGATCTGTTCATTAGAATCCCTCCTTTTTTGGTTGAGGTTACCTGAGGAAAAACGGTAGAGAGGCGAAATCTGAAAAAAAAAACAAACAAATAAATCTGAAATTTTTCTGGCATTTGAGAATATTTGTATTTTTTTCTGTTTTTATCTTGCTGTATTTGTATCTTTCGTAGGATGAGATCAGCAGTCTGCTAGCTAAGCTACATTAGTATCTTACAGTCAATGATACAGCACTGCTTCCTGCTTTCAATGAACAAACAAACACATCCAGTCTGGTCTGCTCTCATTCTGTCTCCTCCTTGCGTGGCGCTAGAAAAACAGCATTATATAGTCCGTTGAGGTTCCTTTTCACTTTGCCGGACGAATAATATTGTTTGGACAAATAAACGCAGACAGACAGATTGTCAGAATGTTGAAGAAAAACACTCCTGGTTCCTGTTCCCGCTCTGCAAAATGTAATTAGCTTTTCATTTAGCTTTAGCTCATGACTAAAGTTTGCCAGGACGCCGGGCACCGTAAAGGGCTTTATGTCTCTCCCTGAACCCTTTCATTTGACCCCACCCTGCATCTCCTAAGGTCACCTTGTTCCTGCCCGCTCCAAACCTTCTGTGATCTTCTGCCTTCCCCTCATAAATTAAGCTGGAGTCCTTACTGCCACGCCATTATTTTTCCCCAGCTTTATTGCGTGCGCTTTTTACGCCTTCTTGTTTGAAGTGAACACCGTTATCATTTCCTTCTCGGCCCATTTATGTCTCAAGATGCGTGTAATTAAGCAAGAGCCAGACATTTCCCCCAAAATGGGACCCTGCTGCAGTTATGTGTAATACACATTTAAAGGCAAATCTCTTTGTTTACTGAAGTTGGTGTGCTCGACAGAAAGGC
>JAABNX020000008.1:12373916-12384932 GCA_015163995.2 Mormyrus lacerda
CAGAGCGGTCCAAAAAAATTTCATTACAACATCTTTAAACGGCCCTGTTTTAAGGCTTCTAATTATTCGCCTGCTCAGATGTGGTTTGCTGGGGAGGGCAGTAAATCAGCAGAAGTGGGGAGCCCCAGGCCTGAAGCTGTGAGAAAAATGGAAACAAATGACTCCCCTCCCCTCCCTTCATGCCTTCCCTGCTCCCTCCACTCACCAGCCCACTCAGCCACCCCTGTCGGGGGACTGGGGTCAGCATAGGCATTGACTGAATCGCAGGTAGGTCAGTCTCTCACAGTGAGGGGCGTCGGCCTACCACGTTTGCAATGATGCGTATGCTGATCCAGTCAGTCGCCTAGGAGACGAGGTGTGATGTGGACGTGATTTAGAAAATAGTTAAAATATTAACTAAAATATAAACTATCAAATGTGCTTCATAACCGGGTTTATTAACTACCTTATTGTCAAAATTAAAAATTTTTGCAAAGCAACCATTCAGTGTTCGTATTATCTAAGGGCTCATATATTTAACTAAATGTTTTTTTAGTAAGTTTTATTTAGTTCATTTCATTTCAAAATTTGGTAATCCTTTACATTCATAATGCCTCAATAATGCATTTATAAAATATTGAGTGCACCTTCACCTTAACAACTTTAATATACATTATTGAAAAACATTACAAGATTATATGATTATAATGTTTGTTATTATCATATAATGTTTGTCATTAATGCATATTAAAGCTGTTAAAGTATGTTTAAATGATAAGGTTTACTTACATGCTGTTTATGAATGTTCTATGAATGTATAATGAATTAATTATTAAGGTGCACTGAATCTTTCAACAAGAGCAATTAGGCTATTAATTATATAACTGATAAAACTGATCAAACAGTTTGATAAAAATTCAATTTTTGTGGTTTCATAAAGAGTACAGCACAGGGATCATATTCTATTGAAATGACTACCTGTAACCATACAGTGAGTATGCAGTACTGTTAGAATTCACTATTAATGCTGTAATTGTCTGAATTTCTGCTAGCGTTTTACACTCCTACTTTTTTCTAGAGCCGGGAAATAATTTTTTAGTTTTACCTGGGTGACTTTTGCTTTTTGAATTTATTTTTTAATTCTAGCTGAAAATGTGCAAATGTGTTGTTTAGGCTTTAAGTCAAACAAGAAAAGAAGTTTCAGACTATTGATCTCTCTTAAAATAAGACGCGTTAGTGACGTGGTCATTGATGGGTCAGGAGTGTGGGAGACAATGACAGACAGCAGGCCTTGCGACGGGAGGTGTGGGCACAGTACCGACTCCATAACTCCACACGTCTCGCCTCTGAATTAATGTCTTGTTTTTGGCACTGAGTGGCTGCGTGAGGGTGATTTCTCACCCTGGGAAAGGGCCCATGTGACCAAAGGACAGCAAGAAGGGGATCTGGCCTGGAATTGGCCCGGGACAGAGGAGACGTCTGCCTGCACATGTTTCACAAAGGTTGCCATGTGTGCGATTGAGTGCACTAATGGGTCCAACAAGTAATTGCCCAGCATAGCCCCGAGATAGCAATCAAAGGGCTGAGAAATGTCGAATTCCTGCCCTTTTGTTTTCATCTTGTGCTCCGCTTTTAGGGCACCATACCAAAGCATCTTGGCATCTGTTATTTTAGCCAGGGAGGGGAAACGATCTGGTCATGATGAGCTATCTGCTCTTTGAAACACATCGCCATTTTCTTTTTCTTCTGCAAAGCACTTTCATTCCTCTGTTTCTCTTATTATCTGGCAGTTTCCAGGTTTGCTTCGTGGCCATCGCTGTAATTAAATTAAAAACCGGCATGGAAAATGTCATAGCTTTCTTGATGTGGTGGGAGCGTGTGTTGTATTGGAAGGCAGGCCCCATTAGACAGGAACATAGACACATTAGTTATCCACTGATGGAAAAATGTGCCACAGATTGAGTTCAGATCTGTACTACCAGGGAACAGATGGAAGAAGCCTCTGTTTGGCAATGGCTGTCCTTGTTGTCGGACTTAAGCAATATAGTATCACTACACATAGACAAAATTTTTGTGCGATGTGGCCCAAGACTGGGGATAACCATAACATTCAAATATTATTCAGCTTAGTGATCTATTTACATTTTTTTGGAGGCTGGTTTCAGTCTGACAGCAGGAGGATTTTTAGACTTGTTCTGATCCCTTTCTTTGTTCCTTGTGTTGTTTTATAAAGTAAAAAACGTTCTCTAGAACTAAACCCTTGCTGGTTTGCGTTATTGTATGCCAGCCAAAGTCATTTTTCGAGGTTTAATTCTGTTGGCTTCCATTCTGCCCTACCCTTTCGTAAAGTTTTTTTTCACCTGCAGCAACTTTTGGCTTCATGCATGACTCATGCAGTTTTGTTTTTGGTACCATCTTGCGTCATGTTTTAAAACCTTTAAAATGCCAAAGTACTTGAAGATGCTACCCATGCTCTCAGTCAAGGTGTGGCCATGAACCATCCCCCTTGTTCACACTTAGAGCTGGAAATGGATTGTTTCTGGATACTTTGTTATTTGTTTAACTTGATGTAAAGCCATACCTCGCTTGCTTTTTGATCATTAGGCATCGTAAGAATGCTTGGACTTTTTTTGTTAACATGTCGGTAACATGTTTTTAGTAATTTATGGACACATTCATAACAAATAATAATGCATTTATAATGCATAATAAATATGGCTATAATGTGTTGTGCCTTTTGATAAATGTGTATAGCCATGTTTATAATGTTTTATGAATGCATTATTATTTGTTAAGAATATGTTTAGAAATAACTAAAAACATGGCCTTAAGTAAAGTGTTACCAAGTTTTTTTTTGTCCAGTCCTTCAGGATTATAAACACAAGCATCAGGATCCCACATTCTTATTCAAGTGGAAAAATAGTGATAAGACACTAAGATGTTCCGTGTAGGTGCCGCACACATACGCCCCCTATCTGTCATCTCAGTACTGCTGGGGGGCAGGAAGTCCATGTCACTTGGCAGGGGTGAGTAACAGAGGAGAAGACACCTGCAGCTCTCCAGATGTTCTGTCATTTCTCTCCCCCCCCCCACACCACACCCATCCCAAACACACACACACACACACACACACACACACGCACACACACGCACTTACACGCACATACACACACACGCACACTGGTACAACCCCCAAGCCGCTAAGTACCTCTGCTCTTCTAACACTAACAGAGATGGCCCAGTCCGCTTCTTCTCCCCTAAGCCCACTTGGAGGAGCTACACAGTAACCCAGACATTTAGGATCAGACTAGGATTCTAATGGTTTACAATCACATTGCTCTAAATATATATATCTTTGATTTTACACTGTCCTGTGTTTTTGCACTTTCAGAATTGTGAAAACCCTCACCTGCCAATGCAGTTGTGTGGTTTACCATGGTCCTGGGGGAACGCTATTTTCTGCCATTGTATATCTGAATATGGATGGTATTCCTACTTGACTTGACTTGAAATGGTAATGACCGTGTGAGTGAAGGAATTTGACTTTTGACCACGGGGAATTAGAATGTCGAGAAAGTCACTGCGGTGCCACCTTTCTTCAAGCTACTTTGCTTGAATTTCTTTGGTAAATATTCACCGGACTCTGGCTGATGTCACTAGGTGATGGGTAGAAGGTGTAGTATAATGGAAATTATCACCATGCCCCCCCATCGATCCCCTTCGTCTGATAGAGTTCCTTTACAATCCTCCCGGTTACCGGAACCCCTTAGCCTAGTGCCTGTGTGCAGCCTCCAGGCCCCACCGATCCGCCCTCTTCTGGTATCGCAGTTAATGGGGGGGGGGAATCAGGTCCAGTATCAGAGCGTCAGAGATGCAGAGGATCAGAAGGGGAGGAAGGAAGGACCAGCGGGCAGAGAGATAAGGTGTTTCTGAGAGTGAAGCCAGGAGAGAGGTCCAGGAAGCAAGGAGGGAGACGCACAAGCCCTCCCAGGGGGAGAGACGGGCCGCCAGTGGAGCAGCCAGAGCCAGCCATTTGAAGTGTACCACCACAAGCCAAACATCTGAGGATGCCGAAATTGTAAACATGTCATTGGGTTGTGCTCACGCACTCCGTAACAGATGTTTGGCGCCTTGGGACCAGATAACGGCCTCGCAGTCAGGTTGGGTCGGCCCGACGCATGAATAATGCAGAATTCGCAAAGGCTGGCACAGCGACCCATGACGGCGAGGGAAGGCATCTCCTGGCCGCCTCGCTCTCCTCCGCGGCAGCGTGTCACAGAATGCCCAGCCATGCTTCCATTTAAGCACATAATTACTCCGCGACAACGCAAGACCATACATTTTCCCCCATATAATGGCACTACGGCCATTTGGGTTGAATTTATGGACACGCGAGGTCAAAGTTTTAATAATATTTGGATAATATCGTGGCTCTGGGTGTCGCCGCCACGTGATGGATAGAAGGAGAGTGGGCCTATTGTGATTCTGAGCATGACAAGATATTGGCATTAGGCAAGTTTATACTTCACACTGTCGTTTTACTGGAGTCTCAAGTGTGTGTGGGGGGGGGGGGGGCGTTAGTGTGGCTCATGAATTATAGATCGGAGCCTGAGCGACTGGTGCACAGCCTTGCAGGGATAGCAAGCATATGGCTGCTTGGTTAGACGTTTGGCCTCCTGCAGATAAATCATTGGGGTTTGGACTGAAACACCATCAGAAGATCCAAGACTTTTTCTCCCCTGCCTTAGTTGTTTCCTAACTGCATCAGACCAGGTTCCCCACCGGGCCTGACAGTGGTGGTTACCCTGTGATCTGCATTGTCCACTGTAGATCACTCTCCATTCTGCCCACTGTTTTGAATTTTGAAACATTGTTTCACATGGCTGGAGAGCTGAATTCTGATTGGGAGAGAGAGCCACCATTGTTTGCAATGAAGAGCTTCCGGGCATCTGACAGGCTCACATAGTGGCCAGTCAAGATCCCTCAGCCAATCCAAACCTTGCTTCCATCAGTTCAAGAACACCAACTCTTTCCATCACTACACAGCCTTTGATGAATGCTGAATTATTTCAAATGGTTCACAGAGCTGCACTCTTTCATTTCTCTTTCCATTGCTAGTGGGACCTCAAAGCTAGTATTCAACTATAATCAGCATTCTTGGTTAGATGTTTTAAAAACCTTTAACACTTATTCCCTGTAGACCTCAGCTGACTTTGGTCCTAGACGGCTATAACATGTTCCGGTTTTTCCAGTGGCGATATGATTTTCCTCCATCTTTGACAGCTTCTTATCCAGTGCAGCGCAGCTGTGAGCCTACAGCCTTCCCCAGGAAGCGTTGGGCATGAAGCAGGGGACATTCCGGACGCGATAAAAGTCCATCGTGTGACACACACATTCCAAATAACTGCGGGAATCAATTCCACAATCCCCTGAGGTCTGAGGCTGCCATGCTAGCCTCGGTGCTGCCTAGCTAAATGAGCTGAGTTATGGAATCATGTAGTTTAACGAACAATGCAAAGCTGTAGACATAAGATCCAGGACCAGCATATCCCCCTAGTAATAAAACCTCTTTGCTGGTCTTATTGGTTTCCATACCAGTGCTGGGTAATCTTATGCAGGAACCAGATCCGGTGGGCCCCACTGTCCTTGCAGGATTGCCTCTTTAAGAAGCTGAAACAATCCTGTTCTGTGCCGTTAGCAAAGCAATCAAGACGTCCAGCAGCAGTTTGGGCTAAACAGAATGTGATACCTCTTATTAGAGTGGGAGGCTGAAAAGACCCAGTATCACAGATGTTGCTGTGTTTCAGTGCGGATCCCTTAAGCACAAACAGGACCCTTGCTGACGTCAGTATTTTTCAATATTCCACTTGAATTTTAAGAGGTTCAGAGTGTCGGTCCAGGAGGGCTGAGTAATCAATCTCTTGCCTTGTGTTTTGGTTCTGGTTGTCAGTCTAATTCCTTTATACCAGTACGGAGAGAGCAAACGCCAACACACTGTTGTAATACCAGGAATTAAACGCTGTCATTCAGATTTTAATGAACAACTTGTTGGAGTGGCATCGATTCTCCCAAACAGTAAGCTCTCGTTCAGATAAGATGAGCGGGGCCTTCTCTAATCTAGCTGAGTCCCAGTTTACGCCTGTCCAGCTGAAGAGGTGTTTAATCCTTAAATGGGAAATCTCTTTAAACAAGAATCCATTATTTACATCTAAACAATACGGTTCAAAAAGCAGCTGTATCATCACCAAGTCTGTTTTTGCAGCTCCAAATAACTTTTTTTTCTAAACTTAAGTGATGTAATGCATAAGGACTTTTGCCGTGATTAATGTCTAGAGCAGGGCTATTCAAATCATAGTCCTCAAGGTCTGAGCCCTGCTGACTTTCCAGCCTTCCTTCACCTGTGAGCCAGGTGTGAAGCCTCTGGCCAATCAGTAATTATTAAACTATCAGGGAGAACTGAAAACAAGGCCTGGATTTGGAATCGAAGTCCAGAGTTGAACAGCCCTGATGTAGAGAGACTGCTAATGCATTTCAGAGTGTGATCTGCATGGAGCGAATGCATAGAGATGACTGGCTTTTAGGTGTGCAAACTGGGAGCAGTTTGGGAGTTCTGGGGAGTACAGGTGCTACCTCAACTGAGATTGGCTGCTTTTGGCATCAGTATTCTGGGGAAGACGCCGGAAGGGTGTGGCGTACCGCTTTACATACATCCAGGGGAATTTGTGTGTGGGAGAGACACATTAAGATATTGCCACCTGAGATTTATGAAAATGCAAAGTGATAAAAGAAGAACGGCGTGGCCGGGGGTCGGGTAAGTGGCTCTGATTCATGACGGAGGAGGGGGGCAGTTAGGGGCCTGAATCCAGCGGCGAGATGGATCTGCAGCCGAATGCTTTTACCGCTTTGCCATCAATTAGCTGAGGAGCAACAATTGTGTAATTGTCTCCCGGCAAAATTGCATTTTTATAGGACAATAACAGGAGCGAGTAACTGAGGAGATAAGTTCCTAGGCCTTCCCGGGCATCCGCTGAGCGGGGGAGGGGGTGGGGTGGAATTAGCCAGCTTGGCTCAGAGCTAGTTTAATGAATTGATACCATTTAAAATGTTCATGCGTGTGTTTTTCTAAATAATCCACTCAACTTTTATTTTTAAAATAAATGCATGCAGTTCCTAAAATTATAAATAACTTAAATGTGTAAATTTAACAGCTGGATAATTGTGTGTGTGCGTGTGTGTCATGGCTGACTGATTTAAAGACCTTCTGTTTCTCTCGTTTGGACAATAATGAGAACTCTGCTCAATCTGGGCTGCGATCTGATGCACTCATGTCAGATTAGATCTGTTTTCCCATGCAGTTTTTATTTCCATCTCTTTAAAGATAGCACCAAAGAAATGTACATTCTTGGGAGGAAAAGAGCAGAATTAGGGCGCAGAACTAGAATTAGTGGTAATGTTTTTAAACGGGAGACTGCAGTGAAATGAAAGCATCCTAGTAAAACACAGCGGCACATTCCTGAAGTTCCTACGACCGGTCGCTCCCCAAGATGGCCGCCGGCCCCGTGTCCCGCTGGGTTTTCCGTCATCGGTCCGAGTATGAAGAAGCCTGTGGCAAATTTGGGTTTCGAATCATGGAGAAAATCCATCAAATGGCCCGTAAAATCAGTGACATCATCGGACAGCTCTTAAAGCCGGGTGAGTGGCTGGCCGGCAAAGATGGTACTAAGCTTTACGGCCAGCGAGGCGTCCTTACCCCCGGGGGCGCCGTGGCCGCCCCCGGGACTGACCACTTCATGGGATAGACGGACAGTCGTAAACCCAGCAAGGGGGTGCCACGCCTCCAGGGCCCGTCAATTCGTCTCATGCCTAATAAATGTTTGCCCTTGCTGGACGAGGAGGAGAGGCTGGTGGGCTGTGAGCCAAGGCCAGCAAAGGGCGACGCGGGAACGAGAACGAGCGACTCTCTGCAGTTACGGTGGATGCTGCGATTCTGACCGCGGTCTGTTTTGCACCAGCTGACTAAGGGCTGCATTGGTAGGCAGAAGTCATGCTGGGGGGGGGGGTCCTGCAGGGGGCAGGTCGCCTGGGCCCAGAGCAGGATGAAGCTGGATTGTGGTGCTGAAAATTATAGAATGGGCCTTGTGCTGTGTTCTGTTTGAACTAGGAAGTCAGAATTTCTAGTTGGAAAGTCAGAATTCCGAATCGAAAAGCCTCTGCAGCCCCACCCTCAGAATTCAAGATGCCTCACCCTTCGTCAACAGAAATGACAGCTGTAGTTATGTAGTGTTTACTGTCCATCCTCTATGTGTGGACATGCCACTACGGTGTTTGTATCTTAAAAATACCCTGTAATGTGTTGTTATCGACTAATATTTCTAATGATGGGTAACGATGAACTTGGATAGAACGGGGGCCTGTTTCAGAAAGCAGGACTTCTTGCTTAGCTGGATAACTAAGGTCCAGGGTAGTCTGGGCTGAATGTGAGTGAGTGAAGATAAAGGTTTAAACTGGGGTACCTTAAATCCTACAAGTTGTCTGACTAAGCAACACATCCTGCTTGTTGAAACAGGTCCCTGGTACTGCTTTTCGACTTGTTGTACTGGACGTCATTCTGACCTCTGAGGTAAATGGAATGCGGCATTAGAATGGAGGTACCCCTTCCCTCCAATCACGACCAACCACTACCCCATCAACAGACTCTCCCACTGCCCCACAACATGAATTAAATCAGCCCTATAATCAACCCTGCCATTGTGTTACAATGAAACAGGCAGCCCACTGGCCACCCTTAGCACTCTCATTCCGGGGTCCTCCAGTAGGCCATCCATCTCGCCCCTTGCATTGCTTCCCCATCCGTGTGCCTGAATGTGTCCTTGGGTGTGAATGCAGTTACCTGCTGCTTTCAACCAAGTTTTTTTTAAAGAGCGACATTCTCATGGGAATTTGAGTTAAGTGCTTCATTCAAAGGTATAACAGTAAAGCCGTTTCACCCGCGCCGCTGACTGTACATAGACACCGAATGCGCCATGCCGGCTGTACATTTCCCTAGCAGATTTTCCGGACTTGCTTAATACCAGAGAGAACTTCAACCTGAAACACACATTAATGCTCATTAATTTTCCATTCAAAGAATAACCTCATCGCTTTCAGTACTTACTCTTTGCAAAAACTGAATTTTACAGTACGCAAATATTTCATGTGTTTCAAAAGGTTCATTTATGACCCAAGTTTTTACTTCCTATTTTGCAATGGCAAACTTTAATGAGCCTAAAGAGCTTGACCTGTCAGAACCTGACCCCTTCTCACCATTGTTACATCACTTGTGGGGGATGTTACACACAGTACGAGATCCAGTCTGAAGGAAACGTCCCACACGACAAACCGTCATAAGTTTCATAAACACATTTTGCAAAATCTCACTCTTCCTGAGCTCCCTCTCAGCAGTTATTCATTCTGTGTTTCAACATGATAAACTGTTTCAAAATGATTTCTCGTGCTGATTTTGTGAAAGTTTTCTGGTCTCGATCCTGTCCCCCTGTTCCAGTTTCATACCAAAGAGGGGTTTAAAAAGGACACTAGGAACTTCTGGGATCAGAGTTATTGTCTCATGTTTAAAAATCGAAACCTTTTTTCTCCGAATGCAAATGAGGGGGCCCTTGAAGGCCAAGATTATCTCCTATAGGAGAATATAGAGCTTCTATGAGCTGTTCCTAGTTTGCTTAAGATAAAAGACCTGTCAGACTGAATGCCTTTAATATGCTGTCCTCCTTTGTCTGGTCTTGCTAATGGGTCTGTCCCATTTCGTGTTTGACTTGACAGACAGAAGACCCTAATTTGGAAATGCTGACTGACAGGCAGATGGTTGTGTTTGATTAATATCAAAAAGTAAAATACACAACCAGGAAGTCCTGTACTTCACAATGAAACAGCTGCAATGGACTGGCATCCCATCCAGGGTGTCCCCTGCCCTAATCTGCGATGGACTCTGGGCTCACACTGTGATTCTGTTTAAGCTGGATAAGTGGTTATGTAAGATATATGGATGTCTCTGTTTTTATTTGATCCGATTTCACTTTTGTGTTAAAATAATTTAGAATACTAAAGTTGTATTTCAATGCAGCCTTAAAACATTCCTATGCATTTCTTTTCACTCTAACTTGTGCTTACAAATCATGAACTATAGATAGATAGATAGATAGATAGATAGATAGATAGATAGATAGACAGACAGATAGATAGACAGATAGATAGACAGATAGATAGATGTGCTATATCATTTTTGACTCTGCTCTTCTGCCTTCATTTCTGCAGTCATTTCACCTGTGGACATATAATTGTCAGACAGCTTCACACCTCCAGCATAAGGAGGGTTCAAATATCAGATCTAGAATGTTCTTCCTGTGTTTACTCAGGATTCTTCCAAGCACTCTTGTTTCCTCTCTTTCTGGATTTCTCGGTTGCCCGTAGTTTGTTGTCGCATGTGTGTGAGTGTGTGCAAGCCAATGCACTTGTACTCTGTTGAGGGCGTCTCCTGCCTCATGCTGCCTGTTGAGGGCGTCTCCTGCCTCACGCTGCCTGTTGAGGGCATCACCTGCCTCATCCTGCCTGTTTAGGGTGTCCCCAGCTTCATCCTGCTTGTTGAGGGGATCCCTTGCCTCATCATGCCTTTTGAGGGTATCCCCTGCCTCTTCCTGTCTGTTAAGGGAATCTTCTGTGTCATCCTGCCTGTTGAGGGCGTCTCCTGCCTCATCCTGCCTGTTGAGGGCGTCTCCTGCCTCAGGCTGCCTGTTGACGGCGTCTCCTGCCTCACGCTGCCTGTTGAGGGCGTCTCCTGCCTCACGCTGCCTGTTGACGGCGTCTCCTGCCTCACGCTGCCTGTTGAGGGCATCTCCTGCCTCACGCTGCCTGTTGAGGGCGTCTCCTGCCTCATCCTGCCTGTTGAGGGCGTCTCCTGCCTCACGCAGCCTGTTGAGGGCGTCTCCTGCCTCACGCTGCCTGTTGACGGCGTCTCCTGCCTCACGCTGCCTGTTGAGGGCATCT
>JAABNX020000008.1:12393101-12429418 GCA_015163995.2 Mormyrus lacerda
CTCATTTACTGTGGACTCAGGGCACCGAGGAGGGGGGGCGAGTGGGGGGGGGGGAGTGAAAAGGGAAGGAAGTAATAAAAAAAAAACTTCTTTGAAGGAGAACCTGTGTGTGTCTGTGTGAGTAAGACACAAAGATAAAGAAAGGGATTTTTATTTTTGTCATTTCACACTAACCACCCAAGCACATGGCCGCTGTTTACTGACACAGGGCTGCAGAGCAAAGCTAATTTCCTCAAAGGCAACATGGAACGGAGTCGTGACCTGAAGCTTCTTCGCCCCCCAGGGCTCTCAGTGACGTCCCCCGGAGAAATTTATTCCACCGCGGCTGCTTCACTAAAACTCTCCAGCTGTATAAACGGATGAAATTGTAAGCAACTTTTAAATAAAAGCATCACTTGTAACCAATTAGATTTATAGTAAACACTCAAAATACATCTGTAAAGTATGGTTGCCTACTGAAGGCACTTACATCAAGATCTTCTCCATTTCATGAAGTTAAAGAAATTAGCCTCTTGTGAAGACGATGTCATATTAAAGTTGAAGAAACAATTATTTATTTTTGTGAGAAGCTCTTGGGGATTCACCGATTCTTACTTAGTACTCATTGCTTTCATAAGCATTAAGTCCTAAATATAAAGACTTTGCTGGAGATTAGTGGCGTAAACGGTTTGCCTGAGCAGTGAATAAGGACTATGATTACGGAAAATTATATTCATTACTGGCTTTGCGACGTCTTGCATTACCCAGCTACATGCTCCTTCGAATGTGGGAGAGAGCAGAATGAGAGCTGAGCAGCGTGTCCACGTCGGCCTGGAACACTGCATTCGGTCCTCACGTCGGCCTGGAACACTGCATTCGGTCCTCACGTCGGCCTGGAACACTGCATTCGGTCCTCACGTCGGCCTGGAACACTGCATTCGGTCCCTTCGAATCAGCGGCTCCCTCGACCGGATATGTGCTGCCCGGGATGCTGCTCTATTGTCTACATATATTACATCAGTATTCATATCGATCTTTATAACGTCCATGGGGAGGATCGGGGCGCGTTATAGGCCATGATGATGCAGAGATGTTCTTCTGTCTCAGTTTATGTACAGTTCAGCAATGCAATCTTTTAACATTCCCAAAATTGCAATGATCTTCCTTGGTTTCAGAATTTGCCAGGTGTTGCCTGAACTTACGACTTATGATTTTAGTGCGTAATATTGTACTGTTTTTTTTCCCCAGTATTTGGAATATACACTTATTGCACTGTTCAACATCAAAAGATAAACAACAACATATTAGACATTAGCAGTTTTGTATGCTAAAGAGTTGCCTTATATACTTAAATTTACATAAATCAGTACATCTTGAAGTTAAATGTATTATTATTAAATCCAAGCCTCTGGTGAATTTTCTTTCTGTTCTACTTCCACGTTCCTACATAAAGGCTTCTGCACATTTGGTATGTAACTCTGAACAACAAGAAGAATGAGCTGTGAGATGTGGGAATGGCGGTACATACATCATAACAGCCTGGTACTCACACACACAAGACTCACAGGGGTGGAGCAGCCTGACCGTCCACACACCCGTGTGCTCTGGCTCTCGAGGAAGCCCGCACAGACGGCAGATCGATAGTCTTGCTCTTCCCGTGCTGGCACCATTTCTCAGTTGAGACGCAGACACCGAACCATCGACAGCATTAAGAGGCCATCGTGGGCGAAGCCAGCATGTCAGCCTGTCTGTTAGGACCCGATAAACATCTCGAGTCCAGCACGGCTGCAGATAAACCATTAAATGTCTTGGAACTTTGCAGGAAGATTTATTACATGTTTATTTTCGGTTAGCATGGCTATTTGTGGATTATTTACAAAGATAGTTCCTGGAGATACAGTACTTTGCAAAAGTCTTAGGCAGGCAAAGAAAATGATGTCTAAATTATCCTCATGTTGGTGTAAAACTATGATATTATGCCTGTCAAAGTGTGTCAGTTTAGCCATTTCAGAACCTCTGCTAAAATCACGCCAGTATTTACAGCAACCATACGGTACAGCCATGTATTTTCTGACTAGGCCACTAACACACCTCATACGGCTAGTCAATCTGTCACTGACTTTTTAAACCAATTTATTTATGTAATTATTTGAGCTGTTGGTGAAATTTAACAAAATCATGGAATGGCTGAGGTGCCCCTGAGGAGAGGTTTGGGAACTGAAGTGGTGTTCATCTAGCCATCCAACTAGATATCAGTAGCCTTTTATAAAACAGAAGAAATTATTACTAGTTTTTATTGTGTTACTCTTAATTTACATACGTTCTAATGTTAAATTGTGTTTTTTGTTCTAAGCCAAAGTACACTTGCTACCCAGATAAACAGCTTTAAACATTCCTTTGGACTGCCTAAGACTTTAGCACAGTACTGTAGTTTTTGTTCCTTTAATAGTGCATTTGTGCTGTTAATAGTATAAAGTATAGTGTAAATATATATGATATGTTGATTGAACAAATAGCACAAATACTGATTAAAACACACTAACTTTGCCTCTCTCTGATTGTTTTATTCTGATTTCTTCAAGATGCCTTAAGTGATTGTACTTCCTTCCCCGCTCTGCCACATTGGGTATGCCTTTTTTCAGGGCAATCCCACTGTATTTACAGCAACAACTAACACCCGGGCCTAAGACTAAGTATCTCTTTCTCAAAATACCATTCATCAAAGTCACATGAAAGCAGAACACATTTAGGAGGAATACAGATGGCACACTGCAAGGTCCTCCTTGTTATCCAAAGTCTTTGTGTATCTCATTTATCCGTCTTCAATCAACTTGTTTAACAATTTCTGTTAAATAACTTTGCACAAACTACGTGGTGGAGTCCGAGTGTACAAAAACATGTATTTCCAGGACCTGTAAAACTTTCATAATATTTTTAAAACTTTGATTCAATTGTGCATTATCAATTGTGCATTATCGAAACCTTAAAGCGTTTCATTCGTATTCAGCCGCACACATTTCTTTACTTGTATTTGCTTGTGGTTAATGTTGCAGGCTAATTTTAGTTTTGTATAATGCGGTTCCCTCGTTTTACGTGGTCCGCCCGGGACTAAAAACATACCTCCATGAAGCAGAGATCCCCCCCCCCTTTACCACCGCAAAGTAAATGGTGGCGGGAGGAGGTCTGGGAGAATAGGCTACGTTGTATTAAGTCATGACATCGTTTGACATGCTGCGTAAATGCAGGCAGTGATACTGAGAAACGGCAGACTGGGGGCAGTGCGCTTCGAAAACGTGTTAAATACAAATACGGAGGAAAATAAACGTGAATTTCACGCACTGACCCCAGCGTCCGAGACACGCTCATCCGAGTCTTAATTCAATCGGAAGACGCAAACCTGCCGTTCCGAGCAGCCAAATGTTTTGCAGTGCTTGTGTAATTATACAAGCCGGGAACACGGGGTTACCTTTCGGCGTTTTGCTGTACTAAACCGCGACCCCTAAGTGGCCATTTTCAGGAATCGGACTGGAAAGAGTCTCTTCCACCTGGCGATTGAGAGCGACTGGGGGAGCGAAGCGGAGCCGGTGCTCTTTGAGCCGCCCAGCCCCCTAATTCTCACCACCGCTTCTTATGAACTCTTGAGACTGACTGCCGATGTGCAAATACACACTCCGAGGCGCAACAAACACCCGAGGGACGTGTGTGTGCGGAGACTGAGTTCTGTACACAGCGAATGGCACCTTTGCATATTTGCCTACTTCCTTAATGTTTCCGTGTGTAAAAAAGAGGAAGTAGAGTGGGTTAAGGAAACGTTGTGGTGGTGAAAACACAAATATGACCCCTAGATAATCTATATAAAATCGTCAGGGATTATAATAGAAAAACAGGCAGTGCCTAGGCAGTAAGAAGACAGTAGGGGTTTAATCTCTTAATTAATTAAGATCATTCTCCGCTAGCACAGGTAATATGTTTTAATGTAACTGACAGTCCGTATGTAATCCCCACCACATGGCACTACTGAGGAAACCAGAAAAACACACAATATTTATACTTTGCGATATTACGATGGTGGTGCTGAAATTTTCAGACGTATTTTTTTGTGCAAACAGGCCTAAAGAAATGTCGTATTTTAACTGACCATACACATTGCATTTATGTTTTGCTTATTTTTAATTGTACAAAGTACAACTTCGCCACACAGATGTACGGATGAAGTTGTTTTCAAAGCGATCGGACAGATAGAGCTTGTCAAGCTCTGAAACATTTGCAGAAATGTTTATATGTATCTCCTGTTTACTAGTTATCATGCTTTTCTTTAGATAATTGGGGGGGTGGTGGAAGTGAATAAAGAAATGTGAAACGACAGTTATTGTAAATTTTAATGTTTGCGAAATATATGTAGGCCTAAATGGTGCTGAAATTGCAAATATTTCGTATATAAAAGATAGATCAAAGGTTACTTTGGGTTAAATCAAGACTATTTCTATTTTGTTTGTTCTATATCAGACAGGACTGAATAACTGAAAACGCTATTAGTCGAAGTGGTTAATATCAACAACGTGGCCTGGAAGCATAAACTTCATTAACTTGGTTAAATAGTGATCTAGAGATGATTAACAAACACACTCTTTCTATTCATAAGTAGGCCTACAATTAAGAATAATATATATGTATTGCAATGCAGCATGATAGTCAGGCATATTTCAGTCCTAAACCATGTTCAGTGACAAATGCCACATTTGTATGCGAAATCGATGTGACTCTTTTTATATTCCTGACCTGAAATGAGTAATTATCTATTATTCTGTAACAGCTCTGACTCTTTCTCTGCATTTCCTTTTCATCGTCAGCCTTCAACCCGTGCAGGGTTCTTGAGAAAGAACAAAGTTATTCCAACTGTTCGACAGTAAATCACACAGATAAACCCCAGGATTACCCGTCGCGTTGAGTTTAATGAACGGGGAAGAACACTAAAGAACAATTCATATCAGTCGGCTATATTACGTATCTAAATGAGCGGCCGTTTTCAAAGTCTTGAATAATTATGGAAATAATTTTATAATTCAGCCGATGCATTAGAGGCCAAATAACTAATTTGATTAATTTATCTGGAAGCAGAAAATATTTGTCAATTTTCTTCTAACAAAATTGGTGGGCATTGAAAAGCAAAATTTAAAAAGTTTTTTTGGTATTAGGGAAGAAAATAAGTTCTCTTTTTATAAAAACTTTCAAAAACAAAAGTTATGTGGTTCTGCAGATATAAAATACAACTTGTTCCCTGACCCATACGGCTTATGGTATTCAATTATGCGGTCAAACGCGGTGTGTTTCTGAGCCACGGTCAATTATTGGCTGCCAGTAATAATAGTGAATGATTGCCTTATGCAACCACCTCCGCCCCTCCACCGCCGATACCAGCCCCTCCCCCAACCCGCACCGTTGTATTGATTAGCCGGTAACAGAGCGGGGAGTGCGCTTTGAGCGCACCAGAAATGATTTCTATCACTTTCTCCAATACAGCTCCCGCAGTTGGGGGGAACATTACGAAATGCCACAATTACATTGAAAACGTGAAATAGACAACAAAGCTTAGTTCACACAGACACCAGGCATTCATCATAATGTAGTAACTGTTCCTTTTCCGCGCATCAAGTGCTTTCTGTTTTATCCGATTTTATTTTCACGTTAAATTAATTTCGAGTACCTAAGCTGTATTTCACCGAATAGTACAAAACATTCCTAAGCACTTCTTTTCACAACCAATTTTACCACCGATTTGAGGACTACGTGGCGTTCTTGACTCCCTGACGTTTAACCCCTGTCCTCGTGTCTTTTTTGTATCCTTTTCTTATAGTAAATCAGTCCCAAACTTTTTTCCCCCTTTTTTGCTGTTTTGTGTTGTTAACACAATGTAGCCCGACCGTCTGATGTGAATCTCGTTTAGCATGTCTCTCGCTCGACTAGACTGCAAATCACCCTGTTTACAATCTCACACGAACACTCACATCAATTAACCGACCATTGATTTTCTAGCTCAGGGTATTACAATATTGCAGACATGCCTCCTATATCTCTCTGGATTTATTGCTGATATGATTTCGGTGACAGGATTCTTGATTTTGCAGTGCTGAATCTTATTTAAAACAGCATGAAGTTAATCAAAAATGCTTTCTATTCTCTGTGTAGCGGTATATGTGTAACATATGCAGATTGCCTCAATAAATTAATTACCATGATTTTTTGCCGTTTTATTAAAGTTACTGAATCTTGACAGCAGCTCATTGTGCCAGTTAAATATTTTTTTTTTTGCTACATCAACTTGCATAAGACTTATGATAGATACATGTGGGTTATTGTTACGTCCAACTCTTGGTGATTAATCAGCCTGAAAAAAACGCAAGAAGGTTTGTCTTTCTGATTTCATTTCTCTCTTTTCTTTCATTAATAAATAAATAAGAGACGTCCTAAGTAGGTAGCCGAGGCAGGAAGGCACTAGATTCATCTCGCCTGCAGCTGCTCTTTAAATATTCAGTGAAAAATAATGGCATCCGAGGCTTCACCTATAGTAACGTTATTATCTTCATTCTTCAAAATCAGCCCAGCTGATAGCTTCGTTTGTCTTTTGCGTGTAATAAATCAGCTGCAGCGCGGGACATCTCTGCCCCCCCTCTGGATTTACACCCCCCCCCATCACTTCCTGATTAAATGGTTTATAACAGTTGGCGCATTCTCATCATTACTGTATCATTTTTGTTTTCAATATTCAAAGTTTTAGCTTGAGTTGTTATTCTTATTAATATATATTTTTTTTATTGTTGTCGGGCCTCTTTAAATAACTTTAAACATAAAGTTTTATGATGGGCATAACCAGAACCATCTCGTGAGGCATGTTACGGAATATTCATGCATATTACCACGCCGGTGTTGTGTGATTGTTTTTTTTTTTTAAGTGTTCGTTTTATTTCAATATCGTGTTTGATACTGACTTCTGCGGCTTCATAAATTCGTTTAAAATACATACATATATATGTGAAAATATACTTATATGAAATGTATATGAAAGGCATGAGTTACTAAATTATAGAACAAATATGTATTTTTTTTTCTTTTTCTCACAGGTACAATTAAACTTAAATTAAAGAGCTCGCCTAAAGAAATATACGTTTTCTAGACTTTATCGCGCATCTCTTAGCTATTTACACAAATGAAATACATATGTTTGTAAAATTATTCGCATTGAATTTTAAAGATAGTTGAAAACTACTGTCGCAAATGATACGAAATTCCAATTTCTGCCAACGTACACTAACGCCGTACGGCTCTGCTTTGCAATGTAATCGCTCTCTATGCTCCCCACACTAACTAAAAATGCCATTTAATTTCAGAGAAATAAGCAAACGCAACAAAAAAAATCTCGAAGGAAGTTAACAAATTGTGCTCCCGAAAGCGGCAAAGCGTTTTCTTATTCTCTCTCACGTCGTCGCCACTTGTACTTACCCTACATGTGCGAGAGCACACACACATACACACACACACACTTACAACACACACGGGGATCTGGCACCTCCGTCGGCCTATGATAGAATCGAGCCGCGGCCAATCGCATCACAGATGGGCCGGGCTCTGCGTTTCTCACAGCGTTACATGGGCCCTTAAAGTTTGTTTGTTCGGCGAATGCGGTGTGTGCTGAAAACGTGTTAGCTACTTTGTACGGCGATAATTAAAATGAACCTGAATTGGATATTCCAGACATTCCGTGGACTGCCGAGATCTTGCCATCGCGATTAGGCACGAAAGTAATTTTGATTAGACAACTTACTTTTTTCCTCTCTAGCCCGAAGGAACATTTGTCTAGCGGTAGGAGCGGCGTTTGCCATTATACTAGACCTCGGAGTTTACGACCTTAATACACAGGAGAATAAGGGGAGTAATGCAGGCTAGATGTGTATGTGACCGCACGGATTGTAACACCACTGCGGTCATTTGAATTTATTTAAACCTTCGTGGGTTTGTTTGGCGATTGATAAATAAGACCGATACCGGGGACGTATGAGTGTAGGACTCTGACATTCCTATAGTAGCCAAGATAAACTGCGCACAACTCCCAGATGGTTACTAAGAAGGGTTAAACTGTATCTAAAGCGAGTTGGAAAATCCAGCCTTTCCTCCACACGGATCAACTCATTGGATGGGAGCTGAGAGAGAGACAAGAGTCCCCAGCAAATCAGGAGCTAATTGATTAAAGAGGCTTCATTTGAATAGGGGGCTGGCGAGGTGCCAATCGCCCCTCAAAGAGCCCCTGTATGATTAATCGCAAAGCATTATTGATAATCATAATTATAGCAGGACACATGCGCGGTGGATGGGCTCGATTTCCGTAATTCCGAGAAGATTTTTTAGCAATTTTCTATTCCGTCCCGGCTGATGTGTGAGCCACCATGTCGCGGAGGAAACAAGCGAAGCCGCAGCATTTCCAGTCGGACCCGCGTTTGGCCTTATCGGAGCACAATGGTGAGTTGAAGCTCAGCTTTGAATCACACCGATGTACCTTTATCCTTATGAGCCTCAATAACCAAATCCAGCCCGGTGGACTTTCCGGACTTTTCTCTCTCGCTTTTGCCCGCAGAATTTCTTGCGATTTCCGATTCCCTCGCTCAACTTTTCGAAACCGCATGACTGCTTACTTGTATTGGAGCCATAATCATTTTAATCGCAATAACAACGAGAATAATCATTGCGTCAAATACACCATTTTAAGGTTTGATGCTCTCGGTATTTACTTTTTCACGAGTTTCGTAATCTTTACTTCAGAAACTTTTTCATACGACCCATCTTTCTCACAAGCAACATGTTTGGAAGTATGGTCCAGCGTTAAATTCACATTCTCATTATAGCGATCTATGGTTTTAGTTGCTGCCGTGGTTTATGAATCTAATTTTCGGTGTTTTAATTAAAATTTTACCAATAACACATTTGCTAAACGCAAGCGAATTTCTGCATTAAAAGTGATACATCGGCGTATTAAACTGTTAAGCTGCTTGTCCCGGAGGTCGGACTATAGGTCGGTCCTCGGTGAATTCACCGCGCTCGGAGAAAAAAGGGATCACGTCTTTTTAACCACACTTCCCAGTAAGATGTTCAAAAAATACTGGGAAAAATGACCTAAAACGCGCCAGGCACAAATAGTTTATTTTAGAACATTGCATGGTACCAAATTACAGTATTATATTCCGTAATATTCTGTAAAACATTACGCAAGATGATATTAAGCAATTATCCGAACAGAGGTATTTAGTAAAATCCTGACGTAGGTACTGTCTGCTGGAATAAGATGCAACCTAATTCCGTATAAACGTCCAGACATTTTGATCGCCGTGTACAGACTTTTGACAATGTATATATTTATTTAGAAATTGAACCTGGCAAAACCCACGTTGGGTTACTGGCTTGGATCCTGAATTAAGTAATTTTGTGTACTTTTTAAAAATATTGTCTCGGAAATCCTATTGCAAAATGAATGCGTTTCAAAAGGTTTCGATGTGGGAATGCAAGACGCCAGAAATGAGTACATTTACATATAAAATACATGTAACGAAAATAAGTTTTTCTAGTGAATTATTAAAATGAGTTCAAGACTTTCCCTATACGTCCGTAAATTCTGCTCTTTTTAGTATTGTCGAATACGTGACAAAAGGGGTTTGATAGTTTTGCGAAGTAACTTTTTAGCTAGACTTTATAAAGTGTAGTTTTGCCCATGTTTAGTTTGCAGTTTTATGTTGAGGTTGGCCTGTCCCGAGTGCTTTGCGTGACTAATATAAAATGTTCGTAAGTTTTATTTGATTTCTCAAAAGCTGGAATAATATTTTTAATATTAACACGTGGCTTAATATACTTAAATCTGGACAATTACACGTTTCTAATGGGTCGCATGAAGAATAAAAATAAATAAATAAATAAATAAAACTATTCGTACATTCGGCGGACGCTTGTGTTAAATAATCTCTTGGTTGAACTTTTAGTACTTTTAAGATATTTTAAGTGCAACTACACAAGGTCTCTAAAGTGGCCTAATTATGTCCTTAGGTAAAACCGTACAAAGAAATACTATCACCGTTTTCCCCCCTCCCTGTCCTTCTGTATGCCCCCTCCATAAAGCTTTTTTGATAAGGGCCTTTCATGTGGAGTGTGTTCAGTTATGTCCCTTATAAACAAAATCAAGCAATTTTCTAGATAATTTAGCATTTTTGGTTCTGTTTCTGTGTATCGTGTCCAAATGTCAAATATGGGGCCTAAGAAGGTAAAGTCTGGTGCTCCGCGCGACTTTAAAAATTAAACTTTCATAAGGGGAGCGATATTTTCAGCTTAATAGTGGCGAAAATGAAGGAAAAGTAAATGAGTGACCTCATATCATGTATCTGTAATTGAATCAGGAGCAAGGTGAGACTTTAAAGTCACAGGAATACATCTCAGTAACAGAAAACATTTTTACATAATGTATTTTCCAGGACTTTTCCTTTACATATTATCTTTTTGTACTAGGAGCTGTTTAAAATTTCCGAAACATCCATGGTCCTCCCCCAAACGTCATATTAAAATGTTTCAAGTGATTCATTTTATGTGAATTAAATTTTTTCTTTAATGAAGGAAAAAGTATTTCAGCTGCCCTCGATAATCAACATCACCAACCATAATGCATGTAAACTATGATCCCATAATTCTGTCTTTCCTGGACAAATGGTTGCATGAATATGTTTTATTGTGGCATGTCTTAAAAAAAAAAAAAAAAAAAAAAAAACTTCCACCTCAAATATCCACCGGACCAAACAGTTGTTGTCTGGTGTCGCTCTGCTGTGATGCACACGAGAGCAGACTTAAGCTGTCAACAAATGGCTTCTCTGCCTTCGTCCTGCTTTCCTAAAGATCACCAGTTGCTCGACAAAGGCTTGATTAGCGGTGCTTGCTCATCTGTCGGCTGAGGCATCTCAGAAGTTTCCTAAAAGCTGCTGGACTGCGTCAGCCTGAAATGCAATAAACCTTGCGGACGTTGCCTCTTATCACCTGCATGTATAAGTTACATGTACGTAAACTAAATACACAGTAAACATAACGTCAGTATTTGTCTTGATAATTCTGGGTGTAATACAGAGTCTGTAACATATGACGCTGTATTTTCTAGAAATTTTACCCCCTGGCTTGTGTGGATGTGGGTGGGGTCGGCGATGAAGGAGTCAGCCTCTCGCCCCGTGAGCTCAACTGCTGCCACTCTGCTATTTTAACCTTTGCCAGCCCCGGTGGGGGGGCTGAGGCTCTCAGACTAGGCAGAGCGGAGGATCTCCCGTATCCAACGGTTGACCCCCACAGTTGAGTCACAGGCTCCCTGGCATGAATCTGGCCCCTAATTTTAATTTTTCTTTTTTTGGGGGGGGGGGGGGGCTTAACAGTGTGGCTGTTCAAACGGTCCCTTTCGCCTTTGCAGAGTAGCCCCCCGACAGCAGATTGACGGGGTGGTCCATTCACACAGCTCTGCCTAGAAAATGGCAAGGATTCAGTTACTTGACATCTTGCCAATGTTTATATAGTAGAAGTTCGATGTAGCCCTAAGGACCTGCTTTCTCTTTTTCTCTTCATCCACCCCCCCACCACCACCCCGCCCCAACTTTAAATCTGGTGTCAGTGCAGCAGTGCTGCTGAGGCTACTTCTTTTGGGGAACCGTCGCTCTAATAGAAGCTCATTCGGTGTTTAGTCGGACTTATTTCGGGGCTTGACGGGGTCATTCGGAGAGGTGCTGCGTTTTGGACACGTCGAAGTGTGACGAAGGCGCATCAGTCCTGCACATGTAATGTAGAAGCTCCCAAACTTCTAATCTCTGATTAGAAACTAACTTTCCATCCCTCTCCTCCACCCCTGCTCTTCTGGTTTCTCTTCTTACCCGCCGCTTGGTCTGCACAGCTTCCTGCTCCTGACCCCCTGTTCCTCTTCTCAGTTCCCATCACCCCACTTTCTTCCTTGATGGGCCTGTTTATTAATCTGCCCCTTCTCTGCTGTGTACCAATGACACAACCAAAGCTCTGACTTTTTTTTTTTTTGGTAGGGAAATGTCGCTTGTATGATTCCATTCCAGGTTAATCCACCTTAACTGCGAAATGCAGAATCTGTACAGTGCCGGACTTTGTTTTTCCAGTAGAGGGTAAAGTTTCAGGGTGTTGAAGGAATACCAGAAATCTGTTGATTTGGCTGTGTGGCATTTTTAAGTGTCTAGTGTAGCTTTTGAAGCAGCTTTTGGAATGTGAAAGGGTCTGTTTAAACATTAAGATTTTAAAAACTTTTGTTCGTATTAATCAATTTGGAAAGATGGCTTATGAAAAAGAATGTGAATATCTTGTGTATTTGGTAGCATCTGGTGTAATGCATGTTTGGTTTTTTTTTTTTTTAATAACTTTTCCACTCCGCCCCGCTGACAGATCAGTAATTTTAATGCAGTTTTGTCTTGCATTGATCTAAATTTCATATTATTTTTTTAATGCATATTTTTCATAAGTCCAGCAAATAAAAGTATTGTGTAATATTTTGTTTATGGAAAATTGAACTAAACTGCATTCATCTGTCATTCACTGGTTGAACTTTTGTTTCAGATTAAAAAAAAAACAAAAACGATTTGTTAACACATGGGTGCAATTAGTTAAAATATTACAGAGATGTGGAATTACCAGATAATATAGGGAGCCGCAAAATTTAATTATTTGTTCTCAAGCATTGCCCAAACAAACTTCCTTTTATTATATGATATATATTTTTCCTGTGCTTTGTAGGTTACAGAATTTTCTCATTATTTGTGACACCGGATAGCCAGGTGAAAGTGAAATCAGAAATGTACACATATATAAAATATAGACAAGGATTTAGGAAGTGCCAGTATCAAAATTTGAGCTTGGTCTCCATGCTGGAAAGAGACGGTGAGGGCCGGCACCATGTTGCTTTGTTCCTGAGCTGGTCTACATTCCGCTCGGACCGATGAACTCCTGCTTAGAGATTAGTTTCTGTCCACCAGTATCGACTCCTCCACTCAGAGAAATGAAACCATTTCCTATGAAATTTTGCCTCTTTTTTTGCCAAAACGAGTCTGTATGCAGGGACTCCGTAAAAGGTTAAAAGAAAGCACGGTGTTTTATTAATATATGTATGCAAAGACTTCTGTTGACTTTAGTCTTGTGGGGCTAGTGTCTAATACGTAGAATCTATAAAAAAGGAAGAATGCGAGGGAATCCTGTTGACACACTCCTCTGGGGCCCGGCCTGATGGACCGGGCGCAGGGCAGAATATCAGCAGGACCACAAAGCGGCACCTTTATCTTGTGAGAGCTGGTCCTCGGTGCTCTCGTTCTGAATTGCGGCCGCCCCACACCCCATCCCACGCACCCTCCCTCACCACCTCCTGAGGCCCACTGTTTGTCAAAGCCACCATTAATTTCGGAGGGGGGGGGAGAGAGGGAGAAAGTGTCCGCTGCCTAACAGCTGTAGAGGAGTTTCCGAAGGATTTTTGTGGAAGAATCGCACTGAGATTTTACTCAAATAATTTCAGTGAAATACATTTTTAGTATTAACTGCACTTGAAGTTATTTTGTCGAGTCTGTTTATATATTTGTGAGTGTGTATACTCAAAAAATGAAAGATCTGCTGTAATTTTATATGTTAACACATTTAATGTACTAAAACTACTCCCGGGTTATTTTTTCCGTGGCTCTTTCTTTAGAGTCTGATATTAATGCATGTATGTCCCCCAGAAGCTCCCCTGACCCACCTTTTCTTTTTTTTTTTTGGCATGGTATTGAGGTGTGACGGAAAGTTTTACTGTCATGGCAACTTAGTGTTATCTGATGTTTCAGTACAGGGGAACATGGAGGGAGATAATCCCTGAATTGAAGATCTGCTTGGGGATCTGGCTGAGATGGGGGGCAGATTGGCCCCACCGCTACCATGCTGTGACGACAATAGCATGCCATGCTGCTTTACAATGACACCGGGGTCACCATAGTTTTTTTGGCAGCAGGGGGGAGTTGTGGGTGGNNNGGAGGGGGGAGGGGCTTCATTTGCAAATGAATTCTCATGCTAACTTATAATGCGGTGAGACGGCGTGACAAAGGCGATGAAAGGGAATCATGGGAAATTGTAATTTGTAAATCAACGTACGTGTTAAACGCTGCAGTGCTGGCACAGCGGACGGGGATCTTTTTGGGGAATGGGGCTGGTGTTGCTTAATTGACCGGGACCTTATGGTTAGGGGTGTGTTTGTAAGCTGCATGTGCCCATACTGCTGTCTTCCTCTCTAAAAAAATTTGTACTTATGTCCACGCAAGAGCTGGACAGATGTGCTCCTCTTGTGAGTAGTTTTTGTTCCTTGAAAAGGTGAATCAGGAATCCTGTCCTTCGGCAATTATCTGAGCTTGTCTGTGGGTGATGCTAATGAACCATTTTTCATTTTTTTTTTCCCCACCAGTCAGTATTTTATTTTTTTTTTGGTCTGGGTAAACAAGGAACTGTATTCCTTTTGACTCAGTGCAGATTTCATGTTTAAAACTTAAGATATTCAGCCCTTATTTTAAATGTAAATTGTGTTCCAGGTAATGCAGCTATTCAATCCTGAGAACAATAAACGTGTGTATGTGTGTGTGTGTCTATAGGTACGTATTTTTAATTTATTTTTGTTTGAACACCCCCAGCCCTTTATAACGGTTCCCATGCTACCTTTTTATTTATTTTTGACAATTTGCTGCCATTCTGCTCTGACTCCACATGCTACACAGCTTACACCCTTTTTATCAGGTGCCACTGGCAGGACAAAAGGCCACAAATTAGCTTAGTGGCAAGTAGGAGCTGCTCAGGACAGCTCTGGCGGGCTGAAAATGAGCAGCGCTGACAGTTATTTGAAAGTCTAATAAATCCTTCATATGGTTGATTTGCGCGTGGCGGACAAGTAGACACTGTGGAGTATGAAATATTGGGAATCAATACTTCGCTATGAAAATGCATTAAGCCCCGACATCTTCAGTTGGGAGTATTTTATATTTTGATGGATTATCTAAAGAAAATGATTATCTAAGACAGCTGCATTGATGGAACCCTCTTGCACATTTACAAAGATCAGTTTTAAGCAATACTTGAGGTGTGTTATTGATTTTGTCTCTTATCCCCTTATTGTGGCACCGCATTGCTGCTTTTTGTGTGAGTCTAGAGGCAGATAAGTGCGAGACAGATTAACGAAGTTAGAGCCTGATAAAGTGGCGTCTTCTGCCACAATGCGTTTTGGTTACTAATCCCGTGTCCTTGTGCATTTCAGGGGACCTGGGGCCTTGTCCAGAGAGCTCCCCGAGAGCAGAGCCGGACACCCGTGTCTGCGGGAGCTGCTGCGCGGAGTTTTTTGACCTCGCCGACCTGGAGCGGCACCAGAAGAACTGCACTAAGAACCCGTTGGTCCTGATCGTGAACGACGGCCCGGCTTCCCCCCCCGAGCCGTTCTCTCCGGGCTCGGCAAGCGAAAACCCCGATGAGCTGGTGGGGGACTCGGCGGCCGGCTCTGATCGCTTCGAGTGTAGCGGCCCGACTGAGAGCAGCGCCCCGGAAGAAGTGGAATCCATGGATGTTGATGTGCCCCCAGCTCACTGTAGCGGCAGTGCCAATAGCAACGGTTCTGTCATGAGCAGCCTGGACCACAGTGGCAGTGTCGGGACTGGTTCTGGTCCGGCCACCGGAGCCTCGGCCATGTCCACGTCTCTACCTCAGCTAGCCAATCTGAACGATCTGGGCGGTCTGTCCATGATCAGCAGCAACGTCATCATCGAGAACCTACAAAGCACCAAGGTGGCCGTGGCTCAATTCTCCCAGGGAACCCGTTCCAGCGGTACTGGCTGCAAAGTGGCGGTACCAGCCCTGATGGAGCAGCTTCTGGCTTTGCAGCAGCAGCAGGTCCACCAGTTACAGCTCATTGAGCAGATCCGCCACCAGATCCTGCTGCTGGCATCGCAAACTCCAGAGATGGCCGAGGCACCCAGAAGCTCCTCTGGGATGTCAGGGACAGGCACCAGCCCGCTGTCGGCCCTCAGCTCGCACCTCTCCCAGCAGCTAGCTGCAGCCGCAGGGCTGGCTCAGAGCCTTGCCAGCCAATCTGCCAGCATCAGCAATCTGAAACACTTGACGGCAGCGGCAGCAGTGGTGCAGCTACCTCAGGTTGACCCTGGCAGTGCGGCGGCACCCCCTGGGGGCGAGTCATCTCAGAGCATTGGCACGCCATTGGCTGTGGGCACCCTGTCCTCAGAAAGGCAACCTGTACAGCCTCCCCTCGGCAACCCATCACTGGTGAAAACATCCACGGCTGCTTTTGGGATAGGGAACCTTTTAAACCCTGTAGCAAATCCGCTACTACCTCAGACCCTTCCTAGCAATCCCATGTTCCCTAACTCACTGCCCAGTGTGGGCACAACTGCGGAAGACTTGAGCTCCTTGGCTGCCCTGGCACAGCAAAGGAAAGGCAAGTCCCCCGGAATCACCTCATTTGAGCCCAAGAGCAGTCCAGAGGAGGCTTTCTTCAAACACAAATGCAGGTTCTGTGCCAAGGTGTTTGGGAGTGACAGTGCCTTGCAGATCCACCTGCGGTCTCACACTGGGGAGAGGCCATACAAATGTAACATCTGCGGGAACCGCTTCTCCACCCGTGGGAACCTGAAAGTCCACTTCCAGAGGCATAAAGAGAAGTACCCTCACATCCAGATGAACCCTTACCCTGTTCCAGAACATTTAGATAACATTCCCACCAGCACTGGCATTCCATATGGCATGTCCATGCCACCAGAAAAGCCAGTGACCAGTTGGCTGGATAGTAAGCCGGTTCTATCTACCCTGACCTCCTCCGTGGGCCTCTTGCTTCCACCAACCCTCCACAGTCTGCCCTCTTTCATTAAGAAAGAAGAGAGCCATTCTGTGGCCATTATGAGCCCCTCAAGCTCCGTCAGAAGTGACTCGGGTGCGGCCGAGCTCTCTGCAAAGACTAACGATTATGTCTCAGAAGAAGGCGAAGGTGGTACCCTTCCTACCTCAAACGGGAAGACTGAAGAGAGCACTCAACCCATCAACTTCTTCACCAGTGTAAGCTCTGCCATGGAGAGCAGCAGAGACGGCACCACCAACAGCCCTCCTGTGACCACCAATCCGCTGGTGCCGCTGATGTCTGAGCCCTTCAAGGCTAAGTTCCCCTTCGCAGGGCTCCTGGAGCCCATTCACACCTCGGAGACTTCCAAGCTGCAGCAGCTCGTAGAGAACATTGACAGGAAGGGGAGTGACCCAAACGAGTGCGTCATCTGTCACCGTGTGCTCAGCTGCCAGAGTGCGCTGAAGATGCACTACCGCACACACACCGGTGAGAGGCCCTTCAAGTGCAGAGTGTGTGGCCGTGCATTCACCACCAAGGGAAACCTGAAGACGCACTACAGTGTCCACCGTGCCATGCCCCCACTCCGGGTCCAGCACTCCTGCCCTATCTGCCAGAAGAAGTTCACTAATGCTGTGGTCCTACAGCAGCATATCCGTATGCATATGGGAGGGCAAATTCCCAATACCCCCCTCCCTGACACTTACCCTGAGTCTATGGGGTCAGATGCTGGCTCCTTCGATGAGAGAAACTTTGATGATTTGGAGAACTTCTCTGATGACAACATGGAAAGTATGGAAGACTTTCCTGACAGCAGCATTCCAGACACGCCCAGGTCTACCGAAGCCTCCCAAGACAGCCGGTGTTCCTCCCCGGGTCAGCCTGAGCATATTGGGAGGGGAAGTGTGGAGAGCCAGGCCAAGGTGACCCAGCAAGAGCTGCTAGAGGAGCTGCAGGCCAGCAGAGCAAAATCCATAGAAAATGGCTCTTTGGAGGGGGACCGCCTCACCAACGACTCCTCATCCCTGGGGGGTGATGTCGAGAGCCAAAGTGCTGGAAGCCCAACTCTTTCCGAGTCTACCTCGTCAATGCAAGCGCCGTCTCCCACCAACAGTGCCCCTATTCACCGCAAATCCCCCAACTTTGAAGACCGACAGTTGAAGGCTTTGTCACTGGACCATATTAATACGGGTTCCAAGCAGCCCCCGGCCACTGGGGCTCTAGATCTGACATCCTGTAACTCTTCAAAGGATGCCCTGACCATGATGTTTCCTTTCCGTGAGCGCAGCACCTTCAAGAACACAGCTTGTGACATCTGTGGCAAGACCTTCGCCTGCCAGAGTGCCTTGGACATTCACTACCGAAGCCATACCAAAGAGAGACCGTTCATTTGCACAGCCTGCAACCGTGGCTTCTCTACCAAGGGTAACCTCAAGCAGCACATGCTTACTCACCAGATGCGAGACCTGCCCTCACAGCTCTTTGAGCCCTCCACCCCGAGCCCCAGTCCTTCACTCCTCTCCACCAGCTCCTTGGCCTCCATGATCAAGACGGAGGTCAACGGCTTCCTCCATGGCTCCTACCAGGATGCCAAGGACCCTGTGGTGAGCCTGGTGACATCGCAGGCTGCCACATCGCCCCCAGTGCTCTCTTCAGCCCCTCCTCGACGGACACCTAAGCAGCATAATTGCAACTCCTGTGGAAAGACCTTCTCCTCTTCCAGTGCCCTGCAGATCCATGAACGGACGCACACTGGGGAGAAACCATTTGCATGCACTATCTGTGGACGAGCTTTCACTACCAAAGGCAATCTCAAGGTATGTTTAGTCATGGTTGTAAACGAATACTCCTTTGCCTGTTTGTATTCCTAATCATTAACTTCTCAAACTGGTGCCAATTAATGTGCATGTTGAGGAAAAAAATACATATTCCTTCACAACAATCACATGGAGTTTTTTTCTATGAAAAATGCATGTCTGAAAGTCACGTTTTTAGTGTTTTTTTTTTTTTTTTTAATAGTACAAATATGAAGTTCAAATGCATTGGTGTCTGGATGAAATAGCTACATAGTGGTGGTGTGGGATTTTCATATGGGATTTTTCTCCATACTGGTGTGATTAATATCTCTTCTCTGGTTAACCTTCCTTGCCACTAAATACGTGACTCAAATCTCTTTGGCAGTTGAGCAAAAGTGCCCATTTTACATCTAACAGAAATTAAGCCATCATGGAAAATCTGTGGGGTAGCCACTTTTATGTTAAAATAAACAGTGTCAGATTTGCAATCATTAGCTGAGAACTTCTAACAGGTTAGCACTTTGCTTGGAATACATGATTTGTTTTTTTCCAAATTCTACATGCAAGTCGGTATTAAGTTTACAGGATCAGCTATAAAAAGCTTGGGATTGTGTCATAAAGCTGCATTATGCATTATCATAGCTGCACTATGTTTATGTGCAAAATTTAAAAGAATAAGTTTGTTTTTTAACATTTTTTAAATGTTGATTTGTTCTCGTTCACTCAGGTGCTACCAAAAAACATACGTCTCTCAATGAGTAGAGATATTTTACTGCACTACTTTGCCACTAAAGCAAATTCTTGCCGAATGTATGAAATACAAATATTACTCTTAACATTCTCCTCAGCTAAACATTGTCCTACCTGTATCCATCATTTTGACCTTACAATCACCTTTGGCATTAAGCTGTCTTTGAACCATCTGATTGATACTTGATTGCTGCCTATTGCCTATACGCAACACGTAAAGCTTGCGGTATTGTGATGCAGTGTTTCCCAACCCAGTCCTTGGGGACCCCCAGACAGTCCATGTTTTTGGGAGTGAGCAAAATCGTGGACTGTCTGAGGATCCCCTAGGAGTGAGTTGGGAAGCTCTGCTGCAAAGCATTTAGAATTATTGGGAACTGGTAGGAAGGCGGCGGGTTGGTGATGGATTAAATGACTGCTGCCATTTCTGTTGGTGTGTTTGTCCCCTTCAAATTAGCCTTGCTAATCTTTCTGTGGGGGCATTTTGTTCTCTGTACAGGTTCATATGGGAACTCACATGTGGAACAGCGCCCCTGCCAGGCGGGGCCGCAGGCTATCTGTGGATGGTCCCATGGCCTTTCTGGGCACCAACCCCGTGAAGTTTCCTGAGATCTTCCAGAAGGACATGGTGTCGCGAGCTGGCAACGGCGACCCCACTGGCTTCTGGAACCAGTATGCTGCAGCGTTCTCCAGCGGCCTGGCCATGAAGGCCAACGAGATCTCGGTCATACAGAACGGGGGGCTACCACCCCTGTCTGGGGGTGTGGGCCACGGGGGCAGCTCCCCTCTGGGGGGCGGCACGGGGAGCATGGAGAAGTTGCCCGTGTCCGAGGCGAGCACCGCACTTGCTGGCCTCGAGAAGATGGCCGGCGCCGACAATGGGACCCATTTCCGCTTTGCGCGCTTCATGGAGGATAATAAAGAAATAGTCACCAACTAGCCAACAACAGCCTTCCCATGATGCAAAGGGAGGAACAAGACACGGGGGAGGGGATCAAGGCAAAAAAGAAAGCTGTTTGAAACTTTATGAACTTTATCGGGGAGAAAAAACTGACTCTTTTTGTACAATGTACAACATGATACAGTTTTAAGACACTTATTTATTAGTGATTATAACCTTGCTTGGAATCCAGATGAAACATTAACAGTTAGTTTTCTGTTCTATGGCCAGGATGGGTTTGTATGAGTGCTTAAAACGTGCTTTTGAAACTTACCATTTGCAACCATATCTGGGTAGATGACCTTGGCATTAAATTATTTTATATATGTAGTATATATGTATAACATAGGCTTTGATGTTCCTGTAATGTGTTAGATCTAATAAACAGCAAAGGTTGTAAATAATGTACACTTCTGTGCTGGAAGATCCACTAGCTTTATATCTTTTAATCTTTCCTCTATGAAAAAAATAGTGACAGCAGGCGAGTGAGTACGAAGCCGAAATCATCTTTTATCCCGCCATGTCGAGTTTTTTTTTTTCTCGTGAAGGAAAAAAAATAAAATAAAACGGCTGTCTAAGTTTTTTATAGAATTAACCCATTTTTGTTCACGGTATTGTGCTTTACTCTTACCTAAGACTTCTGTTTTGTAGCGTGTTTTTATTTGTCTATTCGTTTGAGGTATTAGGTTTTAACTTATCATTGCTCTTTGAGGGGAGTTTCCAACCTTTAGTCTTCCCTGGCCGAACAGAAATCGTTTTTTTTTTTGTCGTTTTTCTTTTATTGCTCGCGCATTGGAGTGCTGGATCGCCGCTTGCTGCTACATTTCAGCATCTTTCTCCATAACATATCCAGTGTATGTGTAGATGCTTCTGTACATAATCAGAACTTTTCCAATTTAGTCCATTACGAGAGATGTACCTATTCCTGAAATATTAGTCCATGTCGACCAGAGGACAAGTACGTGGTTTTTATAATATAAAATTACACGAAGAAGGTTTTGAAAACCTCTTGAACTATATCATGCACTTTCCTTGAAAGTTAAGTATTCCATTCATCTATAGCATAATAGCGAACTAACAAACAAGATAGTCTAATTCCTAACCCTAATAAGCAAATACAGCAGTTTTTTTCCCCCAAAAGAAGGCATGTTCTCCTACTTAAAGTAATTTTATTCAAGTTGACGCGAGACGTGATGTGAATACGCCTCATGTGTTATGGTCTAACACTGATGCATACCATTTTCCTTTTATTGTCGTCTCATTTCTTTTGTTACTTTTTACATCAATATTTAATTAAATGAACACAGAAAGCAAACTACATTACATTCCTAGAATTACGGTCAAGTGAGAGCAGCCATTCTCTGCACGCATGCTGCTTCTAAAAACCACATGTTAAAATCCCTTCCCTTTGACCGGCGAACAAATAAAAGACGGCTTTTGCAGTGGATCCTGAGCAATTTGTCGGAGGTAAAATTAATGAGTTCGTCTCGGTTGCATAACAAAAAGACTGTGACTGTCGAATTTGTCCACCTTTCCCGTTCTTGTCAATCTACGAAATCTTTACGTGTCCCGTAGAGCCGTCGGAATTGTCTGTACTGATGATTTCTGCGGCCCGTTTGTTTCGAAAAAAATGTTTGTTTTATTTTAATGCAAAATGAATATCGTTAAAGGAAGCCTAACAGAATACTCAGGGGCGATTTAAAGTCCCAGGGTACACTGTAAATTATTGTCCATTATCTTAAAGGTGCGAACGCATGCATTTCTTCAATTTAAAAATTGAAAGGGAAGTTCGAAATATGCAAGTCTTAAGTATCATACATTGGTTCATTAAATGTTTTTAAAGCATCGTGCTACTTGAGTGCTCAATTTCATTTCTGTTTCTGTTTGGACAATGATCAATGTTTTAGAACGTTTCCTCAAAATATATATTTTTAAAATTAAAATGATTTTTACTTACGATGTTTCAAATACTGAAAACAATAAATCATCACAACATTGTGGCTGTTACATGCTTAAACAGGTTCGTACGTGTCATGGAAAATGTTAAAACGAATTAATAGATAAGACAGCTATAGTTTAGTATACAAACATTAAAGTTTGAAATGTCGATATGATCTCGTAAAACCACACGGAAATTTAACAGATAAAATTAACAGTATTACCTCTGATTTTTATTTTTTTAAAATAAAATGAATAATGATTTGAAATTATTTACCCCGGCTTTTAAACAGCTGCCTTTAATTTTACACACCATTGCACTTCCTGCAATATAGGATCTGTTAATTTAAGCCCAGCTTTCTCCTAACCTCCTCCCCCCTTCCTCCGCCAATCTCTCTGGGTTTATAGTTGGCTAAATTCCCCAATATTTACAAGATCTAGATGCTAAATGATCCTTGCAATGGGCCGGTTTTGCCGATAGATCCCCGCCTCTCCCCCTAGGTACTAAGGCGATCACATCTGGTCCGCTTATATTATAGAGCTTTGTTTGAGCGCAGCATCGGCTTCCGGTTCTTTTATTACAGAAAGCTGAATTTGGTTTACTTAGGTCAGACTAGTGACTGAAAGTATATAGAAGTTTTCAAATTTTCGCACTCAGGTGTTTATTTGTGGAATGCCTTGGGGGACAAAGTACGGAAATTTAACTGAGTGACGGGAGGTGAAAAACATATAAAACCCTTACGTTTATTAAACACATACATAAATAGGTTGTTGCAGCCTTTTGGCAATTCCGGATTGTTTGTTTTACACTTTTAAGGTTCTAATAAATAATTTCAGGATTTATTAAAATAAATATTAATCGAGTAAAATGTTATGTTTAATTTAAATTAATTTAACGTTAATAGCCTATATTGATAGTACTTTTCCATTTAAAATGTGACGTGTACATTATAAAATTAGAATAAACCGAATGAAAATGGCTGTATTTTTGTTGAAAATACGAAAAAAAAAATCATTTTCAAGATTCCCGCAGTACATAGTTATGCTTTCTTTGCTATGTGTCTAAGCGCTATAAGTGTTTTAGCAACCTCAAGAGAATATATACGGCGTTAGATTTTCGTTTCCTTGCAGAATGTATGATTTATTTATTATAGTAGTTCTTATATGTTGCAGGAACTTATAGGCCTATTACAAAGAATAAGAATCACCACAATAATAAACACTTGAACGCAATGATGTATAGCTAAAGCGCAGTGTGCAAGTAGAGATATTGTCATTGATTTCATATATTACTATGCAAAATACTTTCAGTTGAAAGATAATTTAAATGCATCGCTGTTTTTTTTATTTATTCACCTGTTTAAAGAAACCTAAGTGAAGAAAAGGTTCCGACAATAAATTAATACGGGAGCGTCTTTTGTCGAAATTGTTATGGATGTGATTCATGCATCATCTTTTATCGATTTTATTCCAAGTACGTTTATTATCCCGTGTTTGTAAAGGTTTTTTGTCACTTCACATATTATTTTGGCCTCATCACAAGTCAAAACAGACGTAATGTTTTCGCAGTATTAAACTCATTACATGATCTAACTCGGTTCTGGCTAAAGCTGTTGTGAAAAGCAAACTTGCGCCCAATTAGTACCATCATAGGGCCGTGAAGTCTATTTGAGTAAACCAGGCAAAGATGAAAAGCTTTCCCCATGTCACTGAGCTGAACGTAAAAGGTAAAAGGGCACACGAAATCTTTGAACACTTAAAAAGAATAGTATGGCCGTCGCATAGGTTTAAGTGGAGATCGTATTGACCTCGTATTTTAAGCTACAGCAACAAACAACTGATCGCGTATATACGTGCCCGGAATGTAAAGAGTTCCAGCCTTCATTCTACACCCGGGTTAGGAATAAACAAGAAACATAAAGTTGTTTTAAAAGGTTCCACGTCTTAATGCTGTATAACATATTGATTTAAAATGAAGACACGGCACGTATTTGATGTTCTGCATTATTGTTTAAATAATGAATGCCTTAAATCGATGCACACAACGAAAACGTTTTTGTACTTAAAAAACCGCGTGTTGCTTAAACATTTCACACGACGTATTCGCCCGACAATAATTTCACCTAAAGAATTGTGATTAGAGAACCGAGGGAAGACTTCAATGCTTTATCGTGCTCGGATTAATTAACCTTCGTGTGATGGGTACGCTGAAATTAACACAAGCCGTGTATTCCTTGAAAGAATCTTGGCATCTTATTGTTGCAGAGCAAGTGCTGGGCCTCCGATACGTGGAAAAATTTAAATGATGCAATAACTTAACTCAAAGGAATAGTGGGGTCTGGTGAGATGTGTTTATTTAATTACGCGAATAGTTCCTTTTAATTCGACTATTTAAAGTCGATCAAATCAAAACTCAGTAAGGCCAGACACAGCACAAGGCCAGTGATTACTGAACATAAATAATCATAAAAATGACCTGCATTGCTGTTTGTGATTCGGTTAGGAAAACGAGTGAACTGAAAATTACGTTTAAGAGAGGAGTCCATTAGGTGCTTATGCAATTTTGTTTTCTTATGAAAATGAAAAGACTACAGAATATAAATGACCCTATGAGAATAAACACAAGCTGTTATTTGTGAAAAGACTATTTCCGCAGATACTCCTAGTTCCTGCCTTTTTTTTCCCTCGAGCACCACATATTTGACTAAGTATTGATTGCACTGTGGAGTAATACAAAAACACTTCAAGCTCAGGTGGCAAAAATACACCAAAATTGATCACTTTCAGAGTGACCCTGCAAGGCTGTTTACTCAACGCAGACACTGCAGTTAAGAAGGATGTCAGGGAAAGGAAGAGAGGCTTGTAAGAGTCTCTCGCTCACAGCTGACTGCATACGATGTGTGGACCCTGAGTCCGCATTGGCCAGCGCTTACGCGTGTCGATTGGGGGTCTGCCTGTCCCTCACACTGCCCCACATCTGGGGCTCACACGGTGCCCGCCTGCCTCCCCATGGCTCGACCTATTATCTTTTTCAACAGCAGCAGTGTGTTGCTGTCTTTGTAAACACAACTTCTTTAGCACTGGCATTTAATAATGGGCGACACGGGAAGCGTGCCCTGGCCAGCGCCTCTGATGCTAGAGTGGCTGAGCTTACAGCGCCGGTACGCTGTTGGTTTTACACTCGATGGGCCTAAAAAAAAACATTCCCTGCAAAAAGAAACTGCTGCTTCCTACTGGCATTTTCAGCGTGGTTTTCATCCAAAAGGCCTCCAAAAATGCTGCACTTTATCTTAATTACATCTGATTTCGCTGCGATCAGCAATAGTAATCTGAGGAATGATGCCTGTGCAAAATGCTTCAAAGGAATTGTTTGGGAGCTTTGATGCAAATTGACTTGTTCTCAGAAGTTTCATAGTGCTGAAGGCCCAGAATGGGAGCCTGAAAAGGCGGTTCCTCAGATTAGATCAGCCACGGGGGTAATTCGGTTTGAATATTAGTGCTGCTGTAAAGGGAAGCACACCGTTCGACCCAGTGTATCTGGGCCATTCCCTGCCCACCCAGTTCCTTGAATTAATGGCCGCTTTGCGAAGTGTGGATTAGCGGTACAGACACCGTTGGTAGCTTTGCCCCTCCCCCCGTCGCGTTGCTCTCGATTTAGTGCCGACAGAAGCATGGAGCCCTAAGTGGACCCCTGCCACTTCCCTTGCTTTCTGTGCTGAGATCAAAGGCCTGCCGTGGACAATGGTGACCAACGAAGATTCTTCCGGAAACCCCCGGTCTCACCTACGGTGGCCGTCCGTAGGCAGGCCCAACCTAAGCATGAGTGACGTGGCTCTTCACTGAGGCCTTTCCCGTAACAGCGTCAGGACACCATTAATTTGCCGTTTTGTCGACTCCAATCCCTGCTTCTATCCCTCTCTTTTCAGCTTCCATGCCAACATTTGTTGTGACCAAAGAGATAATAAACAGGAATTTCTCCTCTTTGCGATCAATCTATGCTTTCAGAAGATAAAGACTTTGCTGATATCCTCTTCACCAAACAGTGTGATAACGGATCAGTGTTCTGTGATCTCGCCCTGTACACATGACAGTCTGAGTGAAATAAAGTTTCTGTTCCAGTGTGTGATCCTCACTTAATTTTCCTGGTGGAAAGAAAGAGATTAGATTTTGGAGTTTTATTTTTTTGCAAGGGGGGGGGGAGTTAACTGCAGTGAATGAATAAGAGAAAGTAAATGGTTAACAACTAAAGCGAACTGGACCCCTTCACCTTAGAGCCTATGGTCCAAGATTTGCATGCCAGTTTTTACCAACTTTAACAAGACAGGCAGCTCTGTCAGGCAGCCAGTCAGCGATTTCCCAAATGGCAGCCTATCTGGCGACTCCAGTGTTGCCTTCTTACCATCCACTAGTTACGCCTAACATGTCTCCGATTGTGTGATTAGATGGGCTTCGTTGCAGTAATTTCGGGACGGTCATTCCATCGTCATGCCATGGTGCAGCTTGCATTTTCGCATTTTTCGAATTTACATGCAGCACATTAATAAACTGACCGCAGCAGAGAGGGTTAGGGAAAGCGGTGAGTTGCCTGACCCGTCTTTAAGTCTCTTTTCAAACATGCGTCTCCATTTGTAAATGCATCTCTCCTGCTTTTTCTGCCATACAGTAATATGGGCGGATCGCTTTTCTGTCCTTCTAAGGGACCTGCTTCAAGATTAAGTAGGTAGATTGTGTCCCTTTCACCATAACAATTACAAAGGTAACTCTAGCCAGCTCTTGTCTATTGCAAGCCTTGGAGACCACAGGACACTCCGTTTTAATGCCATTTTGAAGATTAAATTTCCCCATCCCAATCTAACTTTAATTTATGCCGTGGTTTTAGTCGTCGTTATTTCTGTCCGTGTAGCCGGGCCTTTAAGATGGTGGGATTTGGGCTTTGGAGGAATATTCTGTTACACAAAGATTGTGAGAAAGTAAAGACGTGGGGGTTATTAGAATATTTTTTTCCCCTCTTTTCTCCAGGGCTCCTCTGGGATGTCGGGGCCACCTGAGTGGGTCTGGCTGCTCTGTCTGCGCCGCTATCCCGCGATGCCGTGAGTTTATTGAACCTGTCATTTGTGGGCCAGGAATGAAAAGAGCACCTGTCCAGAGGTCGATACTCTGTGTCCCCCCCGCCCCCCCACTCCGTGCCCCCTCCTTGGACACCAGCTGAGGCACTGCTGTTCCCCCAGGGCTCTTCTAGTTTGGCAGCGACGGGCCCAATAATGGCGTGTCTTGCTCCCCGCCGTATGAAAAGTCTCGTCCTGACGTCTCCTCCTGCTCACTTCGGCTCCGAGGCAAAAGATCGAACTCGCTTTGGACAGGCGGATCAGATGTGAGCATCAGCGCCCATGATGAAAAGCCTAAACGACTCCTCACTCAGCCGTCCTCTTTACATACTTACCCACGTAGCTGCCACACTCTTCAGGTGGTCAGCAAAATCTATTGGATTTTTATTGTGACATATTTCGCGGTACAGTGCTGCAGTCACTGTATCGGCTTATCAGACCGACACGTAAAAGTGACTCACTACACTGAATAAATCTGCAAACAAGCACAAGTCTTACACTGGAAACTCTAGATGTGTTCGTTTCAGTTTTTCAATAAAAGTCACTATCTTACCAAAGCTCCCAAAACATTTTACAGAACCAGAGGGGAGCCACTTCGACCACCACCACTGTGCAGCCCCCACCTGGATGATGTGACAGCAGGCATTCTGCACCGGTACGCTCACCACACAGTAGCTAAGGTGGTGAAGGGGGCAGGAGAGATTTCAGTTTTAGGCCGGACATCGGGGTACCACCCGTACTCTTTCGAAAGATGCCCAGGAATCTTTTATGCCCACAGAGAGTCAGGACCTTGGTTTTACATCTCATCCGAACGACGGCACCATTGTCACTCCCCCGTTGGCCACGCCAACACCTCTACCAGCAGCTACCCAGCTTTCCTGGTTGGTCTCCTATCCAAGTAGCAGCCAGGCTCAGACCTGCTTAGTCTCAGGTCGATTGCCTAGTATCAACTACCAGTGGTATGGCTGCTGACAAATGCTGTTGCACCAGGACGTTTGTACCCAGTGTAGCAGCAAGTAAGCAAGTATTGTAATGGTTAAGGGCAGAGGCTTTTATTCTGAAGTTTGGTTTCCCTAAGCAGGGCCGTGCAGTTGTGCCACTGAATGAGGTAATTGCTTCATATAAATTGCTTCAGTGCATTGTCCAGCTGCATAAATCGGTAAAATCTTATGTCGTTCTGCACAAAAGCACAAGCCAAGCAATGAACTGATAATGACTCAGGCGGGATTACGGGGCAAAAGTTTCTGGAGGTGCGTGGTGGTTCAGCTACCTGCTGCCTTACCACATGGCACAACCCAAAAGCTGGGGTGTCAAATGACTGTGTACTGGGACAGCTTAACCCCCCCCCCCCCATGTCAGCCATGTGCCTGCCAGCCAAAATTGCATGCTCCATTTGATTGGCTGAAGCTAATTGGCAGTTTCCAACTGTGATGTCACCTCCAAGGCCAATTCTGCCCCATGAACACCCCACATCCCATAACTTAACATAAGAACAGTCCAGCTGGAAGGTTACTGCAGAAACCACAGGCAAACTGAAGTAGTTTTAACTCTCAAAGGGACTTATATTCACCTGTTTTTATTCAGTCAAGAGCAAACATTCGTATGGAACAAGTATTCTTGTAAGTTCTATCTTACCCAAAACTAGGTAACACTTTACATTAATGGCACCTTCATAATGCATTTATAATATATTAATAGAACATTTGATGCACCTTCATAAAGCATTCATGATGCATTCATAGAACATTCATAAGCAGCATGTAAGTATACCCTAACATCCTAACATGCCTTAACAGCTTTATTATACATTACCAACGAGCATTATATGATAATAACAAACTTTATAATTGTATAATCATCTAATGTTTATAACTGATGTATTTTAAAACTGTTAAGACATGTTAGGATGTGAAGTATACTTACATGGTGATCTATGAATGCATTATGAAGGTGTACTGAATGCTCTATGAATGCATTATGAAGGTGTACTGAATGTTCTATGAATGCATTATGAAGGTGTACTGAATGCTCTATGAATGCATTGTAAAGGCATTATGAAGGTCCAGTTACCAAAACGATTTCCCTGTCTTCCCGATTCGTTTTTTCCCCCCAGAATAGCTACTGGATCCATTCAGGTTGACCAGTTTCTGGGCTCCATTTGCTCCCACATTTACTTTTATTTAATAGCTAATGCTTTTGTCCAAAGTGACATTCACAAGAGGCGGATAATACATCATGCAGCCGTCATAGAGCCAACTTAGATCCAGGTCACACGTCGGGTTACTTAATCACCACACATCTCCCTGCTCTTGCTATATTCCTGCTTGTTCTGCAGTTCCGTGCATATCAGTTAGCGTATGTCACCCAAGATCTTCTGGCCAGTCATAAATGTATCCCAGAGTTCCCACTTTAATGGCCCCCGCTAGCCTGATCTTCACATTAAATAATCAATCCATATGAAAAACATTAGATTAAATTGCCGGGCCGTTATGCACTTAATTATTTCAGCCGCTTGACCGAGCTACGTTGGCCAGGAAGGCCCTTGTCACAGGCCATCGATATGCTATTAATCGACATTAGTTATGACTGGGATTTGGCTGCAGGGGTTGCTCTCCATTGTTCAGTCAGAGGAGGTGGTGGACAACTGAGGAGATGCTAAATGTCAGGACAAGTTTGAGGATCACCTACACTGTCAGAAAAAAAGGCTACCAATTTGTACGTTTGCTTGTCACTGGGGCTATACCCTCAAGGGTCTGACAGTTGTACCCTAGATGTAGGTAAATTTACCTTTTAGTCTAATTTCAGGTACGGAAATGAACTCCCCAAGCTACAAACAACATCAATGTACCCCCAGATGTACATAAATGTACCCTTACAGTCCATTTCTGAATCTTGAATCTTGAGGGAACAACCTCAGTGACAAGCAAAGGTACAAAGGTACAAACTAGGCTCTTTTTCCTGACAGTGTAACGGTCCGCTAGACTATCTGTGTCTGCAGTGGCTAGTTTTTGGAATTATCAATGGATCAATGGATGTTTGTTTCTGAATTTACATTTCTGCTAATCTCAACCCTAAGAAAAGCACACTATAAAGTAATTTCTGCTGGACCTATAGAAGATTGTTTATTTTTGAGAATTTGCTATTTGTCAAAAGCATGTTCATATTTGTTTATAAGAAGTTTCCACTGGAAATGTCTACAGAAATGTTTTGAATTTGCAAATGCGTAGGCAGACGTATAAAATTGCACATCATTCATGTAGGTAGCATACGCGGTGTAAAGACTGTAAAGACGTGCTTTTGGGGGATGCAGTTTTTGTGAAACATCAAAGAGGCACAATGCAAGAGCTGTCATCATTGTGTTGGTCTAACTAGTGTGGTGTTTCAGATGAGCTACCTTGCAGTTTGTGTTTATTTTTAACTGGGGTGGGTGGGTTTGGTGGACCAGGCCTTTCCTGAATTATACCCTCGGGTTGTCTGGGGTTAACTATTAACATGAAGGCGGCCCTGTTTCCACGGACTGTAAAACAAGTTGTGCCCTTTTCCCTCAGATTAATGTGGGTCACAGTGTTCCCAGAATTTACATTTCAATTAAAAACCAGTAATAACACATTGTGTTAATGCTGAATGACTCCTGTCTGGGGAAAAATGATACCTCCTCTTACTCTGTAAATGAAAAAGCTCCTTCATTCAAAGACGGGGCCACACATCTTGGGGGTCAGCGAATCAGCCTTGTAATTCAGTACAGCCACTCCTATATGGACTGGCTTCCCGGTGCCTGACAATGGCTAGGAATTACCCATACTAATTTAATGCTCAGCATTGAAAGGATCCCTTTCGGCCCTCGCCAGAGAATGCCCGTTTGTTTTGAGAAAAAAAATGTAGAGGATTGTGGGAAAATGCCACATGCAAAAGCTTTGTTTTCAGGTGGTACTGTAACCAAACCTGTTCCGCCTCATATGTGACCTGTTGCATATATACATTTTTTTCTGTTAGAGAGAGAGTTTGGTTTGGAGTTGCAAAAACAAATGATTGTTAATCTATTAAGGAATTTGGGTGTACTGAAAGTCTGTTTCTAACAGCTGTAAAGCTAGTTATGTGAGCACACTTCAGCATTGCAGGATTTTTGCCTGTTTATGGATTGAAAATCACATATTAAATTTTGACTTTCTAAAATCTTCTTGTTTAATCATTCTAAGCCTTCAGATTCAACCTGTTGTGGGGGGGGGGGGTAACCCATGTTAACCGGCCCTTGACAAGCCCTGTGGCAGCCTCTGCCATACATACTTCCTGTGCTGTTTCTCGTTGCCTCTGAACCAACCACCACTATTTCAGAATGGGTCGTCAACACTCACTTTTAAAAATTTTGCTGACAAGGAACCATTGCATGCAGTCGTGGTTCATGTTGACTGTTTTGTGTTATTTTTTCTGAGGCGTGGGGTCTGTATGGCAAAGCCAGATTTGTTGGTTTGCTATGATATAGATAGATAGCTTGTCAGGTTTAAGGTACCCCAGTTTAAATGGACATTACCTTTGTTCACTTGCATTTAGCCCAGACTGCCTTTACCTCTTAACATTTCCATTCACTTATTTAGCAGAAACTTTTATCTAAGGTAAGTCGTGACTTCATGCTTTTCTTTCAGTTCGTATATTTTCCTTAGAGTTTCCTTAACAAATCATTTTTTTAACCTGCAGCCTTAACCTAACGGGTCTGTCGACAGTGTCACTGGAGGATAAGTGATGGTCTTCCTCTCCAAGGGGCTGTTATGGATTTCAGAGTGTGGTTGACTCATTTGGTCAAATTAGTTTGGGGGTCGCAGTAGGTGGCACAGATTTCATAAGAACCCCCCAGATCGTGCAGATTTAGTTGAGGAGTGAATTTGCTTCTTGCGATCAGGTGTAATTTTCTGGAGGTACCCACTTATCAGGACAGTTCAACCCAACTACAGATGTCTTACTGGAGGAATTTGCTTTGTACCTCCATGTGTCTTGCTGGATGCTGAGCTACCAAACAACTGCTGCACATCCTATTCTGCCCTATAGGTGCCTTTCTTTTGGGGAATAGTCATGGCATATGGCCTGTCTTGATGTCTTGAGTACCATCAGTTGGTGTAGGCATAGCTGGTCTTCACTTAGCACCCATCAGTACACCAGCCCTTTTGAGCTCCATGTCGGATACCCTACTGAGGGTCTTCTCTGCTCCAGAATCTTCCTACCTTTTTGTATGAATGGATCTGTAAGCTGGGGCAGTATGCATCTCAAGGAGTGACATCTCCCAAGGTGAAATCCTAGGGCACTTTTCCACTGCACCAGCTACCATACCTTTGATTCCTCAAGAAAGTACCTTTTACCGCTAAACCATTTTTCGCTTTGTCATAAGGAAAAAAGTATAGCGCACTTTGCAATTTTAATGATTATTCCTTTTGAATATGATCTAGCATATGTATAAAAAAATCACTCTAATGTTCACCTCCGCTGCTATTGCATGAGTGCTGCATGTGTTCTCTAAGACGATCATTTTCTTCTTTGATGTTTAAAACACTAACACCTAGATGGCTTTATGGGAAATCTATGTTGAACCCCTTTTTTGCTTTATAAATACCCCAATATTTATTACAACGATATCGCATCACTTTGAAAATTTTCCATTACCATGCTGTCCTAGTATATTATACGAAACACTTCTTTATTTTGTTATCCCATCCTTATGTTTTTGTATCTGGTCTTCCAACCAGATCGCAAATAAACGCATCGATTTCTTAGTTTGTCCACATTGCCATTATTATTACTTTAAATTTCTTTCATTCGTTTATTACTGTTTTCTGAATTAGTAACTTTTTCAAGATGGCGGTTGTATTGCATTTCAGGGGCAGGATATTTGTATAACCGATCAGCAAAGAAAGCATTTGCAGGTCCCGGCTCAAGGTACGGAAGTACCAAAAAAGTACCCGAGCTGGCTTGGTGCTTTAGGTATTGGAACCTTGGGTACTGGTACTGTTTGGTAATGGTACTTGACTGGAAGGTAAAGGAAACAAGAAAGTACCAGAAAAAACATATACCACAAGTATGTTATCTGGTACAGTGAAAAGGTACCTTAGAGAGCTGGTCTAATGAAAAGGTTAGAGCAGCCCCAGGTTTTGCAGCATTTCACACACCAGAGGTCTCAGGGGGTCCTTCCAGGGGGCTCCTCCCTTGGTGGCCCTTGGTAGGTCCCTACAAACGTGGTTAAACTCCTATTTTTTGAAGTTTCTCTGCAGACAGCAGTGTGTTTGTTCACAGGTAAGCCAGGTGGTCTGCCAACCCCCGCCCCCCCACAAAGGAGGGGCAAACTCACCAGTCTACAGCGTGTCACGTTTTTGATTTCAAGGCCACCCCTGGAGGCACAAAGCCAAGTTAACAATCTTCCAGAAACACAGGAGAACCTCAACAGGCATGTTAATTGTGGGAGCATTTGGTTTAAAGTGTCATTCAAAGGACAAAGCCGGCCTTTTTATTTCCCATCAGACATATTACTAACTAGTATCAAATAGTAAGAAGTTACATTTCCTGTATCAATATGGCTGAGTCTGTATCCAGGGTAACTCGGGGCGCTTTTGTTCTTTACACTGTCGATTTCATCCATTAGTGTAGTTTTTCTGGCCTCATTTGCTGCACACATACACATGTGGGTAAACACGCTCCGTTTTCGCAGTGGCCATGATTCATAAGGACATGCTTACGTGACGCATTACGGTCCCACTGCTGCAGGGCCCTGGTGCTGTAACACAATCTGAGGCCGACGCCCGAGACGTGTAATTAAATATGAATAGTCTCCCCTGTGCGGCCCAGCCGCCCGGTTTGGCACAGTAAGCTCATCAAGTCAGTTTTGTTCCTGTCATTCTAAACCCAGCTGCAACACCTGACAGCAAGTGCTTTCTACATTTTTTTCCCCTGCTCTTGTGCAAATTGAAATTGGAATCACATGTATTTAAAAGCAGGCGTATTCGAAATAACCCGCTGGCTTGCACTTTAATGAGAGTTAGATTAATGAAAAAGGAGCCCTTTGCCTCCGATTGCACGGAGGTGCCCACAAATGGCATTCCTAAAACAGAGCATTCGCTTATTCAAAGTAATTGGATGCTTACTAGGGTTAATATGTACGTCATTAAATGAAAATGTTGTATTGTGAGCGGAACTGTGTAATACCTGAATCACCCACAGTAGATCTGCCTGGAGTTCATTTGTCTGCCAACTGGATTTTTTTTGTTTTTTCTGAATGAATTCAGGCATGAATTGTACACGCTGAAGATGAGGATAATTATATTCAGTTCTGTTTGGTGGCCAGATGAATGAATTGACCTTTTTAGATAAAACAGATCTCTCGAGCGAGCACAAAGAAGGCAGATGCGTCGGCAGGGAGGGGGCCAAACCGAGGCCAGCAACCAGGGTCATTGGAGGACCCCCGGTTTTATGTTACTCTCCCCCCCCCTAACAAAGCCATAGCGTATGTACAAACTGCTACATCCATTCCCCCAGACAAGCTGCAGGGAGATTTTACGTAGAACTGCTAAAGCGATTACAGCACCTGTACGTGACGGTGCCTGTTTTAGGGATGGGCGGATTTTAAGGCGTTTGCCCAAGTTATTACCTAATTTCATTGACGGCAAAAACGCATGGGAAAGTTTTTTTCTTGCTCCCCTAGTGCTCCACACAAACCCCCCCCCCGCACCACCTACCAAGTTTTTTATATGGATGAGTCAACTTAAATTCTTCTTATGTTCAAGAATGTTGTGGCAGCTGCATAAAGCACATATCCGGTCCCCCCCCCCCCGAGTAATTTAGCCACTCATAATGGGGTCAGAGATTGGGAATAAAACTCTCTAAGAATGTGGAGGTATGGTGGCTGCGGAAGATGCCTGCCTGGCAAGCTCAGCATCCCCACTTCCTGTCCGGAGGCTCTGTGCTTGGAGTGCCACCAACAGCGCTGGGTGACTGGGGGCCGAGGGGCTTTTTAATGAAAGTTAATCATGTGTCACAGGGCTGTGCACAAAGAGCGCTGTTTGTAAGCCCCCCCCCAAAGCCCCAGCCCTGCCCGTAATTGGTGCTACACCTCGCTGCTCCGGTTTCCTGTCAGCGTTATGTCTGTGTTCCTGCTGTCCGGAGGCACAGGCGTTTGCTCCCTGGAAACGGGGGTTTGGGGGTCAGTGGGGTTTGATCGGCGGGCTGTGAAGTGTCAGGGGGCGGGGCTGGCAGTCGGGGATGTGTGATGGTGGGGGGAGGGGGGGGGGACGGGTTTCCAGGCCACCGGAGCTGCCTCTCCTTTGCTGGGCCTCCCAGGAAAACCTTCTTTACGCTCAGACCACAGACATGGAAGAGCTGTACTTCAAAAGCATTCGGAGAATCTGTAACTCTTTTTGTATATTTCATTTTGCACTTATCTATATTTGCAAAATTTGCAAACTGTATTGCATGCAAGCATGCAATTTTTCTGTATCACAGTACAGTCACACAATGATTTGGTGCAGCAGTAATAATGATAATGGTAATAATAATAATAATAATAATAATTATTATTATTATTATTATTATTACTGTGTTTCACTTACTGTTTTCCATAGGTGCTGTTGTAAACTATGTTTATCCCTGATTACATAATTGGTGCTTTCTGGATGAGTCTGTGGCACTAAGTCAATTAGAATACAATACAATACAATAAAATACAATAGAAACATTAGAAGAATTTGCTAGGCAATGTGGGAAGAGGTAAGACTGACCAAAATGGCTCTTGCACTAGTTCTAATGTTTAATTAATTGTCTTAAATATCTTACGCTGTGTCTTCTATTAATCTGTGGCCTTAAACACATTCCTCTTCTTGGCACATAGGGATCTGTGTCGTGGGGGGGGGGGGGGGGGGGGG
>JAABNX020000008.1:12429450-12445587 GCA_015163995.2 Mormyrus lacerda
TAAGCTTACCAGATCTTCCGGGCTTCGCACCCTTTTTTGTTTTTTATTCTTACCTCAAGGTTGTGGACCCTGCACTGGTCTATTTTTGTCACTTTAAAATACTCAGATAAGCATTTTCAAACAAACCGGATATAAAATCATCCAATTTAACTCATAACACTTTCCCTGTTTACCCTTTACTCAAAATATGCTAATTTGTCCAGTTTAAATACTTACTTGTCAGCTTGACAAAAACAGATTTTTTAAATATTCCTTTTCCTCTTAATTCTGTTTCCAGGTCTGTCCACAATCGCTCTGTCCTCCTATTTCCATGTAACAATAATCATAATGGAAATGGGAATGAGAATGTGTTTATGTGGCACGTTTACAACAGCAACCATAGTGTCACAGCAATAGTGCTTCGCAGGCATAGAAAATGAAAGAAAATCACAACAAGTTATATAACGAAAAACCACTGAAATACAATTAAAAGGAAGAAACACAAATGAAAACAAAAACCAGTAGCTTGTCAAAAGCACGGCATATTGTCAAGAGGGAGCAACAGCCAAGTCACTGAAGGTCACAAAAGGCTATCGAGCAAAAGTCAGTTCAGTCGATGAATATTCCTCCATAAAGTTGGGAAGAGAGTTCCATAATCGAGATGCAACGGCCACAGATGCCCTCTCCCTCTTTGTTTTACACTTATAATGATAACAATAATTGCATGCAGTCATTCATGAGGCCTGTGGAAACGCAAGGCCCTTTTAATGAATACCTTATGGTAATGAACAGGCCGGGGAGAGAGCAAGGCGGCGGGAGGAGCACCGGAAGAGGGCCAGAGCCAGCGCGCGGGATGCCTCCGCCGCTGCAATTGGGAATGCAGAGCACTTTACACCTCCTCCCGTTTTCCATACAACACCCAAGCAACACCTCCCCACACAGAGGAAGTGCTACCAAAACTCCCGCTTTCCTGAGTTTCCTCTTCGGTCGGGGGAGGGGATAGGGGGAGGCCGTGTGTCGGTGCTGTTAATCCCAGGAAATAACTGTGCCCCACTTACTCTAGAATCTGACTTCTTTTAACGCTTCAGTTTGATAAATCACAATCCATTACAGCTGATAAGCAGGTCAGTGAAGAGAGGATACATTAAATTTGAACAAATGCTGTTTCAATTTATCGAAAATGATGCATTTCTTTCTGAAGAACCATTCCTGGAAAGAAATGTTGAGTGCAAATAATGTTCTATGTTGTTTTGTTTGGGTCCTGTGCAAAATAAAACCTACGTGAGAGTAGCTTTATACATTTGCATAGAATAACAAATATATTCAGTTGTTATCTCCTTGCTACCCTGTTGTGGTCAGTGATTTGTTTGATGTCATATTATTCTTTATTGTGATCTTAAGGACAGTATTCCAAAGTTAGTATTACCTAATGCTATTGTATCAATTCCAGTGTGTGTTTTATGACACAAGGCAGAGAAAATAGGTGCCTTTCCTTAAAAATTAAATAGAAAGTGCCAGATATTCACTTTTACAAGCTGGCTAGCAGTAAGCACTGTACATGATGTGTGAATGAAGCACAAAGTGCAAAACTAGTGAGATTTTATTTAGCTATTTTGGTTTTCCTCTAGGCTGCGGCTGTGAGACGACACAGCAAGGTGCTGCAGAAAAGGTCACTTTCAGATGATTATGCCTGGATTTATTAATGATGAGGACTGACTAATGATGGTGATTGTTATTGTTACAATGTCAAGTATATCTGTAATATAGTCAGCACAAACATCTATCTTTAAAGTCTACAAATGTTATTTTTATTTGGGTCTCACCTGGATAAGAAGATTAGAAGATGAATGCAATTTTCTATTCTTTGAATTTTGTAAAATGACACAGGCAGTTATTTGTGTGGACCATGAAGTTGTTGGTGTGTTTTCGTGAGAACACTAGTGGAATCATTTAAGATGAATTTAGTTCAGAAATATTTTTGGCTGAGATATTAGTCATATTTTTATACTGAGCAGACAGCAAGGCATAAATGAAGAAAATGATAACCCAATGTTTTTTTTGTTCGGACTAAATTGTAACACACTTATCTATTCAAACAAGGTTATATACACAAGTCAAATGTCTTTAATCTCACAATTATCACATTGTAAATAATGGAACCTGCGAGGTTTGAAAGGTGAAAAATGGCTCAATGGGTAAAATTCAAATCATGTTGCCTGCATGTGCAGGTTTGTTCCTTGTGTGTTCAGGTCTGTTCCTTGTGTGTTCAGGTTTGTTCCTTGTGTGTTCAGGTTTGTTCCTTGTGTGTTCAGGTTTGTTCCATGTTTGTGCAGGTTTGTTCCTTGTGTGTTCAGGTTTGTTTTGTGTGTCTGAGTGCAGGTTTGCTCTGTGCACTGTAAAACCAAATAAGTTCACAAAACCTAAATAAAGGCAATTTTTTGAGAATTCGATGTTAACATTTTAACTTTTGAATGGTATAAATTTTGGATTACATGCTGCTAACACTCTTTGATTACATACTAATTAGAGTATTTTTGCTAACTTACATTTTTACAGTTTTTGTAACAAATGTTTCCATCACCTCTTCCATGTGCTTAAGTTAACATGACTTAAAATAAGTACACAACAAAATTAAGTTAATAGAACTTTAATTTATTTGGATTATTTTGTCATTCCTTTTAATTTAACATGAATAAAGCAAAACTGATTACAAAATTTGACTCACAACTTAAATTAAGAGTAAAATATTCTTGGTATTTTATGACACTTTTCCTTATAGCACACCACACTTAGTTATAAAACTATATAAACATAAAACTATGACAGGCAAAACCAGTTTCTAAACTGCCTAAAACAACTTAAACATCTTCTATTTAACTCAATTTTTTTCCATGTAGACATTGCACTGTTGATATTTAAGACAGAAAAACAACAATTAAAAGAAAAAAGTGCAAAGACATTGTATATTTCCTGCCATGTTAACAGGGCAGCTTTGAGACAATTTCTGTACTCCGCAAACTGGATATGAGCTACAGTATTAAATTGTAAAACACTAAAATATAAATATATCAAATAGATAACTGGACATTATAAGTTGGCATCGGTGGCTTAATGGTTAGGGACATGCACTTGTATCTTGAAAGATCGCCGGTTTGACTCCCTGACCAGCAAGGCACCACTGAAGTACCTTAAGCAAGATACTGCTCCCTGGGTGCTGAATTAGCTGCCCCCTGCTATGTCATGATGTCACATATGGGTTAAATGCCGAGGACACATTTTGTTGTGGTGTGTCAACAATGACCGCTGATCACTTAATTCTATGACAATTATTGTGATATGAGATAGCTCTGGCTAGATAAATGCACTGAACCAATCGATAATGCCGTACCTCATAATCCTTTTTTTGGATTAGTTTTTACACATTTGTCATGAAGTCATTTTTGAGAATCCAGCTTGGGTGACAGCTTACCATCAACCAGACCAAGTACGATTTTCTGAATGAACTCAAAAGTGTTGGTCTGCCTCCTGGGGTAGCTGAGGTGTAGTGCATAGATCTGTCCAAACATTACCAGAAAAGCATCAGAAAGTCTGAGGAGGGTGGCCACAATGGCACTTTCAATGGCGACAGAGATTTTTACAGGATGGTGGTCAACTGGACTTGTGTCATTGTCACTGATGACTGCAAGGAGGGCCACAGCAACATCTTCGATCTCTGGCTCATTAGACACATCCTGAAAGAATGAACAAACCTGAGAATTCAATTTTTTTGTACAGCAATTTGCATTGTATTATTTTTGTGGCAATAATGTTGTTGTTGTTGAGTTAAAGTATTTTTGTAAATTGTTCATATTTAGAAGTATGTTTTGACTATTGCTTTGTGAGAAGTGATCTTATTTATGAAATGTGAGCAGAATATAATGGTATCGATTTGAACAAGAACTGACAAAGTAACAGTGGCTGATCCTGCACTACTGCAAGATGTGACCCAGGACGCACTGAAGAGCAAGCACAGGTTCCAGTATCGCACTGATGTGTTGGCAGCAAGTGATGAATGTTTTCCACGACACTGTTTGTTAATTTACAATTGTTTCATGAATGAGACCCAAAATCTGGATTCCGCACACTTGCCTCAGATTAGATAAATTGATACCACGCTCAAGAATGAATACAGGAAAATAATTCAATAAACCAGAAGTTTATTTTGCTGCTGTTCATTTATAGCAGGGTTAAAAAAGACAGATCCAGTCATACAACTAAATGTAGAATGAACAAGGGTGCCAGTGCACATCAAAAGAAATACTTCTTACCCCAGACTCAATTACAAGAGCAAGTCTGTACCATAATCTGTGGCCGCACAGCAAATGTATTCTGCATCATCTTGCTAATGATTTAACCGAATCCGTTTAACCGAATCGCAGCGTTTAATGAGAACAAGGGATACGTGGCGTTGCTGCAGCGTGTGCTCGCGCAGCGCTCTACAGCGGTAATATGGCAAGTTCAGTATTACAGACGGCGCGCAAAACGAGGTAATTTCGTGAGATGAACGTATGTGCTTGGCAGTGCGACTCGAGAACACAATGGGGTTTTTTACTACAGTGTCTTACAGCATAACTGTGTATTTTTGAACGAACAGCGAAAACGTACAATATAAAGTGGCTGCGTTGCTTACCTTAATTGTTTCCACGACCACGTCCTATAAAAATAAGCAAATTCACATTAAGTTAGGGTAACCACCAATTTAACTACGGTTTTTTGAGAATCCCCTGTCTCAAATTCTGGCTAGCATTACCTACAACATTAACAACATTAACAGTTATCAACCTAAAATATCAAAAACGTCTATAAAAATATTAATAAATCTTAATATTTCAAACTTACCGTGCACCTTCATACCTGCCAACTCCCGCCAAAACAGTCCTCGCTGGCAAATTGACTTTTGATTTATTATCGCGACCTTCTGGTTTGGAGTGTGGATGGAGAGACTAAATGCTGTACTCATTCCTGTTCGTTTAATAACCCGAATGACAAGCTCTACTTTTCAACCCCTTTGACGGACTAACTTTTTTCCCCAGTTTTACTGTATTGTTTTTTTGGTTACAGTTATTACAGCATAATTAGTCTTAACCTGACAGCGCTCAAATTAACGAGTTAGATCTCTCAATCACTCTAAGATAAATTATATCACTAGGGGAGTGGTGAAAAATATGTTTTAAGGTAGTCCTTGCTTAATCTGGAAAATAGTTTATTAAATCAGATTTAATAAAATTTAATAAAAAAATATAAAATAAAAAATAACCAGTTTAGTTAACTCAAATTATATAAATTAGAAGATTTATTTGTTTAAATTTAAGTTTACAGTACTTGATCTGTTTAATTATTTTGGCCATTTGGGTTTACAGTGTGTATGTGTATAAAAACACTGAATGTGTACCCAGCGAACATGTTTACATATTGGCAGAGCAGCTTGTAACTGAAAAATATGTCGCACATGATACCACAATGATACCATAATTACAAGATGATTTCTCCCAGCATGTGACTGATTTGCCCGAATCCCTTGTTTGCAAAAGCAGCAGTTAAACAGCTCTGACATACAGGGTGCTGGACTGGTGTAGCGGCAGTGGTAAACGCACAAAGGCTTTGAGTGCTAATGGTTATTAATATGGCCATTGTGGGCCCCTGCATCAGGCCCTCATATCAAATCCCCTCTGAATGGGATCCGCTCCCTGTGCTGTCAAAACCTATTAAGTATATTCCAGTGCCTTTCCCCCCAGCTGACAGAAGCAAACCCAAACTGGGGTTCCGTCATTACCATTATAAAATGAGCGATCAGATGGAATGGTGGGGGCGGGGGGAGGGCAGAGATGGGGCCTCCATGAAAACCTTCACAGATACATATAGATCTGATGCAAACACAAACCCACCATAAATTCTTTTTAGAATTCCTTTTCCCTGTAGTGGCTGTTTTGAGTTTTATAGTTACATAAAGCATTAAGCTATTAGTGTGAAAGTTAAATTAATTATTAATTATAGCATAAAGTGAGGGTTCAAATAGCACTGATAAGTTATTAGTAAGGAAAGCTTGTGCATCTGTAGAGCCAATATGTGGCTCTGCTTAATTTTATACTTGACATTTATACTTGACATTCATACATCCATCCATCCATTTTCCAAAATGGAAATACTAACTTTGGAATACTGTCTTTCCAGGTCGCGGGTTATATCTGACAATTAATTATTATATATAGTGCACAATTGATAACAGAATAACAGAAATCAGTCCCTCACTCGCATTGTTATTAAGGTAGGTGCACTTTGCAAAAGAGAGGGTTGGTGGCATTAGTGGGCAGTTATTAAATGACTTGGGCTGAAGACGATGCTGTGATTTTCGCAGCCTGTAATTGGACAGGCCTGCATAACCCAGCCCCCAGCCTGCTTTGCGCGTCTGTGTCGCAAAAAAGAGTGTTACCAGGAGTATCCCAGCATGTACATTTATGTTTCTTTGGAATAATTAGTTTATGCAGACATTAATGAAGTAATTAGTCTGAAAGGTGACTGCCGACCTTTGTCGTTATGATGCCAGGGCGCCCAGTTCCCCGGCGTCAGGTTCGAGATCCCGCTGTTGTCCATTTCATTAGTTTCAGGGCGACTCCAGCTGTAAATATCCCCAGGGATTGAGGTGCGTCGAGGTGCTGAGCCAATAAACCCCTTTGCTGAGGAGCAAATGATTTGCCGTAATTAACCCTGACCTGGTTTAATGGTATGTATCATTGAGACCTGGGGCACTAGTATATCCCCCCGCCCCCCCCACACGCACCAGGGTACGACATATTGCATGTCAGGAAGTGTCTGGCACGGAGACGCACTCATTCGAGTTCCCCTTCATCACGGTCACAGTCATCATTTCCACCCCAGTGTTAATTTGATGATGGCGGTGGACGACGAGGTCCCCATGAGTTGAAAACAAGCAGCCCGAACAACAAGAGCTCTGCGGCCCCCCCACCCCCCACCCCTGCATGTCTGCCTGGCCATCGTGTCCTACGGCTGTCACCAAAGCCAGCACCCGGTGACCCATAATCGCTGTCACAGGGGCCAGAAGGCATCTCATGCTCCCCCCCACCAGGCCTGAATTACATTTAGACCCACGTCTTCTGCCTAATTGCCCCCCGTGAGTCGGCATGGTGTTGACTGGCACCGGTGGGCCAGTGTCGATGTCATAACCAATACGAATGCCAAGCTGAAGAATTTGGGTGGCAACAGCAAAAGTTCTTCACTGACGGAGGTGGCACTGGTTTGAGGGGGCCTGCCCCCCCCCCCCACAGCCGCCTGACAGGGTCTCACCTTGTTCCAGCAGGCCCCTGTGTGTGGTGAGTGCCCCCAAATTGCTGGGCATGAACACACATGATCCAACAGAACTTCCCCCACCCCCCAGTGCACTGTTCTGTAGTGCATTATGTGACAGCAGCGTGGGGGTGGTAGCTGTGTGTTGGGGGGGATTGTTTTAACTTAGTGCTGGCTCTCTAGAGCTGATCACGGCCGCTCGAGTGGGCCATTGAAACAGCCGCATATTTCTGCTCCCAAACTGCCCACGTCAGCATGCCACTAGCACGGGAACGCTTCCTTTTGTGGGCCTCTAATGGCGATTGTTGCACCTTTGTTGCGTCGACAATGGAAATATCGGATAACAAGAGGTGCTGCCAGATCTCCTCCGCGGCTGAACATATCCCGTCCAAACCCAGGATTTGATAACATTGTGAGGTGAGTATGATGGTCCTCTGCCTCCTCGCACTGATGGTTCAGATCATATCGGATCATAAAGCTGTCTTGTCTTTCTGGGGCTTAGAGTGACAGTGCTTCAGACTCCAGCCAGCCCCCTCCCCTCCTGTCCCCCCCATCCCATTACAGGGTTGTATTTTTCTTTCTTCCTTTTTTTCGTAAATGCAGATTAGTAGCAAACCACCCGTTAGCATCCTCGCGTCTGTTCCTGTGATCTGGCTCATTTTGATCGCCTTGCATCCGTTTCATCTCTCCTTAGACCAGCGAGCGGTGATGTTGGTGCAATTTTGGGCCGTTTGATGCTTCTCGCTTTTCCTTTCATTATGATCCATTATTCAAAGTCTTAAGAGCCTCAAACAATCCCTTGACCCGTGCCGACCCGCCGAGCGGCCCGACAGCACTCGCCTCTCGATCTCGGCCTGCCTATGGGACTGCGTCTCTCTGTGATTCGGGATCTGAAGAGTCTGCACTGCACGCACCAGGCAGAGCCAGGCTCCTCATTTACTGCACTGGGCGGTCGTAAAGAGGCACAAACGTCTTTTTTACACCGATGTAGCCCCAGGCAATGGGGGTGAAATAGCAAGCAGTCAGGATGGGCTAACAAGGTGAAAACACAGTTAATATCCTGTAAAATGTTTAAAACCCGGGTTTAGCCGATTGAAAAGGTATATTAGTCTCTGCTGAATTTTTAGAGCATTTTCTGCTGCAGGCATGAGCTGGGTTGTCTTTTTTTAAAGTGATATTTGTATTCATGATTGCACTGTATTCAGCTGGAGGGTCGCATTGAGTTAAAGTCAAATTTGAAAGGACGTGTAAGGAAGAGATAGTAGGAAACTGTCTGACCTCTCAGCAGGGGAGGGCAGTATAGGGTCCAGGGGGCAACTTCCTGTACCTGCCACTCTGCCAGTACTAAAGGTTTAGGGGAATAGAGGGAAAGATGTATTGGAAGCACTTCCCATGAGCTCTGCTATTACAGGGAGGGAAGGCGTTACACGTTGTTTTTTTTTGTCTAACAAGGATCTCACACCCATTCCACTAAGGTCGCATGGTTACTGTGCTTCATTGTGTCTGACCATCCATGCAATACTGATAGATAGCCCTTTTAAAAACATTGCTTTAAATAAAATGTATATTTTGTCTCAGATCCATTAAGCTGTTGAGTTGCTTTATCAAAGTACTGGTTTCGTAAAATGATCCTGGTCCATTTGTGTTCCCTGGCCTGCTGGGATGAATTAATGTCCAGTACAGGTTGCATCCCAATTCCCATGAAATCCTAAAGATTGACAGTTTACTCTGAGTAAAGGCCCCATCCTTCCCATAATGCCACACTTTTTTCTAAAGCTTCTACTTTGGAATGCAATGGAAATTCTGAACTTTTTGTCGTTTTTTGAGACAAGACCACCAAAGACACAATCAGGTCAAAAAAAAGACACAGAAACATTCTCACAAGCGTTTCAGATCAGAAATGTGTTCATCTACACCTTTCGTACATTTTTATCACAAATCCAAAATATGAATGTGGAAAAAATAATACATGGTTTAATAATTATTAGATTTTTTCCTTATTTTTTTGGATTAGTTATTATTATTATTATCTTTTTTTGTTGATTTTCTTTATCATAATGGAATCTCGGTCGATGTCACCAGGTTGTCCTGAAGCAGCTGCCCTTAGTGTGACCCCTTATCCATCACAGTTCATTATCCTGATTCCCCCCTCAGATTTTTTTTAATAACCTCATTTCAAAAGCCAACAGGTCGTTCATATACGCAAAATAGGACAAAACGTGAAAACAAACATAAACTCTTGAACCTCGTGAGGCTGATAGCATAACACTTTCAAGGAAGCTGACCTCTTTATCCTATCATAATTTTCCAAGGCTGATGGTCAACAGCATGACGCTAAGTGCATGACCCTTGTGTATTTCAAACAGCCCTGGGCAAGGCTGGCCTAGCTAATGATTGACCAGTCGATGTTTTCACCCGTGTCTGTTCGCAAGATGGTGGAAAAACTGGATGGGGAGTAGGGGGTGGGGGGTGCTGTTCTACAGGAAGCGTCTGATTAATGTCGCGGGAAAAAAAAACTCTGAGCAGGACCGATTGGCCATTATCAGCACTGGGTTACAAGTCGGGGCAGTAGTGACCCCGGGTCCTCCATGGCTTGGGATTCATATGTTCTTTCATATCTTGATAACAGCGTGTGATTCCCAGCACAGCGAGCGTATGACTGGCGCAGAGACCTGTCGGAGAGGATGGGGCCACCCATCAGACGAGGAATGGTGGGGGAGGGAGTAGACATGATGTCACAGCGAAAGGCTGAATGTTATCGGACTGTGGGGGGAGGCAAGTCACACAGGCTGGTGCATAAGCTGGGATAGAGACTGCAAAGCATGAGCCAAACAAACTCATCTACTCGCATGGGCATCGTCCCTTTAGGCCAATCATTGTTGCTGCTATTAGCTCATGCACAGCATTTTAGAGAATCTCAGGCAGTAAATTGGCTATTACCGTATGAAATATGAGCCTCTTGTTCTTGTACGTGTTTCCATTAGCATCGTGACAGAGATTATTTCAGGAAAATGCCAGGCTTGTTTCACAAGGTGTTTATCTGTGCACCGGGGGTGTCTGAGTTCTTGCACGTTTTTAAGTGCAGCTATTGTAAAAATGACCCCCTTCCTGTTGTTGTTTTGCTGAGGAGAGACGCCTTCATTCAGGCCTGGGGAGCCAGAATAATTGAGATGCAGATGTTTCTCACTGTAAACAAGCATATGCAACACTGTGTGCCCTGTGGGGGGAGAGGGGGAGGTGATTGAGGAACAAAAGCAGCATGCGGGGTGGATATCGTTTCTGCCTGCTTCGCTCGTTGACCCCTATGTCCTGTCGACTGTCCGGTTTGCTAACTCAAATGAAAACTGTTCCAGCAGACAGTGCCGATTTAAAGCCCAGTGATGTTAGAGGTTCACTGTGGTCTGCTCCTGAAATATTGTTGTGATGTTTACTCCACAGATGCCCACGAACAAGGAGACGGTCTCTTTGGCTCAGCAAATAGTGGTCATGTGACTTTCTCATTTGATTGTGGCTTGCTGCAGTTTTGTTGTGGTCTTCCTCTCATTTTGAATAATTATCGTGAGTTTCCGAAAGACAGCTTGAGCAACTTACTCAGAAGACTGACTTGTTCAGTCATTAAAGACAATCTATTCCTCAAAAACAAAATTGGTTCTTCCTATCGATCCACTGTTGAATCACAGGTCATTAACATATTAGTTAATTGGTAGCAGTAGCAAGCTGAAATTTCTTCAATGCAATATTGTTATTTTGTCCCGTTTTGGGCTCTACAGGAAAGATCACGATTCTTCCTCATTGCTGGTACCGCCAACCGGACCTTTTGTCTTCGCCTTAGAGATGATGAAAGTTAAGGTCCAATCAGCAGCCTTACTGTCTGTCATTACGAACCTGCTGCAGTCCAAAGACCAAACAGGAAATATTAGGGAAGATGTTATTGTTCTGCTCTATATCTGCTGACAGTTTGGCTCCTGCTCCTCGGGACCCCCCCCCACTCCCCAGTCGCCGGCTGTTGATGTCTCAGAGCTGCCCCCCCCCGCTCTGAAAGCCCCCCTCCCTTTACACCCACCCCTCCATTTTGTAAAGTGGTCATCAAGAGGTCGCCGAGGTGATGGCAGAGTTGTAAAATGGGCCGGGGGGTCACGACCTACACCTTCCGAAGCAAGCCTACGTCCACACGGCGGCCTCGGGCCCAGCCTGCCAATAGCCAGCCAATGATAATGAATCAGATTCTTCTTAACAATAATGTGATCAATTTCTCATTTTGCTGGAAAAATGATTGCAGTGGTTGGCTGGCTGGGGGGGAGGGGGTGGTCAGTGACCTGCCGCTAACCCCCTTCCTCATTATTCATATCAGGAATGGAAGGGGATGTAAAAAGGAAAAGGAAAAAGGAATAGAGGAAGCCAGTTTTTTTTGGGGAGGGGGGGTGCAGGAGATCAAATCGAGCTAATTATTACTTAGAGGGGACAGCCCCCCTGGCCGGCCTCGGGAATATGGCTCCCTAGGGAATCTGAGGAAAATAGCTCCAGCTACTGTTATGAATGATGGTTTCATGGCCACCATGGGCTCATGCGCAGGTGTCACAGCTGGAAAGTGCCTGCCGGCCAACAGCATCCCCCTGGAGTCCCCCTGGAGGTTGTGTGCCAGACGTATGGAGCGTATGCAAGTTGCTAGCAACCACATGCAGAGTTCGCCTCAAGTGTCGGGTCAGGAGGGCAAGTGAGCCCAGCCGACTTATCGGTGGTGCTGCCAATCAAGGTCTGACGGCTGCATTGGTCTCCCCCTGTATTCAGGCCTCCCGGCCACCTCAGTGTTTGTGTAGCTTGTTAAATAAGGCTCTGTATGTTGGCTATGCATGGAGAACAAGGACAGGGTTACGCTGGGGTATTAGGGGAGCAGTCAGACCCTCGGCCGGTGTTGCAGTGACAGGACCATGAGCGAGCCACCCCAGAAGGTGCCGCACCATCACCCTGCCAGTGTATTTACGCCGTCAGACCCTCGGCCGGCGTCGCAGTGACAGGACCGTGAGCGAGCCACCCTAGAAGGCGCCACACCATCACTCTGCAGTGTATTTACGCCGTCAGACCCTCAGCTGGCGTTGCAGTGACAGGACCGTGAGCGGGCCACCCCAGAAGGTGCCGCACCATCACCCTGCCAGTGTATTTACGCCATCAGACCCTTGGCGGGCGTCGCAGTGACAGGACCGTGAGCGGGCCACCCCAGAAGGCACCACACCATCACTCTGCCAGTGTATTTATGCCGTCAGACCCTCGGCCGGCGTCGCAGGGACAGGACCGTGAGCGAGCCACCCTAGAAGGCGCCACACCATCACCCTGCAGTGTATTTACGCCGTCAGTCCCTCAGCTGGCGTTGCAGTGACAGGACCGTGAGCGGGCCACCCCAGAAGGTGCCGCACCATCACCCTGCCAGTGTATTTACACCAGGCCTCTAAATGGGATTTTTGCAGCACATGGTTCGGCTGTGTATCAAAAACGGTGACCGGTGTTACGAAGAGGTATTGGTTTTACCTTGCCCCACTCTAATCAAGTAACTTTAATCAAGAAAATGGACACTTTTAAAAGCTGTTGTTCTTAACCCTACTAATTGCTAGCATTTAATTAAATTGAGTCAAAGTGGGGGGGGGTATTTTAGGTAATTGGAAGATGGGCTGCTGAATTGGTAGAACCTTAACCTTCCTCAGAATGACTCAATATGAAAGGCATGTGCCCCCCCCTTGTTTTCCATGCTTTGCTTTTGCACCTTTGATTCTCAAACGTACACGTTCAGGTTCCCAGAGGCAACTTTTGTCATTTATGAGCTTACAGCTTTAGCCACAGCAGGGTGTTTTATTAGAGCATCTCAGGTCAGGTATCTAGCTGAGGTGGATGACAGTAAGGTCCCTCCAAGGCACAAGTGTCTATAAACTTTCTTTGGGGCAGACTGAGAGGGGCATGTGTGCATCCGTGCTTGGCTGGGATGGGAGGTTCTCTGGGGATCTGCGGACACATGGACAGTGTTGAGTAACAGTTGACAAATCTCCTGCTGCTCTGCTGAAAAGTTCCGTTTTCTGATCCTTCAGCGCTGAAACTGTAAAATGAGTAGCAGGGAGTGGCAGACAACAGCTTGGGGCTTACATAAGTTTCAGTGCTGAAATTTAGAGTTCTTTGCACTAAGCATACACCGGACATGTGTTTAGTGCATATTTACTCAAGATATTTACTCTGTGGGCTAATGTTTCTAGAAGCTTATGGATGCAAGTTTTATATTGTCACTGCCCTATGAAAAACACGTATTTTCTAAAACCTGTTATTTCAGAAGCGTAAAAAAAAAACATTTACAAAATAAATCTAAAGCACGATGAGACATGCTTAGTACCACAAATAGAAACTACACAGCCACCAGTGACTGGTTTAGTGTTTTAAATGGTCTATTTGCTAGTTATCTACTTATTGATATCGTTATTAAAACGAATTATTATAAAACAATCTGTACAAAGGACCATCATAAACACAAGTGGTAAGTAGCACAAACATAAATAATAGTTAAACAGAAGACTTTGTAATTCATCTTTTCACTGGTAAGTTAGATGTCAAACGCTGGCAGTAGACTGAGGCGAAGTGCTAAAAAAAGCAGAGTAAAAAGTCACACTCATCAAGAAGTGGACAGACACGGTGTTCATCGGACAGCGATGACATGCTATACATTATGACTGCCATCATTATTATTTTGACCTATTTTGTTGCTCACAGTGACCAGCAACATCTAGATATGTGTCCATGGAAACATTACACTATAATGAAAACAACATGTTAAAATTAAAATGTCTTCATTGTTCCGCTGAAGATGACGTTGTAATTTCCATTGTCCCGAGATTGGGAGCTGCCTGTGTTTTGTGATTTTTAGGAAACAGACTAATGAGAATCAGGAGGACGGACATGAGGTTGGCGTTCCCTGATGGAAGGTGTAGATTTTTCATGCTAGTTATTTTATCCCCATCCTTTAAATTAGCGGTTCTGTACAAAACTGCCAGAGGAGAGTACAGAAACAGACACGGACCTGTAACAATAGGACTCTTCCCAAAGCCAGTGAGAAAACTATTCAGTTACTGTAGGGCCTGTTATTTGGGGTCTGCCCTGTGAGGCCTGCTCTTTGAGGCCTGCTCTGTGAGACCTGCTCTTTGGGGTCTGCTCTGTGAGGCCTGTTCTTTGGGGCCTGCTCTGTGAGGCCTGTTCTTTGGTGCCTGCTCTGTGAGGCCTGCTCTTTGGTGCCTGCTCTGTGAGGCCTGTTCTTTGGTGCCTGCTCTGTGAGGCCTGCTCCTTGGGGTCTGCCTTGTGAGGCCTGCTCTTTGGTGCCTGCTCTGTGAGGCCTGCTCTTTGGTGCCTGCTCTGTGAGGCCTGTTCTTTGGGGCCTGCTCTGTGAGGCCTGCTCTGTGGGGAAACCTGTGAAAGGTTAACCCAGCCCCTGGGGAGCCACCAGATACACAGCTCGCCTTTTCCTGTGATAGGAGAACAATCTCTCTCCTGTGAGTCTCACTCTTTCCATGCTGTTATCGTGGCCTGATAATAGCCAGCAGATCCCAGCCTTTCTCAGAGTCCTCACTAACAAACTGTCTGTGTGTGTGGTGTCCGTGTGGAGAGGAGTCTGAATTTGGAGGGAATCATATCCAAATACTCGTCAGCAGGGCTGCAGTGGGGACGTGGATGGATACCTTAGCAGTTTCATGGCCCTTGAATACATGAACGCATAAAATTTTGAAATTATATAATGGTATGGAGAGGGGGCACTCAAGGTGCCATTTTGTCAGGGGGGCCAGGATTTCTAGCTCCCTGCTCACTACTGCCTCCTGTACTGTGAGGTATTTACTGTCACCCGCCGGGGGAATAAAGTCATTGTGACTGTCACTAAGAGGTGGCTCTTACACGCAGAAAGGGCTGGGTGACATGACACAGAACCACTAAGGCGACTAATGTATTAATTATTGTTTTTTTATGTGGTAGAAAAGTGGTTTGCAAATGGCAGGATGAGGCGAGACCATCTTCGTGGTTCACAGTCATATCGGAAAGCAAACAGACATTTTCTGATTGGTCACCGTGGTTTATCTGAAAGCCTTCCTTGTGACCTGAACTGCTTTCCTTTCCTCCAGCGATCGAGGCCCAGTGGAGTTAGAGGAACAGCCCAGAAGGGAAACGGAGATGCTAAAAAGTGTTTCCCGTGACGCAATCCGAGGACCCGGTCCGGGTGGGAAAACCACCCAGGTGTCGCCTGCACTAGACAGCCATGTGTCTAGAGCCCATCTAGAATGAGTGGGATTTCTGCCCTGCGTACTGCAGCCTATCTTAAGAGCCTCAGCCCCGGACGATTGTCCGAGACTAAATATAGCGCCTTTCCGGCTGGTGAGTGTCGGCTCCGCGGTTTGGCTTGGCTCTGCTTCCGGACGAGCTGCCAGAGTAAACCAGCCGAGCCCAGAGCTAAAGCGAAACAGCTGTAATGCAGAACTGGAGGATTCTGGGCTTGGATTTGCATACGCGTGCGTGCGGCCGTGTTGGTGTGCATGTGTATGTGTGTGCGTGTGGTTATGTCTGTGTGGATTACAAATGTGGAAATATCCCCCACAATGTAATAAAACCTGTTTTTTTTCCACATTGTGGAGACCATTTTTCAGGTTCCCACAAAGATCTGTGAATGCTATCAAAAAGTAAAAATGCAAGAAGCTTGGTCACTTATGTTTTGTTTGGTTACTTGTGATTAAGGTTAGGGCTGGGTAGGGGTTAAGGTCGTCATGTTGGGATTAGAGTTTTCCCCATAGAAATGAATGGAGAGTC
>JAABNX020000008.1:12463805-12479462 GCA_015163995.2 Mormyrus lacerda
ACCCAGCCCAAGCTTCTCAGGTACAGTGTCCACCCCCCCAAGTCTGCTTCCAGAAAGCAAGCTCTCACAATCTTCTTCTTACTGCTGTGTTTACATCAGGGCTGGGGAAACAGATGGGGTCCACCAGGCATACCTGTACACAGGTGAGGAACATGACACTCAAACAGGCCAAATGGCCATATGGGTCAAGCATGAGATACTCCTACGCTGCTTATTTCGCGGATATAAGATATTTTCTTCTCTCTTTTTTTTTGCGTTCCAGTATAGCATGACGATGCAAAGTTTGTGGGAGTGTTACTAGGATGAACAGCTGTGAATGGGGACTTCATATCATTGGGCAAAAAATGACCACGGGGGGCCAACTTGAGCCTTGAGAGGGGCGCTGTGGGGCACTAGAGGGGGGGGCGTGACAGTGATGATGATGAGTGTTGTTTCTTCAGCTAAGAGAGAAAAAAGAATGGGTAAATATTCTTTAAGATGTTATTTTACTGCAAGTTGTAACCCAATCTGTTTTTAATGTATTTTTAACTCTGACAAAACACCTCTTTCTCTGTTACATGGAGAGTTTTAGCACAACAAATTTCCCATAACCTAAATAAAATTTCATATAAAATCATACTTAATGGTCAAGGAGACGATCTATCTGGAGATTCATACATAGACTATTCCACTGACCATTGCCTGAATTTGAAGTACCATCTCATCTGATCAAAAGCCTTTGGTTGAGGTGATCAGGGGGTCAGACTTAGTTCTCATTATTGCTGGGAGACAGTCGTTTTCAACATTTTTTGTATGTATATCCTATTAAGGTTTTTAAAGTGCTTTTTGATAATTGTGCTTTGTACCTTTATAGCTCTTTCGTCTATTCCCAGTTCAATTTCCTCTTTTATCCGACGTTTGAAATATCGATTTCTGACAGATAAAAGCAAACATTATAATCTCACCAGCAAGCACGCAGTCAGCCAATCGCGCCTATGCGATGCATGGGGGACTCATCTGCGTCCGTTCATTGCGTTTTCATCAGCCGAATTTACTTACTGCTTTTCGTATATTTATGTAAAACAGCTGTCCCTCGATGGGGCGCTGATATGACCGATTCCCGGCGTGTTTCATCCGCTCCCCCTCCCTCGCCGCGTGTTTTGAGAGGCGGCGCTGAGTCTCCCGCGGCGTTTCCGATGATTGCGGGCGCTTAAGCGGCTGTCAGACACATCGGGAATAACTATGATTTATCTCCGCGGCGGTTTATGGAAGTTTAGTGTTTTCAGTTAACCCGGGCACTCGGAAGCCGCTTCGCGCTGCCACTCCGTCACATTAACCGGAATCAATCACGCTTTGATTCCCCCTATTAAAGAGCAGGGCGCTGTAAATAACTCCCGGCTCTGGGAATCCGCGTCCGCTTGCGGGGACTGAGGTCTTCGCTCATAAAGGCAGGTTGCGGTACGTAAGGTCAGATAAACTGGGCATTGAAGAAATAGGTTAGTGATGTGAAGTCTAGGCGACTTGGCGAATGATCAAACGATGACAATGACGATAAAATAACAGAATACGTATGCAGGGCTGCCAACAGTCATGCGTCCCTATAGTGACACTAGCGCCACGCAAGAAATCGTACGCTAAACATATAGCATTCCATTATATACCTGAAATTAGCCACATCAAAAGCATTGAGATAAGTTGCAAACCCTATAGGACGACTTACAAAACTGTGACACAAGCCTACATGTATGTACGTGTGCATGTTGTGCATCATTCGTCTGGATTCGAAAGTCTCACTCCAGCCAGTCATCCTGCGTGTCATTGTGGGAAAATCAAAATTAAAGTAGGCCTAATCCTTTAACCTTAAATTAAAATGTAAGTCACTGCTAGGGCTCCGTTACTTACATGCGGTGCGGGTTGTGCGGGGGTCGAGTCCCACTGCGGAAACGCTAAGGTTTGTTTTCAAGTAAATTGTTATTTCTCTCTATATCTCTCTCTCTCTCGCTCCCTCTTTCTGCTGCACTTCGGCCGAAGTTTAATGAAAACGCAGCCGATGCTGACAATGTTGCTGATGTCTAAGCAATTCTACGGACAGAGTATCTGTCCTGTCAGTTTTTTTTTTAAAAGAAATGCCTTACCGTAAGATATGCCTAACCTCAAAGAAGATCTATCGGCTGTGCTTTTCATTTTTTTCGCTTGTTTTTCTGTTTTCCGCTGCAGCTGTGCAGACACTATGTACGATTTACTGCAAACATTTGACCAGCCCGGGCCACCCATATTGACTTTGTTTGACAAGTGTAATCCTTTTCTTCTTCTAAGTCACTTCTATTCAGCAATCAATCACGGCATCAATGCCTGCAGACTACTATGAAGTGAAGGCTGACTCTTCGATCATCAGTAAGGGAGCCTATATGCTCTCAGTATAATATAGTGATTGATTCATGTTCAAAGAAATCTTAAGTGGTTCGATGCATTTGCTGTAATGTGCCATTTGTTGACTACGGATTTTTTTTTTTTTTTTTTTTTGCAGTCGGACCCCAGCTATTTTTAAAGGAAGAGAAACTAAAAGACCACCGTGATCGACCAGGTTTATTTGATCTTGCAAATTTAATTTCTACGGTCATATTTTTCGCCTCTTAAATTAACATCGCTTTATGGAAATGGGATACACGTTACGCATTATTTTAGATTTCGACGCAGTAACGAAGGGGCTGGTTTTATGCGTCTCGTGCAGTAACTGAGACGCGTCGTTATGTGCGGGGACGCACATTTTATATGATTTTATTCTGATGATTGTATTTAAGGATGTGGTTCAGGTTGAGTGCTTTTCCAAGCATCGAGCAGCACAGAATATCGCGTTGTAACGCCAACCTCTGACGCGTCCAGCTCTTAAAAGTGGTCTCTACACTTTAAAACAATCTCCAGTTTATAGCACACCTAAATTGAGCCGCAGCAAGGAGGATGCTTTGTACTGGCATAACCGTCCTGTTGCTCTAATGTGTAATTTAACACACACAAACTTGATTTTACCGGAGTGTAGGAGGGTCTCTGTGTTCATAATCTCACAAAGCTGGGTCGGCCTGCAGGATCAGCGCTTTGGGCTGGTGCAGCCTGACCCATTTTGCACCAGCAGGTCCAAAACGGTCCAAATATTGGAGGAGTAAAGGAGGAACACGATGAACCTCTCACTGACATAAAACAACAGAATCAGTGCGGGAAGCAGACCAAATAAATGCTGGTTTGAGTTCTCCTGGGGGCAGCGCAGTACCCAGAAGCCAAATACTTAATCCGAGCTGCCATAATTTTTTTTTTTAAGTAATTCAAATATTTTAGGTGATATTGTTTGCTGAAAAGTGAGGATAATATTAATAGTACTGGTTTTATAATATAAAGTTTTAAATATGAAATTGGATGTGTAATTTTGATAATTTTTTTGAATGATCACTACCTCGTTTATAAAGACTCTTTCCCAAAGGAACCATCACAGTCCTGCAGGAACCACAACTTTGGTCCAGTCTCATCTTCTTGGTGGTTCTAACCCCCTTACTGCACAGACAGACCCCACACTGGCTCCACTGGCCTATATGCTTGTAGTCTGTAAATGTGGGTTGTATGTGGGGGCAGATCTACAGCTTTAGGGACATATTGAAGGAAGTGAAATAATTATGGGCAAGACAATATCACTGACCCCTAGAATGCAATATCGTGTCTCTTTTGTCCACGGTTCTGCCATCTTCCCAGTGGGCAAAATTGCATCTTTTCACTCTTAACTCTCTTAAGGATGTCCGTGCTATTAGGAGTCAGTGAGGTGTGACATTTTCTCTCTCTTGCCTCCCCCTTCCTTCATTCCTTCTTGCTTTGTGTTTTGAGGCGATCTGCGGGCAGGTGGGCTGTTGCAGAGGAGGGGCAGGGCCATCGAAGCATTCTGGGCAGAAGCCGGCGGTGGACTGGCGCCCATCTCTGCGGGTATCGCCGTGGCGGCAGGTGTCGGACGCCCGTGTCAGCTATTCGCTCCAGACAAATCAGCGGTAAGGCACACTAGTGCCGTTGTTAAGACCTACCACCACGGTCACTGCACAAAAGCCCTCTCAGGTGTGATGGGAGGACGAGACAGTGCCCCCTGCTGGCTGCTTTAGCCTTAACGCTCTCACTGATCGATATAGTCCTGCTGACCTTAATTGGACGAAAAAGCAAGGCAGCATTCTGACTTCACAAAGTTATCTGACAGCGCGGTAATCCTCTTCTGTTTAATTGAATAGATAACAGAAATAAACCAGAATACCTCTCCGCCATGCTGGTCTGTCTCTGTACCAGCTCCACTCTTCTTTGTGTCTAGGAAGGATTGTTACAGACATCTATACTTTTTATCATTTGCCCACTTACCTAAAGGGCACTGGCCTTTATAGACTGAAAGTTAAATCTCTGTGTCTCCAGAGTACTGAATCCATCAAACACAAGCAAAATTGTGCTAGTATTTTGAAATTCCTGCATAGATGTATTTCAATTTGGCTGTTCCTGACATTCTTGAGTTGGCTCTAGAGGAATCTGCCCCCTTAACAAACTGCCTTGTGCTTAAATGTGTGGGCCAAAAGGGACAAAGCTGGTACTTGGGGTCTAGGTCCTGTCCGGGTGTGTGTCTGTATTTCCATGTTTGTCCTGGTACTGGGCCAAAAGGGACAAAGCTGGTACTTGGGGTCTAGGTCCTGTCCGGGTGTGTGTCTGTATTTCCATGTTTGTCCTGGTACTGGGCCAAAAGGGACAAAGCTGGTACTTGGGGTCTAGGTCCTGTCCGGGTGTGTGTCTGTATTTCCATGTTTGTCCTGGTACTGGGCCAAAAGGGACAAAGCTGGTACTTGGGGTCTAGGTTCTGTTTGGGTGTGTGTCTGTATTTCCATGTTTGTCCTGGTACTGGGCCAAAAGGGACAAAGCTGGTACTTGGGGTCTAGGTCCTGTCCGGGTGTGTGTCTGTATTTCCATGTTTGTCCTGGTACTGGGCCAAAAGGGACAAAGCTGGTACTTGGGGTCTAGGTCTTGTCCGGGTGTGTGTCTGTATCTCCATGTTTGTCCTGGTGCAAATTTCACAATTTCCCATTCAGTTTTTAATTCTTTGGGGAAAACGAGACCTCAGGAAAAACTACTTTGTATCACTTGGACTCAATTTAAACCAATCCTGCTAATATTATTTTGCAATCAACATATTAAGCAGTGACTCACACTGTTATTATCTGTATAATATAGTGAAATTTTTGTAGGCGCGTGGAAGTTTCAGTGATTCCACTGGCAATTTATATGTGTTCGAGTTCAGCGTAAAGTCCATACAGAAGTGGTCAGACCTTTACGTGGGTCTGAGATTGTGAGGCTAGATTTTGGGGTTTGTAATAGATGCCGGACTGAGGAATTGGGAAATGTTACAGGTTAAGAAAGGATGAAATTGTACAGTTTACACAACACCAGGGATCCTGTTTAAATTTGACTAAAATGTTCTAAATAAACTGTTTGCTGAAATGTAAAGGGATATGTTTGTGCGTGTCTGTCTATACTGTATACAAGGGGGTAGGAGAGAGGTTGATAGTGGGGAGACACAACTTAAATGCAAAGGTCAATTTATATGTGGGGGGATGAATGAAATTAAATATTCGTGGTTACATGCCTCCCCCCCTTCCCCCGCCCCGCACCCCTGACCCTATGCCCCTGACTGTATATGTATAGGTTTTGCTGTGTGAGTTACTGAACATAGGGATTTAGTTATACTGGCCTAAACCGTGAAATAAAATAATTAAATTGAGTTTATGATATAATCTTGAAAATACTGCAGGGGGCGCTGTGTTTGCAGGTCTCGGCCCAGGAGAGCCCCTGATTTTAACACAAGCAAACTGCTTCATCGCAGCAGCCATAAATCCACAGTAAATTTTGTTCTCATTGCTTTAACTTTTTTCCCAGTTTGTTTATTTTCGCCAAGGCTGGACAATCATTATCCTTGAAGAAGCAGCTCCGGTGCTGAGCTTCTTCCCCCTTGTTTATTTAGCCAGAGACCGTCCGATGTTTATAGTCTGCCATTAAAAACAACCGAAGTCATTTGAGGAGGTAATTTCAGTGGAGGGGAGAAATGCTTTCAATCAATGCTACTGGACTCTGCTTATCTAGGTTTTTTTTCCAGCAGAGCAGCACACATTTCATGGTGTTCGGCGGTGCCTGTACCCGCACAGCCCAATAGCCCATGCAGAGGGCGCCGTCGGTACTCAGTAATTATTGTAATTATCAGTGCTTCTGCGGCCACCCCCACTAAACAGCAATCACCACTTCAGACTGCCACAGGGAGAGAGCGATTCGTGCCGGAATGTAGAATCGGACCGTGGTCATGAGCTGTTTTTATATAAGAGCTCCCTCCCCCTCAGAGATCTACAGTGTTAGGATGTTTAGGTTAGAAATATAATGGGTTTATTTGGGGATTTATCAAAATCAATAATTAATGTATACAAATGTCATAATCAAAACCTGATCCATAATACAGTAAATTAAAACTCAGCTTGGGCCTTCTTGACAATTACTGATGATCTGTAACACATTTCATCTGTAACACATTTCAGAGACCGTCTAGATCACAGGCGTTTGTACCTCCCCCCCCCAGGTGGCCCCTAGGTGTCATTAGGTGGGGGATGGGGGGATGTTTTGCCCCCTTTAAGTTACATAAATCTCCATGTATATCAGTTGAACACTTTTATTAACTCAGTTCTGGTAATCACACTGCTTTATAGAGTTTATAAAAATGTAGAGTCATGCACTCTGAGGACCTCGAAGTCCAGGCGTTCATCACTGTTTGGCTGTAAGCTCTGAGAACAAGATGTGCTTTTAAAAAAAAAAATCATGTCATTTGTTAAAGTCATCTGTAGTGAAAAGAAATCTGGGCTTTTAACTGGCTGGATCTCCAGCTTCATCTAACCAATATGGTTGTTTAATTAAGAATGCTTTATTTAAGTTTGGTTACCTTGAGGAAATGTGTGCATAACAGGGTATGTTGCCTGAATTACTACCAAAGAACGCCCCCTGTTGAATTGTTTGAAGTAATTAAAGAATTCATCGCTTGGTAAAAGACGTAAAGGTAATTCATTTTGCAGATTGGCAGTGTGTGTGTAATTCAGTGTGTAATCAATGACAGCAGCAGTAATTTTGTGTTACCAGAGGACATTAACATGATTCGTACCCTGTCCGTTGCACCTGTAGTACAAGTTTTGCCCTAAAAAGGCAAAACAGTATTTACACTGAGTAAAAGGTCAAAACTTTTTTGGACTGACTATCCTTATGTGTAGTAATTATAACATTTTATTCAAAACCAAGTGTAGTTCAGCCAAAATATTTTGTCTGTACATAAAACAGAGCATACGAGTTTCAGTCATAACTCAATTTTTATAAAATATGCAGCTACATGCTTTGCCTTTGCACGACAGGGTGCATGTTCTCAGCATGTGTGACCTTTTGTGTGTGTTTTTACTGTCGTTGTGGCTTGTGTTTATATATACACATATTCTACATGGGAATAATGAGGGGGCAAGTCCCTAATTGGTGGCTTGCAAGCATAAGGTTAGGGCTGCACTGGGGGGGGGGGACATTATTTGTCTAGCTGTTCAGGTGTCCCGACTTAGGCCCACACAGAGTTAAAGTCCTGGTTGGTGCCCTGGGGCGTTCCGCTTTTCCCCACGGCTGACAGGGCCAGGCGTGCAGCCATCCAAAGGCTAAGTGCGGCCCGAAGGGAGGGAGGGACCGAATGAACGGGAGGTATGCCGGAGCACAGTGCCCCACAGTGGCCTGGTGGGAGCATCAGGTGGATTGACCTCTGCCTACCTCCCTCTGTGGATCGTGGCCCAGCCCCTTAATGGTGCGACACAACGGTGCCGTGAAGCCCCGCCCCCTCAAGCTCATCGGCCAGTGTTTACAGTGTGATCGCGCATGATGGATGCTCTGTTGATACACATTGAAACCTGCATATTTTCATTATCGGCGCAGCCCACAGAAAGGTTCCATCACAGAGGGGCCTCATTAATCTGAGACCATGCGACACTACAGAACCCTGTGTGGTTAAATGTGGAGGGTGAAACATGGGATGTGTGGGGTGCTCCGAATGGCCCTCATCTCTAGGGTTGGCGGCAGAGGTGGACATTTCAGTTCCAGAAAGTAAATATCCAAACCAGGATTTTGTTTCAACCAACCAGTTCAGCGCTCTGTCACTGTGACTCTTTATACTCAACTGGTTGGCCGTAATGCTACCTGAGCTACATTTTCATAGTTTTAATGGAAGCTGTGACCCGGTGACTCTTATGAGGAAAGTAATCAGGGTATTTAGAAGAGTTTTGGGATGGTTTGTAGGAGCATGAACTAGACCTGGGTGGTATTACAAAAATATGGTATACCGTCTTGGTCTTTTGATCAAGCAAAATTTATCCTACAAATTTATTATGACTGACAAATTCACAATATTAGAATAGTGTTGCTTTTGAAAATACCATGAAGATGCTGTACACGGTCTACGTCTGGATTGGTTGGCAGTACGAAAAAGTACAATACCACCCAAGTTTAGCATGAACTGGCCGCTTGACACACTGGGGCTGGAGTTGGGTGGTGGTTGAACTTTGTGTTCCCAGAGTATGTAGTAGCGGCGTGGAGTGTGGAGGTGGGGGGGTGTTTGTGGAGTTGCCTTGACCCCCATGTTTTACGGGCCGTTTTATGACACGTCGCGGACGTCTTACCTAGCATGTAAAAAGTGAGACAAAGCAGAGGACCACTTTCACTGGCTAATTGTTGGTCATAGGATCGCTCCAAAGGGCTGTATCAAAGGACCGGCCACCCCCGCTGCAGCCAGGCCTGCACTCAGCTCGTTAGACGTGGGGGTCATTAAAACCTACCTGTCTCTCCTTTCCTGGGGGGATCTGTTTTCCAGAAGAAAGGCTCATAAAGCCAACCCAACACCCTCTTTCTGAGACCGGGATATATGGGCTCATTATGTACTTCCAGCAACAGGTCATTCCCTCTCATTGGCGATTTTTTGTGATAGGAAGCGAGGCCAAAGGCCAACCAGCGCATGGTTTGGTGTCTCTGGGCATAGTCAAGCGGAGGGGGAGGGTGGATCAGAGAACAGCCCATGAGCTCCATCCTTGGATGAATGTCCAGGTTTTCCAGCAGCCTTACTGTGCTTTTGTTGTTATGCATCCAAAGAAAACTGTGCTGGTCGCATAGAGGAGTCAGCGCCCCCTTTCGAAGTGACCACATGAAGGCGTAGCTGTACGCTAAGAGGCCAGAGGCCACTTGCGTAGCTCATAATTTCACTCGTTTGTACAGCTGGATCCGTTATTGAAGTAATTTAGGTACCTTATTTGACATTATGGAGTAGCAGTTTCCCTCTAGGGACTTGAAATGGTGACCTTTTCATCTCTTAACCTGTACGATTGCTGCGGCGCAGAGATAATCTGTTATTGTATATGACTAATCTATGAAACAGCAACTCTTTCCTGAGCGGGCCAGGGCGGGGGTGTGGGAAATAGGACACTCGTAAGTCTGTTTACTGTGCTTTTCTAAGAGGCGCCTTGACATCGTTCATAGGCTCTGAATTCTTCAGGGCGCACTTTGGATAATCTTAGTGATTCAGCGACGTGAGCAGCGCACTTTGGGCTGCTTGGGCGGGGGGGGGTCTCTCAAATGAGACTCGTATGCTCTTGAGTGGGATTGGGGGTGGGGGGTGGCTTTTCCGGGCTACTGTTGTTGAAATAACTAGGAAGGTTTTTTTTTTTCGTTTTCAGTAAAAAGCAGTTAAAATCAGATAGAGAGCTCTCTGAGATACTGATAAACTGGTTTTCCACTTTGACCATTATTCTTACTGTTACCATTCTCCTTCTTAAATTCCCGCTATTACCATCTATTTTGGGATTTAACTGCAGCCAGAGGGAAGAAGGGCTTCTTTGTTGTGTTTGAATCAAAAGGAATTTGAACTATTGTGGGTAAATTCAAGGAAAATCAAAGCATATCTTATCAGCGCTTATACGGGGGGGGAGGGGGGTGGTGTTTATTAAACTGCAGTGCAGCCGAAATTGCAAGTGGTTCACAGCCAAAAGAGCTGCAAAGACAAACGTGCATTATTTCAGTAAAATGAAGATGCTGGACGGGGCAGAGGTCTACTAACAAGAATGTGTTCATGTGCTGACAGGCGTGTTGGTATCCAAGCCAGGGGACGTCTCAGAGATACCCACATCACCTGCCTCATTCAAACCCGGTGCCGATCCTGATTTATAGCTGTTCATATCCGCTATTGGTGAGTATTGCATGCCATCGCTCTGATTGGAGCACACTGCATGCGGAAGTATCTTGGATTAATGCGCTGTGAGTATTTCAAAATGAGTATTTTGTTTTTAAAAGCATTTAATCTCAGTGTTTAATATTTAATCTAATGTCAGAATGTTAGCAGTACTGTGGCTTCCCTGGAAATGACTTTAAGAAGCGCAGTGTGTCACAGTTTGTTTCTGAAGCCCTTTGGCGTAAATACTGAGCTCAGGACTTCTGGTTGTGATCAGAAGGTCTATGGTTCAAATACCATCTTTGGCAGAATAATCACATGTCTGTTGGGTCCTTGAGCAAAACCCTTGACTTCCCAAAATGCTGCCGGGGCAACGGATAAATGGCCTGACCTTGCGCTTAGATCTCAAGCTTCACACTCAACTGTAAATGTGTGTCTCGAAGGAGAGCATGATGGGACATGCAAGAAGAAGCATGTTAATGTATTTGTGCGTGTGCAAGTTCCAAATAAAGCATAATTTCTGCCAACTGGCTTGATTTGCTTGCTTGTACTGTCTCACATACTGTTTCACAGACTGACATCATCCTTTCCTGTGTTTGTGAAGCGATGCCTCACACAGAGGATTGGTGTGGATCACCTATCTGAGCAGCATTATTCTGATTGGCTGTACGTGGTTGGGCGGGCCTTCTTACCAAACTACTGATCATCTCACCATGGACCCGGCCAGGGCCACAAGCGTGACTCTGGGTGTGTCCTGACTTGGCTCCTGGTATTTCGGACCAGGGCCACGGTTTTCAGAGAGAGGGTGTTTCCCACCCTCTGCACTCCCTAATCGACGGCAAAAGGGCCCCTCATCCCCACCCCCAGATCTCCTCCCATTGCCCTGGGAGCGAGCAGATTACGTCTAACACAATTATGATTGATGTTATCAAATTACATCTCTCACGTCAAGCGAGGCTCCTGGCCTCCCCCACCCCCGCCACCATGAAATGGACCATCCTAGCTCACCTATCTGGGTTCACTAAAAGACTGTGTCAAATATGCCAGGAGCAGGTTAACTAGAAAAACATAGGGGTGAGGGTTCAAATCCTGGCTGTTGAAATCCCCTGTGTTTCAAAGCAGCATTTGCTCTGATGTGATGCAATCCTGCCTTCTGGCCCATCTATCCAGACCCCCATGACCCTGCTCAGGATCAGTGTACAGTGGGCAACCTCTCCCCCCTACAAGCTCATATTTCTTAATGCCGGGACCTGATAGTATATCTGCATTAGCACGATGCCTTTATCTAAAACACTACTGCAGGGGCAGTTAGCTCTCATCGGCCTTCGGGTTGGAGGCCCGTGTCCTTAATCGCTACACGGGTTCCTGCCACGTATGAGAACCGCAGGGATCGATGCTCAGCCTGCAAATGATCGGGCCCAATTAATATCACCAGCAGCCCATAAGTCGTGGGCCGTATCGGCAGCTGACATCGCCGGCCTTAATATCTCGCTAAGTAATTTAATGGTCTCCTTCTGAAATGCTGTATGAGGATTTCCCGCTATCGACTTTCGATTTCCCTTGCGACATGCTCGCGGCCGTGGTTACTGAGGCAAGCTTTTCATATTTAGCCTTTCATATTTACTGTCAGCTCCGAGCTTTCCCCTGCCAAATACTGTGTGCTACATCGACTTGCTGTAACCTCGGATTTCGCTGTGAGATGTGAATGAGAATTAATTTTATTCAGACCTCGGAGCTACTGTATTCTGCTGAGACATAATTAGCCATGAACACCGTGATCAAGGGATCGGCAATCCAATTAGGCTAATTATATTTTCCTCTTATTGTGTCTTATTTCCTGCTCATGAGGCGATGCAGAGAAAATCAAGGTGGGCAGAGAAAAGTGTTTTAATGTATAAATGGGTATGACATGATTAGGGGTGGTGTGTAGCTGTTAGGGCTCTGTGTGTATAAACAGGAGGTCACTGTTGACTTAAATGTTGTCACGTTAAAATAATACCAACACAACTGGAAATTAAGAAGATGCATTTCAAGCTGCTTTAAAAAAAAAAACCTTGCTACCTGCCTCCTCACTGCAAGGGGTTTTGCTGCAGAGGGTTAGGACATGTCAGAGCTGGTAGAATGATGTCACTCCAGGGACTGTCTGACCTGCCTTCTCAAAAATCATCATCACTTTAGATGAAAGCAACCATTAAATAAATAAGATGTAAATATCAAATGAAAATTTCAGTTATATGTATAGCTATGCGTATTTTTTAAGAGCTTCTCACTAATGTATGTCCATGTATGTCATGCTTGCATGTTATACGCGCAAAGTGCTCGCCATGTTCTACTTGAGCTCTTCCTTGGATTTATATGCTTTCCTCAGTCCTTCCCCTGTTCTTTTACATCTTACTCCAATACATTTGTTTAGACGACCGTCCTTTTCTCCAAGGCGATATCCAACTGAGGATCAGCGATCTGGTTCAGATCGAGTCCCTAGAGCCGCTGGTTAATGGGTATTGCTCAGGGGCCCAGCACTGTTATGACTAAACCGCCAGAAGCTTCCAGCTACACACCTCTAGTCTGCTAGTCATTCATTCATTCCCAGTAACCATGGGGTGGTCAGTTTCAAAATTACAATTTTTAATTCCCCTGGCAGCCTGCAGATATTAAAGATGTCATCTTTCCTTAACGGGCATCCCGTTAGTCACAAAAGGAATGTTTGTGTTGTCTCACAAACATGCGCCTGGTGGGAAATCAGTTACGTGTGAGTCCAAGTCAGCAGTGGATTCCCATGAGAGTATAAATGATAACTGCAAGCCTTTTAAAATCCATTTTCCAGTCCCTGATTCAATTTAGCGGTGTCATCACAACCACGCAGATCAGGCTTCTGTTTATTCATGTATAAAAGGGGAGAAGCACTAAACCCAATACACTAATGATCCCCGCTGTCCACTGGCTAAACTGATCCTGAGCTTTTATTAAATTTATACTGCTACATGTCAGTAATAATTAGTGGTTTTTTGGTCTTGTGATTCATGACTGAAAATGATTAAAAATGGTGTACTGCTAGATTTACAGCATGTGTGAGAGACCCACTGACTGAAGTAACAATGCACGTTGGGATCCTACCCCCCCCACACACACACACTCACACACCAAAAAAATAACTTGTACGGCAGCCAGCTCCCACCATGGGAGGTGCAGCACCCGGAGGACCGATGATCATAAATGTCATGCCGCAGAGGCATGTTTAATGAGGCGGGGCGCCGTGGTGAGGGGGTGCCAGTGGCAATCTGCGGGGGAGGGGGGGGGCAGGGGGCTTAAGGTAACCTGCTGATGGGAGGATCTCTGTTGCATATGGAGCTTTCTGTCAGATGGAGGAGGTCAGTTCCACACTGTTGCCGGGATACCATAACCAGAGGGAAGTTGGCCTGGTTTCTGTCTGGTTGGTTATTCCCAAGACTAAGGGCACAGTCACAGTCCTCGTAGCTGTGAGCGCCCTCCCGTCAAGGCCTGTTGAGTCTGACATGTAACACTTTGATAGTCCTATTGGCTGTAGTTCAGGAACAGCATGTGTTTAACATCCTCCTGGTATGTTAGATTTAGGATGTGGGGAGTGGGGGGGGAGGGGGGGGGCTAGGTGGAGCCTGACATGTAGCTTTTTTTTAAACAAATATGTAACGTTTTCCCAGGTAATTGAAAGTATCCTTCAGAGGGTCCTATGGCTGACGCCAATCATCCTAGCAGCTTTATGGTGACATTATGCTGCTCCTGTCGCGCGGTAAGATGGCTGAGCTGTACGTTGCTGAAGCAGTGCGTAAATCGACCCCCCCCCCCACAGCACTGTTGATTTTTCCCCTGGAGCGGAGGCTTGGCCCGATCATACGCAGCGAGTTCGCGGGAGTTAATAAGGTCCTGCTGGGAAGCGCCGGGTGACAAACGGGCCGCCCGCTGCGTCCTGCTTATTATCGCTACCGTGTGGTATAAATACACAAACGTGCGGCGTGAGCCGCACACCCTTTATCCGCGCTATCGCTCTCCTTAAAGTACTCATTTGCATCAGCTGAGTACCCATGAATCACCACGTGCTGTCCCCAAACCAAATATTTATCCGCTTCAAGACACATGTGACCCCGCCCCCTCCCCCCACCGTGGTCACACCGTTATTCAGCTGGGGCTGTTTCTCCCATCCCCCCCCCAAGAGACACCATTTCCCGATTGGCTAGCTGACTCCAGCTTCGCTGAAGATCATGAGGAGCTTTATAGCGACAGGCCACAGCAGACGATCCAGCTCCTGCACCTACGTGACGGCGTCCATGAGGGGTCCCAAAAACTAATCACTCAAAATACCTAGAAAAAAAATATCAATCTATTGACCTCTGGCACCTCCCCATGGTCGACAACTTTCTGAAAATCCTGAACCTGGCTGTCTGGTTGGATACAGGAATTTCCCAGTGTGAGGGGTAGTAACACTAAATCCAGTCTGTGTGTGCCGTTATACAGTTGTGAGCAACATTTACCTGTATTCTTATCTGTTCTCAGATTTTGTTATATGTTAAGTCAGTAGTGTTATACTCTGTATGGCCAAAAGTATGTGGATACCCATAATTTTATACTTAGGCCACACCCACTGCTGACACAGATGTTTAATCATACACACAGGCACGCAATGGGTGGTCGTACAGGAGACATTAGTGACTTCCCATCATAGAACGCCTTCATTCCAGCACGTCAGTTTGCCTCTTTCTTCCCAACTACAGCTGTGCTGCTCACTCTCAAATGACGTGAATATCTGAATGAAAATGTTTGGGAGCAAGTGCAGTGAGGCAGGCCACACAAACCCACAGAGAGGGTCCTGATAACCCGGCGCCAACACCCAACCGCACCAAGACCCAACCTGAATGGCTGGAAATCCCACCGGCGATGTTTCCTTCACCAGCTAATGGAAAGCCTCCGGATCCGTCTCTCAGCGGCAAACCCGCTCGTTACCTCGAGGGCACGATTAAACACGCCGTCGGTACTGTAACCGTGCGGAGCCCGACCCGTGGGCCGTCCGGGCCAAACAATGGAGTCGGAGAAGTATCGGAGAGGTGTGGAGGGGGGGGGGCTCTCAGACAAACGATGATAAAGCTCTCGCTCTGCCGGGCCTGACAGTGAGGCGCGGGGGGGGCGGCCGGGGCTAATAAACCACAGCCGTCCCTCAGCGCGCCGTAGACGTATGCCTGGGACTGACAGGGCTATCAAAACGGAACAGCGGGAACACTGCCCCCCCCACGCTGCCTTTGCGTGACGGTACAGGGCGCTTAATAAGACACTCCATGCGGGCGGGTTTAACCACCAATGCAGTTATTACTGTTTATTAGTCTTGAATGAACAAACAGGCCCATGGGTTGGGGGGGGGGGGGGGGGGGGGGCCC
>JAABNX020000008.1:12479653-12509259 GCA_015163995.2 Mormyrus lacerda
GTGAGTACTGTATTTGATTTGAAGGAACAATAAGAGCAAACAGCAATGGTGGATTTGGGGGAGCTTGGGTCGAAGGTCAAGCACGCAATATCAGAAGAACAAGACACTCACTAACAGCAGACAATGGCAGGTAAGAGTCTCACTCCTTTCAGCATCAGCCAAGCATCTCCTCTGTTAATTATACTCATATTGCTGCCCCCCCCCCCCAACCCTGTGCATATTCTCCTTTATTTTCAGTCTTTTTCTCTCCAGTAATGGAATGTCAACTCCTTCGCGATGCCGGCGTGTCGCGCGAGGTGTTGAAAGTGACCTCTGCTCACCCCCCCAGCTTCAGGCTCCCGCGAATCAATAGGGAGCGTCTGTCAAACAAAGGAAAGAACATGTAATAAACGACAATCGGGGATCGGGACGGCGAGGAAGCTTTCTGGCGGCCGCTTGTTCGCGACAGTCATTTCCAGGTGTGGCGTATCCGGGTGGAATTCATTCGCCGGCGCCCTCCGACACAGCTGGTGATATTACTTTGTTAAAGAAATGCTTCATCTCACGGTAATAAATTCTTGTGACGGCCGTCTCGGCCAGCCGGAGATGAAGGACCAGTGCTACAGGAGTAGCACTTTTTTTTATTGCCGCTGTCTCTCAAAGCGGGGTTATATAGAAAAGCAATCTTCCTCTTCAAGCGGCAAAGTGCTCGTGGAATATTGTTACTGCCACCCCTGTATTCCCCTTTGTGAAAATGCCGTGGGGGTGTTAATGATGGAGCTGTGGGATAAAAGAATTTCATACATTTTGTTGTTGTTTTGGGGGGGGGGGGGACTCGGTGTTTATCGTAGAATGTGTTGCGAAAAATGAGCACGGAGTTATTCGCACTCTGGATGTGAACGTCGGAAGTCTTTCCGAGGAGTGAGAAGTAGCATAATGAAGCTATAGCTGGTGGTGGGGGGGGAGGCATTGGAACATACTTCACCTGCACATCTGAAAGGGTCCGGGGGGATTCGGTCTCCATGCATTCTCCCCTCCCCTCTTCCCCAAATACCCCGACCTGCTCCTTGCTCTTCATAGTAGTTTGCCCAGTGCGAGCCCCATGGGAGCCGTACGGTTTGGTCATCGCGCGATTAGTATTAATCACTTTTCTCCACAGCTCTCAGTTTTACACCCATTAATGTGGCTGCGATAATTCTTATTTTTAACATTTATTTTATTTGCTAAATCAGTTCAGGTTAAATGCTTTTCTCCAGGGTCATGGCAGAGGAGCATCTCCTGAGGGCCAAACCAAGAGGGTTTGCCTGTTTACCAGCTGGACCTCTGTGGACGTCCGGCCCTGTTTGCGTGCAGAGGGGCCCATAACCTGTCCTATGAGGCTTGTGACATCACCAGAGGGTCGGGAAACAGGTCCACATTACTCTGGCAGCACGGCTCTCCCGCTTCTCACACTCATCATGCTCGGGGACCCCAGTCCTCCCAAAAGCTCTATGTTTGTCTGAGCATTTTTCTTATAGACCATGCGAGAGAACCTGGGTGAAGCTCTCATCCAACCTACCCTCACACTTGCGTCTGGCCAGGTCAGCGTAAACCTCACACCGCGCTCATATCCTTTTCCACGGCACTGCATCGATTCTGCCGAAATCCAATCAATTTCAAATGGTTCTGACATTCAGATATGACCTTAAAGCGGGGCGATCCGTGAGCTATGATTAGGATTAAACTTTTCCTAATGAGCCTATTATTCTTCCACAGGGGCATCAGAGGAGACCTAGCAAGAGCGGGTCGGTAAAAATTAGATCAATTATACTAAATTATACAGGTTTAACTTGATTAGCGAGCTCGCTCTAATTTGCGTAATTAATAACCTTCTTCTCACAAGAGGAGCAGTTTATTAATAACAATCTATACTGGTGGCCCATGCCCCTTTTTAATGAGGAGCAGAGCTGGGTCATCAGTTAGGCAGGTGATGTCATAATCAATGGCAGCGAACACGCGCGTTAATTAAAGCGCTTATTAATTGTTACAGTTATACTTGAAAGCTACACGCTGTCGGCCACGCCGTCCCATTACTTACAGCAGGCCGCGGATTCAAAATGGCAAATCTAATTAGTCATTCGGCGTGTACGCTGGGAATTACAATGAGGCAGCTGGCATGCATGGGGCAGCTCACAATGCGAGCAGAATAAAGGGTCCTTTATCAGCGGTTCAGGGACAGGGGAAGATGCGTCGCAGGGGAATAAAGGAATTCGCAGTGCCGGCCCGCCATATCCGCGCATCGTTTACTGAGCTCGCTTTCCTTTTGCATGATTATTGTCAGATCCCTGCGCTGACTCCGGTCTCCCACTAGGGGGCGATGGTGCTTCTCCGTGCCCCAGAGGACACAGAGGTCAGAGGTCAGACTTAGCAGCAGTACAGCTCTCTCCCTACCCGCGGTTACCTTATTTGAACTTCATTGGCAGGGGCGATATTAGGAACTCCGCTATCAATCTGAAGCAATATGGGACACTCCCCCATGCCCCCAGTGATAAGCCCTGAGGGGGGTAAGAGAGAAATCACTAAATGAATTAAACAAAATACATTTTCAGTGGGGATGCGACAAATATAGAGTGGGTAAGCCCCACCATAAATAGTGTTGAGAATCGCTTATGTTCAGTGGCAACCCGTGCCTGAGCATTAGTGACCGCTCTGAGTCAGCCACGTTTTCAGGTCTGTGCCATACATCCTGTACGTAATATCTAAAGTTTGAACACAGCCAGGATGACTGGATTTGTTCTAGATGAATGATCATGCAGTTCAGTATTATTTGAGAGCTAAGCGTGGTCAGTTGGTATTCCCATTCTGACTGAGGACGTCATTGCGGTCGGTCACCATGCTTTCCAGTCAATGACGTGGCTCTCATTGTTCAGATGTAAATTGCCTAAATTTAAACTAGTTGTTTTTCCAGTTGCCCTAATTAGTTCAGCTCCTGTTTATCCTTTAATGCCTATTGCGTTAATGCAGGCAGGTCAATAATCTTGTTTATTCGCCAATTAAAATAAAAGGTCACCAATTATCTAACTGCATAATACTCACATTGAGAGCAGCTAATAAACAAGTATAATGTATTAATATTTAAAAATACTCTACTGCCTAACTGCAAACAAATGTGTAACTGTATGTGATACATACGCCCTATGAATCTGGATTATCATTTTTATGCAAACAACTGTGTAATTGTATACGCGATACTTACACCCTATGAATATTAATGAACATTTTATGTGAACCAATATGTAACCCTGCAGGTGATACTTATGTCCTATGAATATGAATCGTCATTTTAAAAAAATAATTTTCACTGAAACAAGCCAGGTATGTTCATAATAATCACACACTTGTTTTTTGTGCAGAAATTTCCACCCATGGATTTTTACTGCAGAGTCCAAGCAAAACTATAACCGTACCCCCAGCAATGGAATAAACAGCGTTGCTTTAGCCTTGGTATAACCTAGCATGTCAAGAATAAGAATCATTTTAATGACAGTTTCGGCAAAATCAGTTAAAGCTACATCAGCACTAAGATAATCAACCATTCTTAGACTCTAATGAAATTATTATTGTCTTCTGCAGAAAATGCCATGGGCTGGTAGATATTGATAATGGATTAATTGATCCTTAACTAGAGGCGTCAATCAAGAAAATCGGTTTACTTTCAAGTGGGTGCCTTCCATCTTCATTTTCTGTTTGTTTGTTTTTTTTAACAATAAATAGATGCAATAAATATTAATACTTTGTTACTCCTAAAATCACCAGGTCTCGTTTTATAAAAGAAAACTTCTGGTTTGTTCTGTGCTTGCGTTTTTGAATTAGCTGTTATTGCCAGGTTTGGCAAGAGACTGTTTAGTAGATTATACTGACTATAACAAAAAAGTAAATGAGAATCCTTTCATTTATATGTAAGAGAGGGGAGAAGCTGGGTGAGTGAGTTTTAAAACCTTTTTTTCTGTTATGTAACTTCTGAAAACTAATTTGGTTAGACATAAATGACAATGAAAAAGAAAACCTAGTTCTGGTTTTTACAGGTTATTTGCATGAACGTAATTCATTCATTGTATATTTTAAAGTAATGTTTTTTAAAATGCTACTGCCATTTACAGTAAATTGACTCTACCGTTGGACCCAGCTACTCTTATTAATGATAATTTACTCTCTTGCGCCCTCTGGTGGACAAATGTGAAATGTCATCATCTAGTTGGCCCGACGCACTTAAGGCACTTACGCGGCGCATTTTTTTCTGATATATTCATTAGTATTTGGAAACACGTGGTCATTATTATTTGGTCCCATCAACACTCTCATTATGAATAAAATAGGAAGAACAATTCATTCAGTGTGGTACCTGAGCATGTACATATGAGAAAAATCATATTTCCCTCCACAGGCAGACACCGAAGACAAGCCACAGCTTTGGAGGCTGCATCAGACCAGTGAAGAGCAAATGTACATCACAACTCAACAGTTACACTAAATGTCCACGTATTACACTGAGCAGACTGTCACTGATTATTTAAGGGGTCTACACCAGTGGTTTTGAAGGAGGGTTTGCCATGGCACATGAAACGTTTTTGGGTTATAAATATTTATAATAGTAATGCATGTATGTGATTTACATGGCTGTGACTCTAGATTTATATAAAGTGATTTATCTACGATTCTGCCTTTTAAAACGGCGGTGGGAAAGATGTTATTCCATCCGTGTCCGTACCGTTTATCCAGTTAGTTTTGCGGGGGTCTGGAGACCATCCTGGGAAGTGTAATATCAGGTTCTCCATGAGTGGTGCGCAGGTTCAGCACGGCTCACTCTCACGCCAAGGGCACTATAGTAAGCATGGGCAGATATTGTAATCTCCACAAACAGTGCTGCTCTGAGAATTTTCCATTCTTTAAATTACAGAAATTATATATGCTGACTATTTTTTTAATTTAATTTGAAAGTACCTCCCATAATCAATTCTGACAGGTTGTTTTCCAAAATACAGCTCTCACTTATTCTATATCAGGGCTACTCAACTCACGGTCCTCGAGGTCCGAGCACCGCTGGTTTTCCAGCTTTCCTTTACCTGTGAGCCAGGTGTGAAGCCTCTGACCAATCAGAATCAGTAATTATTAAACTAACTACCTGGGAGAACTGAAAACAAGGCCTGGATTTGGAATCGAGGTCCCGAGTTGAAGAGCCCTGTTCTATATGAATATATTTGATACGGGGGGGAAGCGATGGTCAGTCCTTGTGTTGTTTAAAACATTAAAATATTATACATAAATGAAAGGAAATAAAAGGTTAACAGTATCTCTTTGTCTGTGTCTTTAATGTCCATGTCTGAAAATGTCACGCTTCTGCTGTTTGTATTGAACAATATTTATATTCTATTTATTGCTTCTCATTTGCACTATTAGGAATGATATTTCATCTCAGTGTCCCGCCCCCATGCAATGAAAGATTGTCTGGCTTCTTTTTTGCCAGTGTTGTTTTCCCGCATCTGGAATATCACATATGCAGTTTTAATTTCAAGGAGGTTAAAATGGGCCAGGATGTGCGGTTTCGCTCGAGAATGTCACCTGCCGGAGTGCGTCTCGCCATCGGCATCCTGACGTCACATCTGTCTGGTGCCTACAAACCGGAGAGAGTGGGGTATAGTGCCGGAAGGGGGGGCGGGGCGTAACCCGCCAGCCAGCTTGTGTGGCATCACGGCAAACACCTGTAAATAATTCAGCGTTAAAGGTGACAGTCGGGCAAGGGGTGGGGGGGCGGAAAGGGGAGGGGGGCGCAGGTGTGCCGTCTGTACCCTACATCACATTGCCAGCCCCCCCCCCACACATTAGCACTTTGCTCAAAATCCCTAAGACGACTCTGGGTGGGGGGGGGGGGGGGCATACTTGCCCCCTATTCAAACAAAGTGTGGCAATGAGCAATAAAACCAATTCACACCCTAAGTGAGAGACACGCCTCTAAATATTACGCACACACCTTGCCTGTGCGTGTCATGCCCCCACATGCCAGCTAGGGGCACCGACATCTGCCAGCAGCTGCTCCGGAGGCACTGCGAGGCGCGGTAGTAGCTCACAATTCCACCGTTGATTATCGTTCCGAGGTGACAGCCTGCCAGAGTCGGCGCCAACCCCGGGGGGGGGGGGGGAGGAGGCTGGGAGAAAGAGAGGAAGGCTTGGTATGTGAATTTGAATTGATGGCCGAAAAGAGGAGAGGGATATTTAGTGTCACCCTCGTGTCACCGTGAACCTGCCTTCACGTGAGGGCCTAGCTTAATGTCACGAGGCGAGCCGCGACATGTTGGCTGGTAGACGCCGGCACTGAGGAGGACTCGCGTTTTCTTTGCACAATTGTCATTCTGTGTCACGTAGTCCCAAGCCAGCCTGAGATGCCTCATCAGTATCCGCCCAAAAAGCACAACACGACCTCCCTGCTTTGCCTCGCTGCTTCATTCACAGGGCAACTGGTTCAAACACCAACACGCTGAGGCGACTTTGAGCTTCAGATCATTTCTCACGCTCCCCCCCGACCCCTGCTTCACCTCCACATCCGCATCACCACAGGCCCTGAGTGACAGAACGCGATAAGCTGCTATCCCAGACTCCGCCGGACCTCGGGAAAGTGTCGGCACCTTCTGCCAGGTTCCGCTCTCCCGCAAACGTCTTGACAGGCTTTGTTGCCGCTATTAATTCGGGGCCTTGCTTTAATTATCTTCGCCGCGTCCCACACCATGAGGGGTAGCTGATGTCGTACACGGCTCGGGTCCGGCAGCAATCCAGACATCATCGTCCCGCGAGGTGAACGGAGTAATGTAATGCAGGATCAATGGCGCGCTAAGCCTCTTTCCCTGGAGGCCGGAAGTCAGTCGCAAGCTTGGCGTGCTGCGTGTGACGGGCTGGCAGGAAGCCTGCTGTCTGACCAATGAGGAGGGACGAATGAGGTGTGCAACAGGATGGCACTATGCGCTGACTGTGGGATGTGCGAGAGCCAGATCATTCCGGAATTTAGCCTGACCCCGGTCCGCAAGGGTCAGAATCCTGCCTCATAATTCCTTTACTGGGATAGTTATTTTGAAAGCAAGTCACTGACCTCGTGTTAAAGTGTCTGTCGGGTGCTAATTGAAATGGATCCCCCAGATCTGGTCGACAGGATCATATTTGGCGCACTCCTAGTTTAAAGAAGTCTGTCCCACCACAATAGCGTTCGTTTGACCCTAATGTTTTGTTCTGTATAAAATTTTGATGCTACTGGAGCTGCAACGGCTGAAATGGATTATAGCGTTTAATCTCTGGGTCTCTAGTGTTAGATTTATATTTATAATGGGTTAAAAACCAGTACAAAATAGGCCAAAAATAGGTTTGTGCATAATGCTGGGAATCTGGCAAAGCAGTTATTTCCTGTGATACTGAAAAGTAAGATGTCTCTGCTCTGCAGAGTTATGTAAATCATGCAGCATTTAGAATTCTGCTCATTGGTGACATTTGTGAGAAGATGAATTACAGAATTACAAATACGGTTGTGTATAAATGCATAGTAGCATGTGCAAATTATAAATAGTTACAAATATAACATGGCAGGCGGTTTACATAGTAAAATACAGTATTTTTCAAAAGCAGAAAGGTCACGTTCGTGTGAAATGCAGCTCCAGGCAAGGCTAAAACAATTATCCTCGCACGTTTTTATTCACTAGAGCCGTGAAAAAGCGACGACGTCTGTAAACTCAATAGAGCAATAGAACACCTAGATGCTGTAAATATGGTGAAGAAATGTGGTGTCGGAAAGCATGAAAAATATTGTAATTTGAAGCGGAGTAAAGTCATTGCCATTACACACACACACAAAGATTTGTGTAACACTAACCAGAGCGGTATGCTACCTTTATTCTTTTCTGAATTCAATGTCACGTGCTCTTTGTCTCTTTCTTCCTCCTATCCAACACTTTTAGCCGATTGGTGTCTTTTTAAAACAGGACGACAGCCATAAATTACTAGTCACACTAGTGTAAATATGCATTTCTGTGATGTGTCAATCTTGAAACTCGAAGAGGAATCGGAAATTTTAGAGAGTCAACTATCACTTGGCAATTAATTGAAAATTAATTAAAGCCGACATTCAGAACCTCTAATCGACGTGATCTTGCCCATGACGGTTACGTCGGGTTTTTATAGAGGGGAGAATGTCGACCTTGTCGAGAGATTTACCTACCTCAGCAGCGACATTCATGTCTTTGGTGACTCTTCCTATGAAGTTAGCAGATGGATTGGAAGAGCATGGGGGGTCATGGGGTCGCTGGAAAGGGGCGTGTGGCGCTCCCGGTATCTTTGCAAGAGGACGAAGGTCCAAGTCTTTAGAGTCCTGGAGCTCCCTGTCTTGCTGTATGGCTGTGAGACATGGACGCTATCCAGTGAGCTAAGATGAAAGCTGGACTCCTTCGGTACTGTGTCTCTTCAGAGAATCCTTGGGTACCATTGGTCTGACTTTGTGTCGACTCAGCGGTTACTACAGGAGTCCTGAGTGAGGCACATTACCTGCATTATAAGGGAGCCTCAGTTACGGCACTATGGCCATGTGGCGCGTTTCCCTGAGTGTGATCCAGCTCACAGGATCCTCATTGCTGGGGACCCAAGCGGCCGGACCAGGCCAAGGGGATGCCCACGTAACACCTTGCTGCGACAGGTGGATGGCTATTTCCGGAGGGTGGGACTGGACCGTGTATTTGCGTGGGAGATCACCAGCCGGATCCCGAGAAGTGTCGCTGTGTAGTGGTTGCGGCAATGCGCTGAATCAGCGTATGCTCCCCAACCTGACCTGACCTGACCTGACCTGTACTTTGCCTTGCGGTTACCCATCTGCTTCTGGTTAGCTAGCTGAGGCTAATGCTGTAAGCACAGAAAACATGACGTGAAAAAGAAAGTAATTTTCTCTCAATTATGAATATAGTCTCATCAAAGATTATGATAAACTGCCAAAAAGGAGCTAAGGAGGTGCAGCAGTGAAACTACAATAAGCTATATTTTACGTACAGTACTGTGCTGTATTATAGCGTATTTAAATGATACATAGTTCAGTAATTTAACCTGTGCAGTACTGTAATTTGAGAAGCATTTGAACCAGCTGTACAGTATTTTGAAAGTCAATAAAATTCAGTAAATAGCAACACTGTCCGTTTTATTAACTTGTATTCGTGTAATAAATATACAAATGTCAATTAGATGGTAATCTGCCTGAGACATAAAGAAAAAAAAATCAGTTATAGTAATCATCCACTTATAGTGATCAATAATTTCGCCCAGACATGCGTAATCACTATAAACGGTTTCCACTGTCATTTATTTTGTTTGCATGAAATGCAAACTATTTAATTTCTACTTTTTTAGAGAGCTTGCTTTTACATTAAAATTATATGTGACCTTTATCATAAGACGTTTTCATTTCAAGTGAATTGGTGCTTTGATTTCAGTTGCTCGAAACATTCAATAAATAAATCATAAATAGATCATAGATCTGTGTGTTTCCTTCAGTTATTTTTAAAATCAAAGATATACAGTCTTTCATTAGAAAAAAAATCCAGTTTTTTAAGTTTATTTACAGTACAAACCTTGTCAGTCACATATGAGGGCAAAAAAAAAAACAAACAAAACAAAATCAAAATAATCATTCACTAATCGTAATCGAGGTAAAATGTTCAATGGATTGTGATATTGATCTGAGGTCCTATCGCTCAGCCTTCCACATCACCGGATTTAAGGACACAATCAGGACAAACTGCGTAAAAACAATTCATCTACTTTGTGAGATAAGCAAAGTAACACGAGACCCAATGATGACCGTGAGACACCACAGGAGAGGCTACCAAAGACTCCAAACCAGCACTCTACTGTACATATAATTTACGCATTTATGAATTACTAATTTTTTGTGTTGTCTGCAGGTTTCGCAAACCTCCCAAAAATTCCCATCTAAATTCTTATGCTGATAACACGATATACAGGGTTACCAACTTTGGTCAGCTGGATAGAGTGAGATTTTCATTTCATGCAAATCTGCAGCCACATGCACGGGCATTTACATGTATGTAACGGTTTTATTACCTTGTAAGTAGTCTGTAAGGTTTGCAAACTACCCCAACGCTTTTGATGTAGCCAATTTTAGGTTTATAATGGAATAATATAGATTTGCCATAAGATTTCTTGCATGAGTGTCTGGAAGTGTCAGTGGTCATGCCAGGTGTGTGACAGTTCGCAGCCCGGGATATTTCGATGGGGAAAGTCTCAGTGCAGAAGAGTCGGCTGTATGAAATATGTATTCAGTATAGCTTTGTGCATTTTTTTAGGTTCTGAACCTTGATCCTGGCCAGTGCCCAGTGAGATGCCTGGAAGTGGGAAGGAAAGGAAGTGATCAGGCCCACAAAGACGGTAATCCGCCAGCGGTGGCAGTAGATTAGCTGTTTAGCGTTAGCGCAGCCCAGGCCCCAGCGGTCCATCTGCTTTGATTTTATTTAGCAATTCCCCCCCCCCCGGGATCGGAGCTGGAGTGAGAATAACAATACTTTAGCCCATCTGCTCCCCCAGCTAAATTATCGCATGCGAAGGGCGGCTGGCATATGTTGTCACATAAAGCTACAAGAGAGCATTGTGCACCAGCTGCTGTGCTGACGAATACTTATCTGGCAGTTATGAACTTACCGCTTGGTCTCCAACTTTTAGCCGAAAACCGTCAGCGTGTGAGTAGGGTGCCAAGGGCGGCAGGGCGAACGGAGGTCATATGACCCAAAAGGAGGAACAGCTGGATGCACAGGACCTTTCACTTAGAACCAACCTCGTCCTGCGTGGATGTCTTGTACCTTGTACACTGACAAACAGGATTTGACATTTAGTCACAAAATAACTGCATACGGATAATGTACATCTGCAACCTCAAAAAACAATCATTGTGACACCCAGTGACCCATGGAAAGATCTGGGAACTGTGTACCCCCAGGGGTGTAGTAAACGAGGGGGGCATGTACCCATCCATATTTAAGTTGGTTCCCTCCCCTAAATATACCTTTGTTTTTAAATTGTATTAAGCTTTGACCTACCCAATATTAACTCCTTTCCTATGACACTGGCCACCACTAAAATGATGGTAACACTAATTAAAGATAGGCTCAAAGTACGTCCGCATGAATTAATGCTCCGAGTTCTTCCACACCCCCATCCCATCCCATGCAAAAACACGCAGACGGGTGCTCATTCAAAATAGGTTCTTTTATTTTAGTTAACATTGATGGAATCAGCAGTGAATGATGTGTGGTAGTAACACGGAGCTATTTGCTTCTTTCCTGTACATGTGGCTCCCTGGGGCCAGTTCAGAAGCCTTTATAGCTACTATCCAGTGTGTCCATATGCACCTCCGCTGGCTTCATGGGGGGGCGGGGGGGGAAGGGGGATGTGTGTGATATAGCCATCGCTGGCCTAGACAGGCAGAGTGCCTTAAGAAAAGGCAGTTTGTTGTGGGAGTGGTGATGGTGGGGGGGGGGGACAGGATACCATTCACTGCCTGTGAATAATGACACACAGCAGTGTTGGTGAAAGGGGTTCTAATGCTGGCTGTCCCCCATTAATTTTACTAGTGATGGACAAAATAATGCTTCATGAACCATTTGTTGTACTTTTTGACCCCACTAGATGGAGCTCTTTGTACGAGAAAGAGCACAAAGCATGCCCCAAACCAAACCAAGAGCACCATCTAGTGTGGTCAAAAAATACAGCAAACGGTTCATGAAACACCATTTTGTCCATCATTACATTTTACTGTACTGCATGAATTTATATAGCAGACAATTTTATCCAATGCGAAACAGATTCACGACATCAGGGTCTGTGGTTGAATTAGGCCTTGCTTAAAGGCCCCATGGTGATATCACTCTGCTGACCCTAGGATTCAAACCAGTGACCTTCTGATCACAGGTGGTTCACACCCACAGAACCACATACTGCTTCACACTCACTGAGTGTTCAGTCTGCTCCAGGAGTCAAAACTGTTTCAGTTTTATTTATTCTTTTAAGTTAATGGGAAGGCTTGTATCCCAGGCCATGGTGGGATGATTAACAACATGCCGATCCTAAGGCATAGAACAGCTTGCTTATTTCCCACAATGCAATGCTGTTAATACACTGGCAGGATACTGCTGTAGCTAGTGGAAGCATTAAGTGAGAGAAAATGTTATAACAAATAAGAGCCGCTGCAGCAAATAAAAGCTAATGGCTTGTTAAATGGTAACAAAAGCAACTTAGCCAAACGTTTCACATCGACACCTAGGGTCAGCTTTGCAAGAGCAGGTCTGAATCCCAAGATTTTATGTTTGAGAAAGCATAGAGCTTGGATTTTTTAAAGAGGGTACCCTGAACTGTTTCAAATGAACAGCGTATTAGAACAAAACCTGGTACATGACCCCTGCAATATGTATTAACATTTGTTCTGAATGTTGACCCATGCAAAATGACAGGAACCATGACAGATTCTCAAAACTGTCAGAGCAACAGCACACAAAACAATTCATATAGAGTTTAAGTACTATTCATCTTTTCCAAAAAAAACTTCCATTTATATATTTTGGTTTCAATTAGACAATTTAGTTACAGTGGATGGAACTTTTACACGCACAACCTTTCCTGACCCCTTTAACCACTATATACATTTTAACTTTTTTTGCATTTATACATAAATATACATATGTATATATGTATGTATGTATGTATGTGTGGGGTGTGTGTGTAATTATACATTATATATACACACACACACACACACACATATACACACACACACACACACACACACACACACACACAGACTTTTTTACTTATTCATTTTTTTAAAGCATCGAAGTCACATGAAGCCCTGATGTAAAGCCAGGGACAGAGACTCCACTCCTGATTATATGGTGAGTCTTTTCACTCTTCCGTTGTGTCGGACGCCAACAAGTGGCTTCCGTTTCAAGTCACAGACATGTGCACTCACTCACACACACACACACACACACACACACACACACACACACACTCACACACACACACACACACACACACACACACACACACCCCTCGCCACCACGAGGAGAGACATGGATCGACAAAAACTTGGACAAATGCACAGTGCAACAGGGTTTTTCGTTCTTTCCCTTTTCTCGTCGTAGACCTGGGTGTAGAAATTGGGCAGAGGGAGTGGCCACGGCCCCGTGTCTGGCCCCCCACTGTCCGTCCATAGAAGCTCTGGGCCCGGCCTACTTGTAGAGACTCATGGTGGGACTCTGGTACATACACATGTAGGCGTCACACAGCAAGCGGCGGGCGAATCCTTGGATGCTCTTGGGGTCCAGCTCGTGCAGCTCCTCGGGGGTCATCTTCAGGTAGGCGCCCACCTCTGGGCATGGAGACACCTGGGGAATGTTGAAGCCATTCTGTCCACCTGGGGAAGCACAGAATCCATTACAATCCATTAAATTCAGCAAATGCTTCCTACCGAAAGTGACATACATTTTTCTGCCAGTCCCTGGAGCAATTCAAAAGTTAACAGCGAATTCAACCCCGGGTTGTGAATAACAAAAGGTCCTGCCTTTTAGATCCACCGTGTTTGGAATTCTCTCATTCCAGTCAAACATACGGATTTGCAGCTACTGCTGCTGCTTTCCAAGACTGATTTTCCACACATTTCGCGTAGAGTGACATGCTCTGCCAATTTGGCAGCAACAGTGCGATGTATTCACACATCCGGCGCAACCGCAGCGGACGTGGGCAAACACCTGCCACCGGGCCGCCCGTTAATTAATAGCAGCTGGCACCCTGCACGTACCGTCTCTATCCGCCATGCTGTCGAAGAAAAGCCAGGCAGATTCAGCGGCGCCGTACTTGACGAAGGCCACGTAGTGGCTGGTCTCGATGCACAGCACGGCGAAGAGCTGCATGCGCTGGCGGGGGAAGACGCCCTGGCGGTGAACGCCCTCCTGTAGCTCCCTCGGCACTGAGAGCCGGCCATGCCGGTGGGCCTTCCGCCGGGGGTGCAGGTGGACCTGAATGGAAGAGGCAAACGCCATCACACAGCAACCACTGTGAGCAGCTCTCAGCCTACAAGCTACTGGATAATAACTGTATTACTTGTGTGTTGTCTCCACCTAATGGAAATCTCTGAAACTACATGCTGGTAGAACAACAAGTGCAAATTGTTTCCACCTAGAGGAATTAAGGGGTACTACATGCTAGCAGGACTACATTTATTAAATTAACAGACACTTTTATCCAAAGCAACCTGCGACTGAGAAGACAGGGTCAATCAGTCCCTGGAACAACTAAATGTACAGGAAAACTGTAGAACAAAAAGTTCTACAAAGTTCTAAAAAGTTAGAGCAGACATGGTGGCAACGAGAATGGGCTCTCTGCCTGCACCTACCTGTGTGTTGCACGTTTCACAGAACTGCTTGATCTTGCCTGCTGTGATGTCACTGTCCTCGTAGCACTCACGGCACTCGAAGTAGGCCAGGCCTCCACAGATGCGGCACTCCCTGGGAGCTGAGGTGAGCCACACACCGGCACAGTGTTGATAAATCCAACGTGTGTGTGGCATGCTCACAGATACTGGCATGCTCACAGATACTGGCATGCACACACACTGACTAACACCACCAGTGCACAAACCATTCCCACCATTATGGTAACCATGGTGATGTCCTTCGACCTTACGCCCACGCCCACCATGGCCTTCCTACTCACTGTCCTCCAGCAGATCGGTGATGTCCAGCTCCAGAGATGGGAAGATCTTGTTGAACATCTTGAAGTCCTTTCCGAAACGAGGCATTTGAATGATAAGGCAGGAAGGTGCCTGGGCAGAAAGATACTGGGTTAACCGGGCCAAAGGGCATCCATCTAACACCCAGATCACACGTCAAGAGTCACAGCCAACATTGGGGCGTTACCTCTGCGAACTTGAGATCACTATTGATGAAGGACCATTCCAGGAGTTGCTGGATGGTGGGAACCCCCACCTTCTCCTTTTTATCCATGAAGATCTGATAGAAATAACAGTCCTGGACTTTCTGTCCTGCAGATCTAAAGAATCCATGTAAAGGCATTAATCTGTGACACTATACTGGATGAGTACATAGGAATTTAAACTCTAGAAATGGTCTTCCCTCTGTCGTTGACCAATATCCAAATTGTTTTACCCCCATATTCTCGATTTTGGGGTTGTTGGATTTTAAAGCCAACTGGCACAACTCCAGTAACAAAAAGAAACACAAAATCTAAAAGTCACCAGAGCTGCTCACCTGAGTTTCAATAAGGGGTCAACCCTTAGAATATGGTAGAACAGGATGTTGAGGAATTCCTCAGGATCTGCAGATTCACATGGTGAGAAAAGCTGAAGAAATGCTGGGGGATGCTAGGCCACCGCCACCCCCACCCCCCCCAGCTTGCCAACCAATCAGCATACTCACCTTTCTCCTCAGACGTAAACCCAGAAGCTGCTTCCACCTTCTCCAGAATCCTCCTCAGCTTCATCACCTTGGTGGCGCACACGTACCCGTGGCTGATAAAAGCACATGGTCCTCATCAACGTAACGCAACCTCTGCTGTACAAAACCAGGTCCTCATCAACGTAACGCAACCTCTGCTGTACAAAACCAGGTCCTCATCAACGTAACGCAACCTCTGCTGTATGAAACCAGGTCCTTTCTATAAACTTCCTTATGAAATGAAGTCTCTGTTGCACGTAAAGATCTGGCGACAGCATAACTGAAAGCACAGCAACATTAGAGAGAAGGGATACGAAGTGAATTATGGATACAAAGGGTATTATGGGATAGGAAACTAGCTACAAGAAAAATAAACACCCAGGTCTTGCAGGCTGTATGACCCTCTCACCCATATAGTCAGAAAAAGGTGCTGAACTGCTGTTAGAACTAGGCTTCAAGGCTGACGCTCAGTTAGGACCGTCAATGACGGCCCGCAGGTCACCCAACAACGGAGCACAACGAATGAAGAACACCCCTTTTTTAACAGTAGTGAATGCAATAGCCGAAACGTGAACGCTGCATGCCGCGGCGGTGGTTGCGGCAGCGGCCCTCACATGCGCAGCGGATTGACGATCTCCGTGCGCAGAAGCTCCTGAGTCTCCTTGTAGTACTCCACGTCCGTCTTGGCGCGCGGCCGCAGCAGGACCGTGTCCAGAACCGAGCTGAATGAGAAGAGGCTGCAAGCAGGAAAGGAGGCACCCTTTAGGACAGAGCCCAGCCCAGCCCAGCGGGCTCACTCCAGTCCACGCAGGATTCTGGCTCCAAACCCAGCTCACATCACGTGTTACTCGGGTTCATCTGCTCTAGTGCCGGATAAGTCATCCAACAGGCTTACTTACCTCTCTGAAATATGTATGACTTGGCTAAAAATTTTAACCACCTGTGTCCTGTATTACGAAACAGGGTTACTGGCTTATCGGGTTAACTTATCAGATTTAAGGTAGTCTGGGCAAAATGTAAGTAAACGAATATGAAGTTCATTTAAACTGTAGTACCTTAAATCCGACAAGTTACCCTGATACGCCAGTAACCCCGCTTCGTAGTACAGGCCCCAGGTCGATTAAAAACAACAAAATAGTAATAATGAATTATCAAGAACCCAATACAGAGAACAAAAGGGGGCAGTAATGCACTTTTACCAGAAAAGAGTGGAGTCCAGATAGCAGGAGTTGTAGTGGCCCTGGATGCCCTTCTTCTTGCCCACCATGATCTCCAGGCCTTCGTTCTCCGTGCGTGGAGGTGTGTTTTCATGCACCACCTCGCTCAAGTAGGACCCGAACGCTGCAGACAGCCAGAAAGGGAATCCCCCCCCATCAGACCAAGGACCCATGGGACCATCCAGCCTTCAGTACACATTCAAAGGTAATGGGATATGCTGGGCTGTACCATCAGAGTGTGGGGGGGGGCCAGCTCAGCCCAGCCACCTGTTGTCCCCCCCCCCCAAAAATGGCCCCAGGCGACGGGCCCCACTTGCTCACCGATGGAGTTGCAGCGCTCAATGGGGTTGGGAGGGTTATGCAGCGACGAGAAGCGGGAGTCTGGCCGGCAGCAGCGCAGCTTGACGAACAGCGCCTTCTTCGGCGGACAGCTGAAGTAGCGGGTGCCTTTGAAGGTGCCGTCTGTGCAGCCCATGCACTCCTCCTCCTGGGGGGTGGGGGGCGGCAACGAGTCACACCAGAGCGTGACCAATTACATGGCGGCGGCTCTGCACTCTGTCAGCTAATGGGTCCAGCCATTCCGCCTTTAAGTAAAGGAATTACCTACTACAAATTAGGTGTACAGATAACTGAAATGCAAAAAGGATAGCAATATTAAGTGGACTGTGCAGATTGCTAAATAAATAAACACGCAACTCAAATGCACACTTACTGTAATGTTGCAAACTGCTATAATACATTATAAATGATGGCAATCTAACATAACACCTTGTCAAGCACTGTAAATAATGTGCAATAAAGCACTAGGAGCTCAAAATACTGTAGCGGACATGAAGACTTTCCATCTATCTTCTGACCGATTATTTCGGTCAGGGCTGCAGGGAGCCGGGAGCCTGGAGCAGGCATGGCAGGGCACAAGGGCTGGGATACACCCTTGACAGGATGTTAATCCATCACAAGACACTCATACAGCGTCACACCCTCTGGGCGATTTAATGCTGCCAATTCGCCAACAGCACGAGGAAACCCAAGGCATAGAGGAAGTACACTCACAGAGGGCTGAATTAAGGGAGTGGGACTACAGTCACTGCCAGGGCCCTATGATCAGCATTAAATACCACTGTAACAAACTGATTTTTAAAATATTAAAAATTGGGGGCCCAGGCAACAGTCCACATTAGCCTGTGTGTAAGACTGATCTTGCACAAAGCAGAAATGGGACACCCTTCCTTGGAGGAGCAAGGTGACTGCAGGGCTGGGTACCGCACTGGGTACCCACTGGGTACAAATTTGGTACTTTTCACGGTATCATCCCAAATACTGATTTATTGTCTCAATTTATGTCAAATCAATCAGCATCAAAAAGTGCATCTGGGTAAGAGGGTACAGTATACTAGTGATGTGGCAAATGAGTCAGCTCTGAGCTGGCTTCTTTACAGGAGTCTATGGTGCTGGTCTATGGTCTTTCTCTCTTTCGTCCGATCGTTTTGTTAATTAACCCAAGCCGATAACAGGATGATCTTTTCACCGCACTGCTCGGTCATGAGCCCTTCATGCACTGATGCTGCTCTTGTGCACATTGAAATTTATTTGTTATGTGGCACACTGTGTTCCATTTAGTTTATTATTTAATTTCATTAGGCTAGTTTACAAATGTTAAATTTAAATAAAACGTGTAATAGTGTTTGATGTTTTTGTATTGACGTTTTTATACCATGCATTAAAAAACAATGTACTGGAAATTAGAAGGTTTAATATAATTACACTGAATAATTTAAGTGGTATACATGCAGACGTAATCATAGTTAAAAAAGAATCAGAGCGAGACCATACGACATCACCCATGCAACATGTTGGACAGATTGGGGAGGGAAAAGGGGGTGTTATTTTATACACCGTACAAAATTGTCTTAAAATAAAATCTTAAAATTGAGAAGTTTGGATTTATTATTTACAAACTGAAACTATTTGGTAATTACAGAGCGAATAAAGCACAGAAAAAACTACCACTGGGTATTGGAATGGATTTCCAGGTACCAAATGTGAACAGTACCCAACCCTAGACAACTAGGATATCTACTGAGCTACCATACTACCCCAAAAAGGTGTTGAACTAAGATTATTTACACAAACACACATACATATATAAAAGCTTTTATGCAGAGTAATTTAAATGAACATAATATAGAGCTTAGTGTTGCTAAAGCCAGTCCTCAGGGACACCCAGACAGTCCACATTTTTGCTCTCACCCAGCTCCCAACGCAGCTATACCAGGTATTCGCTGTTCTTAATTGGCTAGGAGATGGGAAGGAGCAAAAATGTGGACTTGCTGGGGATCCTCAGGGACTGGGTTGGGGAAAACACTGATGTAGTGTGATACTCACCAGCTCCAGGCCGGCAAGAGGCTCTGACAGCCCCGGGGGCTGGCCCACCCAGCGAATAACCCCACACAGAGGGGGGCTCTCCTTCACCTCCACCAGGGAGCCCACCTCCAGGCCGTACTGGTTGCCGGGCGGGGCTGGGGGTGTGGGCGTGAGTGCAGGCTGGGGGGCGGGCTCGTGCTGTTCTGCAGCCACAGACTGCACGGACAGCGAAATGGGGCTGCTGGTCATGCCGCCGTTGGGACCGCACTTCCTGCTTGGGTAGAAGGGCAGCGAGTGGAACTTGTTGTCACTGGACAGTGAGCCGGTAGGCGTGGCCCGGGAGGGCGGGGACGCCTGGCTGAAGTCCGATGGCGTGTCTGTAAGGGACTTCGCGGGGTCTTCCCCAACTGCGGAGGGCAGCAACACACCGGTTACAACTGCACACCGTCACGCCAACCAGAGGCGCAATCACTGTGCATGCATGCACCAATGCATCAAATCAGCATCTTGTATGAACTGCAGCTAACCAGCGCAGTCCAGACGAAGACCTCGTTTGACGTACTGCAATCCCCGGTTCCACATGTGCGTCTACATTAAGGCAGGCGCTACAGCAGAGACCAAAGGGACCGACTTGTGAAGACACCGTATACTGCAGCCTATCGCCAGGAGCGCATGTGAAAGAGCGCACCCTGGAGAGAGGCTCCAGCATGCTGAACAGCATGCCACAGCTACACCATGCAGGTACGTCTTTTACCAATGCGCCCTGCCAATCCCACCAGGTCAGAAACATGGGGCTTTTACTTAGTGATAGCCAAATGACCCCATTAGATGGTGCTCTGTTCATAAAAGGGCTCAAACCATGTCCCAAAGCAAACCAACAGCACCATCTAGTGGGGTCAAAAAATACAGCAAACGGTTCATGACTCTTCATTTGCCTCTCTCCTGTTACTGCGTTATTTCAAACTAAACTCGTGCTGAAAACTCAAGGTGTGTAAAAAGCGCCACCTGTAGGTGGGGTGTGCAAAAACAGGGATTTAGTGGCAGGTCTGAAATGGGCCCTGCAATGAATATGACTTGAGCTTCTTCTTTTAAAAAAAAAAAAAGACAGTGGAATAAACTGCAGGCCATCTAAATCCCTTTGAACAGCGGTGTCTTTGTGCAAATGCTGCACTCGCATCACAGTTGAGCCCCTGAAGCAATCAGCCGTGTCATTGTATTGGAACTGCAAAAAAAAAAAAATGCACAAGTGGCACATTTAAGAGCCGCTTCCTCTCCTGTAAGCCTTGTCAGATAACGTTTATTTGGGGTGCCTGGGCGCATTGTTAAAAGCCAGCGGTCACACACAGGTCATGTCGTGCACTAGGACCCCCCAGTCTAACGAGGGCTTGACGGCGAGGAGCTCAGTGACCAGCTGACTCATCATTTTCAATCAAAAAAAAAAAAAAAAAAAAAAAAAAAAATGGGGGAAGGAAATGGCAATGTCTTTGAGCATCGTTTGATAACCTGTAAAACGGAGAATCAGAAGGGTCAGTGGGGGCCACAGAGGTCGCTCTCCGCCGAGCCCCGCTGCTCGGTTCGTAAGCATTACCTTCGTCAATATACCACGTGCTTTTGGATTTGGACTGCACGGGGTGATCGACAGAGCTGCCGTTAAAAGTATAATAAAACTCAGACTTGCTCCTGTTTCCACACTGCAGACCTAAGCCTGTAAAGAGTCGGACAGAGACACAGTGAGCAGGGTACCAGAGTCTTCCTCAGCATGTTCACCGGGGGGGTGGGGGGGGCAGGGTCCCATAGCATTAAACCTCCCCACACACAATGTCTGTGTTAAAAACAAATGTTTAAATAGTCATACAGATCCTCATTTCATTTATACACTGAAAACCCTTAAGCGCTCCCCCCCCAAAGAAGTTTGACAGAAAGAAGACAGGAAAGCCCCCACCAACACCCCCACTTGCCCAGCCATCAAGAAAAAAATGGCTATAGATGAGACCTTCCAAAACAGCCCCTTAAAAGCAGCTGTTCCTTATTTCCTCAGCACTAAGACAAGACAAGGAGTGCGGCAGAGCTTATAGGCTGAAATGATGACTGCCCGCACCAGAATAATGCACTGGATGAATGCCCAGGACATCAAGCAAAAGCAGACAGGACACTAGCAGCAAGACGAGCTTCAGGTTTATTTCTCTTGGAAGAGAAACAGCTAAGTGACTAAACACCACCGCTTATATATAACACGCTGACAACATAGCGCTTCAAAAGCAATTGGACCCAAATGACCACTAGAGGTCAGTAAACATTTAGCTGAAGTTCTGCCGTTACTCTCTTTTGACTAAAAAGCGCAGACAAATGTCAACAGCTTATGCTACGGATGCACCTATCCATTGGCGAGTGACCGCTAAAATACACCCTGATTGGCTGATTGCTAGTTAGTGCCAATCACTCTAAATATAGTACAAAATGACGTACAAGTACAGCACATTACAAACATTCATGACTCAACATAAGTGTGACTAAACTGAGCTTCCAAAGAATGCCCAGTTGCAAATGCACTATTTAACAGTATTAATATAAGGACAGAACACACTGGCAAGCCCCATCACACTCTGCCTGCGTCTTTGGAGACTGCAACAGTACAATAGAAAAACATTGATCTGAAACAAAGAAATTTCAATCTACATAAGATCTCAGTGATGCCTGTGTCTCACTCTTTGTCAATTATATAATATATAGGCGGTGTTTAAGGTTTCACGCCCATATATGTACGGCCTGGTGGCCAGTCTTTACCGCTTGCATAATCCATCAGTAAGAGCAAAGTGTGCAGGCTGAATTAGCAGAGCAATAACACAGCTGTACATAAACTATTGCAGTCCACACAACATAATGGGAGGCATAAGAGAGTTCAAAAGAGGACAAATTGTTGGTGCACATTTTGCTGGCACAACTGTGACCAGGACAGCAAGTCTCTGTGGTGCATCGAGAGCCACAGTATTAAGGATAATGTCGGCACAGCATTAAAAAGGACGGACCGCATTCAACAGGAGTAACTGTGGATGCAAGAGGAAGCTGTCTGAATGGGACGTCCAGGTACTAACCAAAAAAAAAACCAGAGCTGCCCAAGTCACTGCGATTAAATGCGTACCTCGACTGTCCTGTTCCCACCAAAACTGTTCACTGGGAGCTCCACAGGGTCAGTATTCATGGTTGGAGTATTATAACCAAACTTTTGGTCACTTGTGCCAATGCCAAACATCGGTTTCAATGGTGCCAGCAGCGCAAATCTTGGGCTGTGGACAATGTGAAACATGTATTATTCTCTGATGAGTCCCCCTTCACTGTCTGTCCCACATCCGGGAGAGTTACGGTGTGAGGGAGCCCGAAACTGCCAAGGACTATCAAACCATTCTGGAGGACCATGTTCACCCAGTGGTTCAAACATTGTACCCTGAAGGTCGTGTATCAAGATGATAATATACACAGCAAGACGGCTGACAGACTGGTTTGATGAACGTGACAGTGAAGCTGACCATCTCCCCCGGCCTGCATAATCAATAGGTCAGAATATTATTGAGCCACTTTGGGGTGTTTTGGAAGAATGAGTCAGGAAACGCTCCTCCACCGGCGTCACATACTGACCTGGCCTCTGTTCTACAAGAAGAACGGCTCACAATCACTCTGGCCAAAGTGCAGACTTGTATCTCGTATTCCTAAGACAATCTGATATTGTGCTTGTTGCAAAAGGAGGCCTTACACCATACTAATAAATGATTCAATTATTCAAATAAATTAATCGCCAGATTAATTATAATATAATCTAAACATCGCAATTGCCGCGAGGATGGAAGCAACCAGCCCCTGCCGGTGCACACTCAAGCACACAGATGATCAGTTTAGGCAATAAAATTATTTTACGTTGCATGTTTTTGGACAGTGGAAGGAAACCGGAGATTCTGCCGAAAAGCTACGCACACACAGGGTGAACATGCAAACTGCACACACACAAAGCGGTGGTGTGAGGCGACAGCGCTATCCACCAAACTTTATAGGCCTGCCAGATGTGCCATGTTAGTATCGACATGGCATTTCATGCACATGCAATTGTCACATCACAAGGGCCGTGAGAGTCTACTGGGTTCAAACCGTCAATAAACTGCACTAAAACATTTTTACTCAGTCATAAGAAACAAAACTTAGCAAGCTTTGCAGTTTTAATGACAGTTCCTCTTCAGCACTATGTAGCGCATGTTAAAAAATAAAATTAAAATTAAAAAATAAAAAAAATCAGTCTAAAAATTTAACGTTCCCTGCATACGCTCTCCAAGACATCATCATCATCATCATCATAATCATAATCAATCTCATCTTTGCTGTTGGACTCACTCAGACCATGTGGCCGATTTGTGTGAAATTAAACAAAAATGAGAGAACAGGAGAAAAGCAAACAAGAACTGGTCACGAAAACACATTTGTCCCCTTCTGAATGGTAATATTTTGTATTCAACGGAGGCGATATTGAGCGAAAGCAAGTGATTTGTCAGCACTGCTTTGCATCTGTTGGCAGAACTCACAGGAACATTACCAACTTATTTGGCAGACTGCGTTGGTGTAAAAGGTACATTTGGCTATATACTTAATTAGAAACTCCTAAATATTGCAAAAACTTAAAATAACAGAATGTGAACCTACGTCAATATTGTTTAGCCCAAAACAAACCAATACATTCACAAAAATTAAAAAGGGATTTTTTTGTTGTATTTTGACTTGATAGGAATCGCAGAAAGTAATTTAAGCAAAAGAATTTCAAGTGCTGACAAAGACGGGCTAGGCTGCTCCCAGAGGCCAAGTGGCTCGTATCTATGCCTAACATCTAATGATTTGGCGAGTCTGTCAAGCCTGAATGTCGTCTTTTAAGAGGCATTTGCATTGCTGTCCTGCTGTGGTGATATTTAAATTCTCCTTGGCAATACTGACATACGACAGCATTGTTGTTCACGTTTAACGTTAAGTGCTCACACACAATTGACTGTTTCACTCTTTATTTGGACCCTTGTCCGCTATGCGCCGTTTTCCTTCTGCCATATTGCTGAGTAATCGAGAAAGAAAATTTTAAATCGATGCTTTTTAATTATCGGGTTCAATCACTTAATCGTGACGGCTCTGATAATAATAATAAAGGGTATCGATATCTCTGATTAAATATCCATCCATCCATCCTTAGCAGAAGCAGGATACTAGGGTCGTTCTCAGGTAGCATATGGCACCAGGCTAATTATGGAAAAGCTGGGGAGGTCTCACTACAAAAATGATGACAGGTTAACGTCTGGGAATTTGGTTTACGTGGTTAATTTTTTAAATAACTGACAGGATGAAATGAGTAGCTGTTCTACTTAAAAGCATCAGCTGTTTCTGAAGGCCACCCACACGTACACAAATTCCATCACTGTTTTTGCCACACGTCAGGTTATATCGGTCCCACTGATGCAGGTATTCAGCAAAGCAGAACAGACCTTTCAGAGTACAACCCCTAGTGACACATTTCTGCATGATTATCTTCCGCAATAATCTCACATAGCATAATGCTGACACTTCTATTAACAAAAACAAATGTAGTAAAAAGGTGTTTTTTTTCCAGACATGTCTATCTACTGAGTCCAAAAGCAGTTTAGACTTTTATTACACATCACAACATCCCCGGTAGATAGATCAAAAACGTGTGGCGTCATTCTGAAAGAGAACCGTTTCCACACAGACGTGCCCTTTTTGTGGCATGTGTCACCTCCAGCGGCAAATGAGGGAACCCAAATCACATTCATACTCTTCTGGAACTGCCAAGTCATGATATTTAACAACAGACACACACCAGCGTGGCAGTACCCAAACAGTAACTATCAGTAATGTCTCTCGAATCAGTCTGTCAGCGCCGGTCATGGCTGAGAGGAGTGCAGCCGTATGCAGCAAGTTCACATCGAGCACTACATCAAAGCTCAGCGTCTCAGATTAGCAAACCACATAGCGGGACTTCCCCTCCACTTCCCAAGACACTGTTCAGAAAGGACAACACAGAACTCAGCTACGGTGCTATCACACACACACACAGGCATTTAAATCAGGCCCACAGCCACTCGTCCCCCCACATTTCAGCTCATCACATGTCCAGCGTCGGCAGCAGTTGGTACCTTTATTCTGTGAGGCCGGAGGTTTGTCGCTGCCACTTCCTCTGGATGCAAAGTTGTGTCGTGAGTTTTGCATTGAGGACTCTGAAAACGGAAAGAAGAAAATACAATAAAAACCATGACTGTGGTTTCACAAAGACTCACTAAACATCCCCCAAAAGAACCAAGTCACCAGTCCACCTTTGAGCACCGACGAAAAACAATACTGGCTACTAACCAACTAACGAACTTGAGCCTCATTTAGTTGTCAAGAGTGGTCAACTGAAAATTACTCCATGGTAGGCAAACCAAGATAACATCTCTGAACCTCATGCTCAAAAACAAACAAACCTGAAAGAGTCTTAGTCGCTTCCATTCTCCCACGGAAACAAAAACACCTTGAAGAAATCTGGCGGTACTACACTTTTTAACAACTCCAATTAAACGTTCAGTCTGACGGTCAATGCAGACGAGGCGAGAAACAACGGAGGAGCTGATAAACAAGTGCGCCGATCGAGCGGACGAGGTTCAAAAACAACCGGGGAGACAAAGGCGCTTCTGTGGAGGCTAGCGAGAGGAACGGCAACAAAACCCAGCTTTATACACCAGGCGGGGGCGGGTTGGGGGGGTCAGCGTACCTCGCATCACGTCGCAGATGGGGACGAGGCGGGTGTGCTCCCGGCTGGCGAAGTTACACAGCAGCTTCCCCTTGAAGAGGCCGTCCCAGTCGCCGATGGGGTTGTCCTGGAGAAGGGGGGCAAGACGTCACTTAGTTACTCATCCTTCAAACCTGCAGTTATGTGCCAGCCATGTCATTCCCACGCCAGACCTCCGCCCACAGTGGCCGGTGATGTCAATTTCCATTTTCCACCTCGCTCTTCGTCCTCCTCTCGAGACGGGCTTGGGTGCGAGAGGCGGGAACCTCACCAGCCGCACCCTGGGAAAGACAGCAGCTCCAGGCGGAGCCCCAGGCATTTGGGGGTCTGCTAAATGCTACAGACTGCTGTCATGGAGGTAGAAGTACCAGGGAAGTGCCTTTCTGTGTGGCCGTAGCAGCTCAGCAGGCCTCTACTCAGCAGGACACATATCGCATCGTCATTAGAATCTACCCAATTTGCTTTTACTTACTTCAAATAATAAAAGAATGGTAAATGCAGAATGAAAGCCATCGCCCCCTCGGGTCATTTTCCGGTACCCTTAATGTCGTCCGACACAAGCACGCGTCTCTCCCATTCCACCTACATCCCGGTCGTCTTTTACCAAGTTATCCCAGTCTTCGGAGTACATGCTGACACATCTAACATGTGTCCACATCAATTCCAGTTGCAGTAACTGGTTTTACAGGAAGCGTGGCTAAATATTTAAGACGGCAGCCATCAGGAATTCAGATTAGTGCCAGCACTATATCCCTGTGAATGCTGCAGTCACTCTTTATGTACTGCCTGTAAGATACCCACACTTAGTGACTTAAATAAAATCACACAGGCTGGTGAAGGAGCAGCTACCTCCAGAGAAACTATAAAATTATGGCCTTCCAGCACACACACACACACGGACCTGTACTCTTCTCTTTGCGGGGACTGTCCACTGATTTCAATGGCCGTAAAAAAAAAAAAAAACTGGTAAAGAACTAAGCTACACAGGGCTGCGGCCCCCCAGGACTGGAGTTTGACACCCTTGCCCTAAACCCAACAATGACGACCTTAACCCCTACCCAGCCCTAACCTTAACCATAACCAACCAAGCAAAATACAAGACTTTTGACATTTTTAGTTTTTTGTTTGCAGACATAGATTTTTATAATAGTCCCCACATCATCAAAAAACAGATTATGACGACATTGTGGGGACATTTGGTCTGCCACACACACAAGCACATGTACACACAGCACAGCACGTAAGGCCATAATGTTAACACAATGGAAGCCAGACCAAAAGAAACCTAACAATGTACTCACATGTATTGTATAACTATGGAGCATTTTATAGCCTCTTCCAGGAAGAATACAGAGTATTAATTGCTATTAATTCATAACTCTATTACCATTGCTTTTTGGAACAGTTCCCAATCACTGCAATCCCATTTAGATATGCAGCCATAAACAATGGCCATTTTACATTGATATATGTATTTTTATAAAAATACCACCATTCACACCACAAAGGATTATTCAATTACCGGCAGGATTAAAATATGAAGCTGCTCACCATGTCGACGCCCACATAGTATCCCACACTCTCGCTGCCAGGCAACAGGCCACAGAAGATAATGGTGCCGTACTCAGGGCCTTCCCGGGTCTGTACCACCACCCGCGAGTTGATCGGGAAGTCAGGCTCCCGAGGGTCCGGAGATCGGGGCACTTCCTCCTCATCCTCCCATAGCTCCAGTTTGTCCAGGGCCACGAAGACGCCGCACTCATCCTCGCAGCGGAACAACTGCTGGCCCTGGTAAGAGCCGTCTGTGAAGCCCTGACCCCGGCCCTGCTCCTGGGGGCCCAGACAGGAGAGCCAATCATTCACATGGGGGGGGGGGGCGAAGGGCACACTACCATGACCTCTAATGTACCTGCACACTCACTGAGCCACACCCATTTTAAGGCCACACCCATTTTAACCCTATAATGTGGCTTTATTATCTATCTGCAGGTGACCAAATGCACAATACACATTCCCTGTAAACAAACTACAGTTTCACGATAAGAATATAACATGGATCTAAGAGGGTTCATCTATTCCAGGGGTGGGCAGTCTTATCCGGAAAGGGCTGTTGAGTATGTGGGTTTTAACCAGATTAATCAGATTACTAATTGAAGGACTGATTGGCTGAAGAGTCGTCACACCTGGGTTTGAACAGCTGACTTAAAGGTTATCCCAAAAACCTGTGTACGTACTGGCCCTTTGTGGATTAGACTGCCCACCCCTCATCTTTTCCCATGAGGTCAACCAAACCATGCTTAAGCCAACTTCACCTTCTTCCGCTACCTATATGACGAGACGCTTTACTGTGCTTTAAGACAATGTTTCTCAACTGAGTCCTCGGGAGCCCTGTCCACTGTCCACGTTTTTGCTCCCTCCCAACTGCCAAACAGCAATGAACTTCAAATAGCTGCTATAGGTGTGTTGGAAGCTTGGAGCAAGCAAAAATGTGGACTGTCTGGGGCTCCCTGAAGAGCGGGTTAAGAAACACTGCTTGAGCTGTCGAACACTTTACGTTTTATTTTTGCTAGAGCTCATGTAGCTGTTAACTCGCTGGTGTGAGTCATTTAATTCTGAGCCTGAGTGTGAGTGTTGGTTCTTTGTCACATGTTAGCTGGGCTTTTTTCTGAGCACCTGTTTCTCAAAAAAATATTTTTACATGCTTTGATTTCTTTGGTAATGAAGGAAGTGGCTTGGGCAACTTCCTCACAATCTCACAGAAACCAACCTATATTAGTTATACTGTTGACTAGTTTATTTAGGAAAATTCATAATTTCCCCCAAAGCATTTTTAAAGACCAAAAAAAAACACATAAGTTATGGAAATTTTAAACTACTAAACAGGCAAGTAAATCCCTAAAAAATATTATCACCTTTAGAAAAACAAAACACTAAGGTAGCCATAAGGTGGGGGGGCATCAACAGCAAGTCCTACAGGTAGGTAGGGATTTTTTAACAATTATTCCCGTTAGAAAATGTTGCCGAAATAGTATTTGTGGTAAATAATGTTGATAAGACGATTTTATCATTAAAACTCCACCACAGAAATTCCCCATACAGAAATGTGTCTCATTTCCACCAGTAACAGCGGTTAGTTCGTTACTTTCAGATGGTCACACCTACACTCACACCCACTCAGGAGCACATCCTCACCCTCAACAAGTGTGCAGAAAAACCTACGCACTCTGACTCACCAGTGGGGGGAGGGGGCGTACTTTGCATCCAGAAACAGAGGCGCTATAGGGATCGAGAATGATGGGACATGACAGGACATGACCGCAAAGTCCCATAAGGCAGCGGGGCAGAGCTCCAAGAGCTGCTCACCACAGAGTTTGTCGTAGCCCAGCGATGACAGAAGCCAGACTGCCGCTGCTCCTCACTCATTGGGAGAAGCAGTGAACACTGAGTGTGTCGCCCTGTAAAAGCAGCTTCATAGCTCACGGGCCTTCCCCAGCTTATCTCCCCGACACAGATATAAGAGTGGGTCATTCAGCCTCTGCATCTTTTTTTCCATATCCTCAGTAACCCAGCTATGAGCTTTAGCACAACTAGGTGAAGGGAAGAGAGTCTGACAGCCACTGCTGCACCGATACCCCAAACAATAATACCACCGATACCGATACTGCCACCGATACCGATACTGCCACCGATACCAGCAGATGAAATTTAGCCATGTCAAGGCAC
>JAABNX020000008.1:12534161-12548066 GCA_015163995.2 Mormyrus lacerda
GTTTTGGTGTGTTGGCTTGATCGAGAAATATGCGCCCACTTGCTTTATGTTTAATGTTAAACCATGCTGTTGTGTCAAGGTGTTTGGAACGTACGTTTCGGGTTTGTTAAACAATAGCGTGATCAAAAAGTTAGTATCATGTAGAACTAACAGTCATACAGTGTGCATATATTGGGAGTTAAATCGCCGCCCCCTCTCTGCATTTCAATTGCCCCCAAACTTGTTTTTCGCTAGCGCCGGGCCTGGGACTTAAGTGCTTAAGGAATAAAGTGATTATATTAAGTGGACATGTACCAGTGAAAATCACTTTTAAACTTCACAGCAAGCAGGGACTGTTCAAGGCTTGCAATGATTCTATACTGAATATACAGATTATAAAATCTTGTGCATGTTATCACGATTAAAAAAAAGAATCGTCTGACGATTATATGAACATATTTTGCTTTTGGCCGTGTTAGTAATCACACCCATAGAAAACCCTAGCCTGTAAGATTGACTGGCCCTGAGCACAGGCACATGTGAGCTTTTTTCGTTTCCCGGTCAGCAGTATTGTGTAAGCGCAGCTCTGCTGACCTCTGCTGGAAGCAGACATAACAGGCACTATCGTTCGCTTTTAGCGTCAAATTAGCGCTGAGGACCGGGCCTTTTGTCAATAGGCTACTTTCTATCACAAATACCCTTGCATGCTGCGATGAAACGTTTAGGTGCTCTCTTTAGAATAGCACTATATCTGTTCCACATTTGTGCAATATAATAAAACGAGAAAAATAGGAATGTCGCCAATTAATCCCAAATTGGAGATCAAACATGTCTCAACACTGGGATCGTTTATAACCATACTGTAACACTTCAAATGCTCACATTAAAAGCACAAAGTCTGAAGAGCTCAAAACCATACGCATCGGAGAATAAAGCCATTGTCTGAGAAACCTGTGGTAGGTGGGGCAGCCACGTATTATAATTTCCTGCCTGATCTAATCCAGTAGCAGCCAATAAAGTTTCCCCAGGGCAGTAGTTTGGTAATAGACAGTGTACGATAATCCCACCCATGGGTTTCAAAGTCTTATGTCTATTGTCGCTATCTGCTAGTAACACACACGCGAAATTAGGTTATCATGCATGCCAGTTTCTGTCAAACTGAGCAATCGTATGCAGGTGTCTTTATACCGATTCGTTATGGCATGCTGAGGCATTGGCACACGGATAAGAAGCTGCGAGGGCTACATGCCGGACTGCTCTCATATAAGAACAGGAACAGGGATACGAGAGCAGAGTCGTCCTTTCACGCCGGGACACATGCCTCTCAGAGCCGAGGACCTCGTCGGCGTCCGCCTCTCCGAAGCTCTCCGCAGCTCTCCGCTCATTATCCACACTCATACTCAAACGATATGTCGTTTAACCTCAAATAATAAAAAAAAAAAACACATATAATTTTATATATTTTAAAATAAGTATCAATCCATTGATGTCATTACGTAAATTGTAGCACAGTAGACACTGTAGGCGACCTTTAGTTATTTTTTTATAGTAGGCTTGTCTGCAGCAAACAAACAACTATACATATTTATTTTCTCCAGAATAATATAATTATAGGTTATCTTAAAGTAAGATTTTACTCCGTACAAAATACCAAAGTATGGAAACTTGAGACCACTCTCTCTGAAGTCGTGCGGCAGGGTTGCCAGATGGGGTCTCTCGCCCCCAGACGTACGTAAAATCTTTTCGAAAGCGGACATCTTAAAATCGAGTGTTTGTCAATGACTTTTGCCAGGTGGTGTCAACCCATTTTTAATTGACAAGAAGATTAAAGCTCGTATGGATGGTTCTCCGGACGCAAGAATGCTGATTTTATATTTCTGACGAGTGGAGCCTCGTCTGGGGCACTTTCGCCGAGTTTAGGAGTGGTGTTCAAGGTTAGGGCGATCTTCTCCCGCTGAGAGGGGGCTGTTAGATACGGGGCTGCCTACTTGTTGGACATTCATTATCAAACTCGGTCTTCGCCTTTCATCTCCAGCCCTCTGCAGCACTCAACGTAAACTACACAGGCACCTTCCAGCTTGACATCTTTCCATTCATGCTGTACCTTAAACAGCACGCTGCCACATCAAAGCGGAAGAGCCTCCTTTGATCTTGCTAAAAAGAACCCAATGATTTACTAAAACCAGTGCAACTTTTTGGGTGCCGCTATATTTCTCTCTTCATCGACTAAAAATTTCCCGTCTCCCTTCATTCGCAGTTCTGGCAACGTTTTCTCGCTTACTTCATTTGTTAAACTCTAAAACAACTTCAATCTAGCCGTTTTCCATGGCGGAGATGCAGTAAGTTCACGTTTTCCCGGATCATCGGACCTGCGGAAAAGGAGCTGGTGCAACCGAAAGAGAGTGAGTAGGTGCAGGTGCAACCGAAATTAGGGAGGGGGGTAAAAGAATTGCTTACGGGTCTGTGCACTAGGACTATTTACGTGAGACAATGAAGCTCAACTATTTAATGGTCACCTAAGTGGTACTTAGTGTACGATTTATTAGTCGATTTTTAAATATTAATTATATTTCTAGCTATCATGTTTTGCCTTCATTAAAATCCATTTAAGAATCGACTTTTGATTAATGATAGGCTTCTTAGGAATGTAGCTGTTATCAAAACCTAAATGCAGAAGTAGACTAAGGAACATTATTTAATTATTCGCAGTACTCATCTCAGCCAATAAAACAGTGCAAAACTCTTTCTGACACTGCAGGAGAGCCTCGCGATTACTGTATTAATTCGTGATCGGTTCGTCATTTTGCAGCGACAGCAGTTCCCAGTATTACCTTAATATATACGAATAATATAACCATAATCAGGGGCGTCGACGGAGGGGGGAAAGTCAGGACGATTTCAAGGGCCCCTGAGTAACAGAGGACCTACAAAATTTGGAAAATAACTCGATTCGTTTGGACTGGGGTCCAATATCACTAGCAACACCCCTGGCCATAATTAGGCCTATTGTGTAATTCAAAAACATTATTATTATTATTATTATTATTATTGGAAATAGAATGTTGTGCACTTAGTAAAAAGAAATCGGTGACAGCCCTCATTAACGGTCAATTTCACTGTTGGCAGCCCACCTGAAATATTCTGGTGCTGCCATTGCTTGTTAAGGCCTTTGCTCTCTACAAAGGTAATGGTTCGACAAATGCAAGAAAAAAATATTTCTTGTAAAAGTTCTTTCAGTCACAGTGAAACACACAACACTAAATAGGAGCTTGTAAACTCTCGGCGTATTTCAGGTACCTTTCGAACTGATCCCTGAGGATTACAAGCCAAGGATGATACAATTCACCTTTCCTGACCATCTCCAGCCTGACCTTTACCAGCTTAATGAACGCGAAAGTTGTTTAAGCGCTTCACTTTGTAACCTTTGTTTTGAATGTACAGCTTTACCAATTATTTTCCTCCTTGTCCCATCCATGATCTGAATCGACAGAAACCACCCCGCTTCGGGCATTAGCAACGCGCAGCAAATCTGCTTTGAAGTCCTAAGACGCTCGAGGAAAAATGATCCACTTAACTACACGTGGAAACAATGTTCAAAGCTTATAAAGAGCGCGGAACAGACACGCATTGTCACCGAATTAGCTTTTTTCCGTCTTTGCTTCTTAATTGGTAATAGAGTACCTCATATCCATATCGTCCTGAGCATTTGCAATCTGCGCCATACAGAAGCCTGCGCCCCACTGCGCTCCTCCATACTTCAAAGCGCTTCGCCTGTCTGTTACAGACACAGCTTTAAAAAAAGGGGGTGGGGGTGTCTTGCCCTACTTTTGACAACAGCAATATAAGATCCCTTTCTGCCCCCCTTGAGAGAATGTCACATGACGCAGTGAGTAGCGCGGCTCGTCGATATGAACCACGTTACTTCTCCCAGCGAAAAACTAATGGTTTAAAGGCAGCTGTATTAATTCCGGTCGTTACAAGTCAAGCGGGCTTTATACATCGATGTTCATGATATTATCTCGACCCTTGTCTCTTGCTAGAGAATTAAAAAGTCATCATTTGGTCAACAGTGTTACTTACCAGGGGGTGTTTACCTCACGCTCTGATTTTTCAGATCTTTATTCCTTGCTCAGGGGGGGTTCGGGGGTGGGTTTATAGTCCTGTATGTTCTGTTGTAGCTCCGGTCCTTTGACGATACGTTTCAAGATCTCCATCGATGTGGGAGGAGGTGAATTCTGTGTTTTTGTAGAGCTGATCCCCAAATACACACCAGGCCATCAGGAACAGCGTTATGGCCAATCGGTGCAGACAGAGGGTGCCATGTACGTTTCTGGAGACCTACCATGTACACGGTCCATTCTGAAGTCTTAAGTCTGAGAAATCTTGACAGGTCTGAAGCCAGTGTAAATGGGTTAACTGATATTAATTTTGCAGTAATTTAAATGTAATCAGTACATACTACATTCTCATGTGCTACATTTTAAACTTGACATTGGCAATTAGCATAATGGCCATCCAGGTGAGTTTACTGCGTGAGTTTAAGCGCTTTACGGAAAAAACGAGGACCGAAGTCACCATCGGCATGCATGTATTTCTAGAGTGTAATCAGCTAACCATTCTTGTCTAATTTCTCCTAAAAACAGGAAATGCACACCTATAGACCAGATCAATGTGATAACTTCAAGTACACTGTTCCTTTAAGGAATTCTGAACTGCAGTTCAGGTTTAATTCCTCAGCCAAAAGTACAATGGCTGAACCCTTCTTGTGGAACTTGAACCAACAACCTTCAGGTCATTAACCACTGCACTGGCTGCTGGCATGTGAACTGAAAACAAGGGATCCCAGCACTGGCAGTGTAAATAGGGAACAGGCTTCAAAGCAGAGGCGGTTCAAAGGAGAATCAGCGACGGCTGCAGCAGAGTCCATGCCTTCATTCCTGCACCAGACTCCAGCTGCAACGGGCAGCAGCGAGCCAGACAGAAACACTGGCCTGCGCTCCCATTTGGAGTCCCTCGCGAGGGTCTGTGCCAAGTCGCTGGCAGATGAACACCTTAAATCCCCCTCAGAAATTAAACTATCATTAGGTCATTTCAAGGACACGAGACCAAATATTTGGGTGTCCAAGCACACGTGGTGGGGGTTTGCTTTGTGCAGAACACTAGAGGTCCCCAGCCTTAAGATCCCCCACCCCTGAAGTGTTACAGTGCAGGCTTGGAATTCCATGACATGTGATGTGAGTGGGGGTTAGCTGTGGAGCCACATGTGTTTGGGGGGGGGGGGGGGGGGGGATCATAAGGCTGGGGCCCTCTAGTGTTTCTCTCTGAAAGCTTCACACAGCTGCTCATTGCTGACAACCAGGGGTGCCACTAGATATTCTGGGTCCCATGAAATCACATCATATTGGGGCCGCATCCCAAATCAATCTCATTATGTTCCAATTTTTTAGGGCCCCTATCACTCCACCCCTTCTTTTAGGTACCCCTGCCCGCACCACCCACACACACACACACACACACACACACACAAACAAGCAAACAAGAGCAATGCAGTGCATCAGCAAATTCCACATTTTCTTTTACATTTTTAGTAATGGTTGATAAATGATAAAACGTTTAAAAAAAAATAAAAAAAAATGTAAAAAAAAAAAAAGCCAAAATTTTAAGAACCTGCACCGTCAGCGTGACTAACCCAGAGGGATCACCCACAGCACTGCCAGAAGAGCCACTGCACCATAAATAACGGGAGATGAGTGAGGAAATCTTGCATCCAACAGCAGGTCATGCTGCTTAAATGTAAAACATCTGTGGTCGTCCACATGTCTGCACCGCAGAAGATCTGATTCAGCATGACATTAGCTACACTAAGTGTGCAGCTGGGGTGGTTGATGGCTGTATGCGGCTGTGAGCGATTAACATGACTCAAGCCCCCATTTGCTCACGGCCTGTCTAGCTGCCATCTACCCCAAGTCGCCTGCTTGAAACACCCAGCAGGACGATGGGAAGGACAGGGACATATTTGCCAGCAGCTGGGTCAACTTGGGTCAATTTTATTTGGCATGACAATGGTTTACTGGACAGGAGTCAGGTGAAGGACCATCTGATTTTTACGGTCATACACATGTAAAAATACCGCTTATATTTGACTGGAGAAAAGCAGAGGTAGATGTATACCGTCTCCTTTATTTTACCCAAACTGACATGCAATTGAGAAAGCAGGGTTACCCAGTCTTTGTAGCGCTTGGGGTTAAGAGACTTGCTCAAGGGTCCGACAGTGACATCACTCCAACCATGGGATTTGAACCAGCAACCTTCAGATCACATATAGGGGTCAGTGTGTGGCTCTAAGAATGAAGCCGGGGAATGAGTCAGGGATGAAAACCAGCAGTCTAGCTCATGGATGTCCAACACACCCCTACCTCCCAGGCATAAGGCTGGTGTGTACTTCTGTGTCAAGTCCAAAGCCTCCCCAAGTGGCCTAACCCTCCGTAAGCATTTATACTTCCAAGCTGCTGTGTCAGTGTCGCCCTACAGTTATACTGGGTTATGTTTCAGGAAAACATTTTTACTATGTTTCAGGAAACAAAACTTAGCGAGCTTTTTGCATGAGCTGTGCACACATTTTCTGAACCAGTCAATCATTTTCATTCTTGCTGTTTAAAATCACTCATAGATGGGTTTATGAGAAATGAATTTTGAATTTTTTTTTTTTTTTCCCACACTAGAAATATCGCAACATTTATGGAAAAAAACAACCAAACAAACAATCTCATCGCGATATCTGAAATTTTCCATGAATGGCTGCAACCGTGGCAAAAAACAGCAGGATTGTAACAAGGTAAACAAGTCAAGCCACGCTAAAATACCCCCAGCCCGAAATAAAACTACAGCACAATATTTGCGTAGGAGGAACTGCAATGTTTCCAAGTGGACCGATCACAGCTGTTGCGATCTGTGCCGCTGCAACTTATAGTTACGTTCATGGGGAGATGTGCGTCAGGCTACAGCGTCGATCCCACAGAAGCGCAAACCAGCTCGGTAGGAAGATCGCTGATCACAAGAACATAAGACGTTTAGAAATGAGAGGAGGCCATTCGGCCCATCGAGCTCGTTTGGGGAGAACTTAACCACCGTGTCCCCCAATCCTCATCCAGGAAGGCAAACGGCTTCTAAAGAGCCAGTTATAGCCTTAATGAGAGTTTCTTTTGGCACAGATTTGCTACTAAATAAATAGAGCATTTAATCAAAACCATCCATGCCCAGGTACCCAATAAAATAATGAAACTAATGGAAACAGAAGGTGCTGCACTGTAGCTCAGATGTTGAAAAACAAGTACAGGACATTTCAAAGTGCCACAAAGCAGTGTTTCCTTTAAATAGCCGATTCCCCTCCCCTTTCATCCACAGACAGACAGAGGCATATGAAATAGCTTTGAAGACATACATTGATCACTTTATTTATATAAATAAGCATTTCCTTCTAAAAGATGTGTATATCATTTTCCAATACGTAAAATATTTACAATAATTCTAAAATGCACCTTTTAATATAACTTAGTGGCGACAATCGAGAGGCTAGAGTTTAACGTTAAATACAGAGTCATAGAAACCAGACATGAAGCCATGCTCTGTCCCTTTACAAGGTGCTGGGACTGCACTGCATTAAACAGCCTTCATATTCACACACTGTCTCACCTGTACAAAGGAAAAAGTCCGTCATTCCCGGCTGTTTGCCTAAAATCAGTCAACTCGTGAGAGTTTTACTCACACAAAAATGTTCTGAGGGTGGAGTGAAAAATCACTGTTTCAGAGAGATGACCAATCAGATAGTAGAGGAGGTGGGTCCAGGCAACAAGAGGTGGCAGAACCAACCAATCAGATATCTTGGTCCAACCTCATCTACAATCTGATTGGCTTTCTTTCAACCAATCATTTTTTGCTCTGCCCTCAGAACATTTGTGCAAGAACTACTCCCATAAGCAATGGGGCGTGCTACACTCCTGTTCAAACAGCGCCTTGTCATAACGACTCACTGACAAGCTTGTGTAAGGTGGGATGTGGAAACGGCCCATCTGGTCATACTACACTCTCGCTAATGCATGGTTCCAAAGTCACTTCACGACAGTCTTTGAAGCGTTTCACGGGTCTAAGATTAAGGTGAAAGGAGTAACCTCTCTAATAAAAACTGTGGGTAAACATGAAGCCAAGTGGCTGCGGAGTGGGATGTGGTTAATGACTACTATGATGATTGGGGTCAGCTTCACGCAGAGCAGAGGTCCAACAGACCACCCACAGAACTTTACTAGCCACTACTAGACCAACCACAGTGCTGGCAAGGCCTACTAGAACACAGCCAACCCATCCAGCTTTGAAAACCATTAGTGATATTTGAAGGAACCAGTCTCCACATAGCAACATTGAAATGGACAGGTGTTTGCAAAACACTGGCTAGCCAAGGGACCAGAGAGACCTTCACTGGATTAAAGTTTGAGTCATTACCTGCCACTAGGGGCTCCAACTCGCCTGTTTGTACTGATGAAGGGTACCTGAGAGAGAGTACAACCTTCCTACAGACCTCAACCTAATATATAATGGTCCCCCATGTTATCCAGATGATTTAGATTTCAATGGTAAGTGGTCTTAGAGGGACAATTAGCCTTAAGAAGGAGGGGGGGGGATAAGCAGGAGTTGTACTGTAGCGATAAAACCATGTGGCATCAGCAATGCTTGTTGGAAAATATTTGAAAGATTTACATACAAAAATGTGTAGGAAATATCAGGGCTACACAAGGGGCATTCCCCCTCCCCCCACATGGCATATTAAAAACATTACTGAAAACAACATCCCAATAACATTCATAGCAATAAACATAATACTAGAGGTAGCAGCTGTTCAGGGTCTTTAATTCTCAGTTCTTAAAAAAAAAAAAAAAAATATAAAATCTTCAAAAGTATCTTCAGCTCTAGGGAAGAGCAGGATTCTGATCTTGACAACCAACGTCCAGGAACCGAAAGGAAATGCATTTTAAAAGCAACTCTACCAGGAAGTGCTTCTTAAAAAGAGTCACGGGGCAGTAGGGCAGACGGGTTCCCCGTGATCTACAGGCAGCCACAGTGATTCCCTCAAACCCATGTTCCTTCATATGCAATGTCTGGTTGACCATTGTTCTGCCCCTTGGTCCTGTCCCTCAAACCTCTTAAGAGGAGTGACGAAGAGTGGTAGAGGAAGTTCAATCCAACCATGTATGCAAAATGCAAATACAACAATCAATAAAATCGATGAGAGCAGTAAAGCTCCTTTAAGACTCATGTCCCCCTCCCCTGGCCCCACCAACCACACCTCCTAATTCACACACGGTGCCATTCGGCAAGGCTCCACACCCTCAGTTGTAAAGGAGCCTCCAGGCTCAGCAATGACCTTCACAGAGCTCTGGTGACATAACTACATTGTGGGTGGGGGCCAATGAAGAGGAGGGTGGGTTCAGGACTGGTAGAAGTGGTGGTAGTGGTGATGGTGCTCATGGTGATGATGGTGCTGGTGCCGCTGGACCACCGGACCCGGGCCACCCTCGTACAAAACCAAGCTAGGCAGCTCCCGCTCATGCCCTCTCTCTGTCACGGGGCCCATCATGCGGGGGTTTTGTTGGGCGTCTTTAGCACGCTGCTTATGCCTCCTGTACGGCCCAACGTGGCCAGGCAGTGCCGGTGGGGGGGGCCCGGTTCGGCTCTTGAGCGCCCGGGTCCTGGCCAACGGGGCCACTACCTGGGGGTGCCCGGAGATTCTGGGGGAGCGCAGAGCGTGGCGGCCCCAGTCCTCGTCCCGAGCCCGTGAGCAGGATGCCTCCACCTGCAGAGTGTGCAGGCGCCGGTGATGTGGGTGACCGTGTCCATTCTCTGGCTCATGGGAGCGGGACCGCGACTGATTCGTGGGTCGGATCTGAGGCTCAGCTTTCCCTGGGTCTGTGGTACCTGCATTCAGGGAAGGTGCACTTCAGCTCCAAAGGACGGGGTAGATCCAGCATTCGCCTGAACACCCCACTCACACGGACAGCCAGAGTTGGGCAATTCAGGTCCAGAGACTTTCAACAAACCAGTTGAATACCCTGTTACCGACTCTTCATGCTCAACTGGTTGGTTGAAACAAAATCCCGGTCTGGACTTTTACTCTTTGGACCTGAATTACCCAACTCTGCAGACAGCTGTTAGTCTTTCAGCATCTTAAGACAGATAAAGTAACTTAGCAATTACAATCGACATACTTTACACTGGATATTTGAGGGAGGAATTCCAAGTTTCTTCAAAAATACTTGGATACTAGAACATTTCTTTAATAACTACGCCATCAACACTTGCAGGCTCCATTACTGTCAGCAATACAATGCAGGAGGGCTGACTGGAATTGACACTGGGAGAACCCACCTGACCCAAAGCGAGATGTATAGTTCTCAATCCCAGCTAGGTCTAAGTAGTGGTTCCTACGCTCCAGGTTCTCATCTACGCAGTGCCTCTGGCAGCCCTGCTGGGTGGCCTGCTCACCATGGTGACGCCTGGAGATCAGGACGAGAGAGATGGAGTTCAGCTTCTGTCAGAGGGAGAGAACCCTGTCCTGAAGCCAAGCTTTCCCAGAATGCATTGGGGGGATGATTGCCCACGTGAACTATATCCACACCGCTCTGGTTTGGAAGAGTCACAACAAACACCAATCATAAAAATAAATACTGCAATGTCAGGATTAAGTGTTGGATTGGATCAGAGCCTGTACGTTTTTTTTTAGCCAGCTTCATGTGACCTAGTTTGACATTTTGGCATGATCATTAAAGATCTCAATCCATAGTGCGTAAATTAAACCAAGAAATCTGCTTGGAATCTCCAGACGTCTGAACTCCAGATCACATGTGGAATTCCGTTACAACTCACTCTGCACAAAAACACTTGCATTTGTCTCTTGGCGTGTTCGAGCGATCTCGTCATGCTTGTGTTCATGTAGACGTGCAGCCAGATGTAAAAGTGAGTTCACGAGTCCAGCTGGAACAGTCTAATGAATAATTAGATATGGGATCTGAATGGATTTTCCAGGCCTGTTGTGTAAACACGCGCGGTGTGAAAACTATGGTTAAAAGGTCACTTTGATGCTGCACATTGTTCCCGTTCCTCAGTTATTAAAATCTGTGTAGTCCATGAATCTATATATTAGAGGCGTTACCCATGATATCTCAATCAAAAATTTCAGTAAAAAAAAAAATTATACAGCAATAACTTTATACATAGTAAGCCTGCTCACTGTCGCTTTCCAATGGCTTCTTTGGCCAAATTTTATTAGTCTGCATTATTAAGAGCAGAAACTGGTATTTCCCAAATTTGAAAATCAACCGTCAAAAAGGAGGCAACGGGTAATTAAATGGGCCACTACCTAAAATTAAATGTCCTGAGCAGAGACACCCTGTGCCAGTCTTGAAGTACACGTGCTGCGACTTCCGAACACCAAAGAAGAACCCAGAAATCCATACCTGATAAGGGCCCGGGACTTCTTGTCAGAACTTTTGGGATCTTCGATCCACTTGTCAGCCTTTTGCCTCAAATGGGGAGGGTCTAGAAAACAGGGGGGGGGCGTGTTATCAAAGGGAGCCACATTAAACAGGCTCACTGCACACCAGCGTAGGCCCTGCATCTCGCCGAAGAAAGATACCTTTGTTCTAAGCTTTGGCTTTGAAGATTTAGCAGAGGGAGAGAGCGAGAGCCCAAGCAAGGGAGTGAGTGAATGTGTGTGTGCATGTGAGAGAAAGAGAATTGGGGGGGTGGGAGAAAACAAATGCTTCATTTATTATATTCTCAGCCCCGGGGCACAGACGTTGCAGACCCCATAAAAACAGCAGCCGTAGCTGAGGAGCAGGAGGAAGGGCCACCCGCGTTCACAGGAAGCTGCTGGGAATTGAGGGTAATGACACCCCCCGCAAGGGCAAAGCGTAAAGTGTTTTACCAACTGCCACACTGTCCGGGCTACAACGCCAAAGCTTTCACCATCCAGCCAGGGGGAGTCATTCGAGCTCCCCGGTCTGTCTGTCACTCACCTGCTGGGTTCTGAGCTGGTCCCTTCCATCGGCTGGAGTCGGGGGCTACGGACAGCTTGACCCGAAGGGTCTTACTGGTGCTGGGGGAGTGGTTCACGGATGCATCCACCACCTCGTAGATGGTGTGCAGCAGGCTTGTGATGTCCTACAAGGCCAAGGAAGGCTAGATGAGCAGGAAATAACTACAGCAAGTGGAGACGAACACACGAGTGTGTTGACCTCTTAAGGCGCCTGACTCTAAGCTGCCTATTCATGTTTGCAGTCTTTACAGGACCTCCTATAGTAAGTCCATACAATTAGATAAAATTATCCCCAGTAGGTTGCTGATTTGAGCCCTGGCCATGGGGCCCTCGTGCGAGACCCTAAACCCCACTAAATGCTCCAGGGTACAGGTGCGTGGGATAAATCCCCTACCCTTGTGCTTGGATCCCAGGTGACAAAATATGAAATATACCATGGGGGTTGTAGCAGCAAAAAATAAAATTAGGAGTGCTTGACAGCAAAATCCCAGGCTGCTTTTTGTCACCAGTATGCTCCTGTATGTACACACACACACACACACACACACACACACACACACACAAGTTTTTGCACACAACAGGCTTTTACCACTTTTCCATTTATTTCATGAACTGCAGATTTTTTATTCTTGTTAAGCGTTGGAAAGTTGAGTGAAGAATTATAAATGAAAATAGACAAATGAAACAAGTTTCCTTTATAACATGGAGAGAGTGTGTAACAGTGCACGTCTGACATCCTGTTAACTGGTTGTGTGGTGATGGCATAGTCAAATCCTCAGCTGTCCTTTAACTTTAAATGCACTAGTTAACCGTTTCATCCCATAACACAAAGCAGTGTGTAATGTCCCTTGTAGAACGAATGCCTTGAATTTTCTCTGCTGTTAAAACTACTAGTGGAAGCTACTTTGATTAGCATTTTCTTGCTAATCAAGGTACTCAAATGGCAAATATACTGTAAATTTATTTGTTAGCAAAGAATACTAAGTGATGTGTACACACACACACAGACATACCCACAGATACCACAGGTATCCAGCTATGCGTGTTATAAACACTGTATGAAGCAGTGCAGTCATGCTATCACTTTGAAAAATGTGTGTTGAGCAATAACAAGTAGAGAGAAGCTGGTGGGGGGTCGGCCACCCATCTCATGCTGGGAGGCTGGGGGCTGTGCCTGACCGGCTGCAGATCGAGGATTCAGTCGATCGGACATAGAGGAGAGGCTGTTTTGATTGGAGTCTTAGATCTTTACTATTGAGGACTGGGCTGACTAGGGAGGAAAGGACGAAGTTGGAGTGGCGCCGTTCCATTTAACGGCAAAGAGACGGGGATTGTTTTTGGCAGGAAACGCGGAGCTGCCAGTGTCTTTCCAGGAAGGGAGTGTAGAAGGCATGTGTGTGTGTGCGTGTGTGTGTGCGTGTGCGTGCACCCACACCCTTCAGGAATGAGTGGCGGGTAACTCCTACCTCTCTTGTGACCTTGCCATTGTTGTCAAAGTCATACAGAGTGAATGTCCACTCCTGCCGGTTGTTCTCCTCCACAGATACAGCACATTCAAGCTCCTGACCAGAGGGAAGACACACAACACACAGGGGGAAAGGGGTTCAGGCGGATTTGGTCCCTAACGATGCGGAAACCGAACCTATACCCTCGAGCCCTAAGAATGTGCCAACAGAAAATGGCTCATTCATGACATCAGAGGCACCAGTACAGTCCCAGCTCCCCATGGTCGGTTTGACACTCACTTCAAACTTCAGTGGTTTCTGAGCACCTCTGGCATCCGCAACCTCTCGCACTTGCATCTTGTCCTCGCCGTAGCACCTGTCCGTCTTCTCGGGGGG
>JAABNX020000008.1:12565467-12575692 GCA_015163995.2 Mormyrus lacerda
GGGGGGGTTCGGGGTGGGGTAGTGCAAAGAAAAGCTCACACAGATCTGTCAGATTAAGTCTCGATAGATGGATGTGGCTAATTAGCAATTCCTTGCCTTAAGGATAAGATCTACTTCAATGCAGGACAAGAAAACAATTTTCAAAATTAATGAATAAGTGACAACTAATATAAATAAATGAACAGCGAAAGCCTCCCAGGTGTTCAAGCAGGTTTGAGGCCTAACTTGTACAAAGTAGTGATATCGGGCCGAAGCAATCTTCTAACGCTGTAAGGAAATTGTAAATTGTGATTTGGGCACATGTGACAGGACTGTTGTGCTGGGATGAGCTTGCGCAAGCCAACCAGTTTGGAGAATCACAATGCATAGTAAAGTGGGCCAATCCTTCTGAGGAAAAGGGAGGGGGCAACAGTGGGAAATGGCAAGACTTTGGTTCAACTGAAGAGAACTGCCAACAGAGAGCCCACAATCAACAACTGCCCGTCAAACAATCAAGACCTGCATCTCCTTGCAGTATGTCATTGTCATCACAAAACAGATCCAATTAATTTCATAATTCTACCACCAGAAATCGGGCAAAAAAAAGAACCTACTGAAATGCAGTTATTACATTGTGAAAAACCACCATCTTTCTGTTCAACACAGCACCAAAACAGTGTCAAACTAGAAGTAGATAAACGTCATGGAACTCCATTCATAAGGTAAACCTCCATCATTCCAGATGAAACTTGCACAAATTGCAGTCAAAGAAACGTTTTCTACTCTTCCCCTCAACTTCTCCAACAAAGTTCCCATATGGCAAACATAAATCACCACCTAGGTTCAAAATTAACACTTCGCTCTGAATCACAAATCCGACATGGAATGCCATTCAATTCAAAGACCGTCAGGCTCAGTCCACCTCGTTCTGCACATCATTAAGCCCAACAAAGTTCCTTCAGCCCTGTTTCTTTACAGAGGTGCCTCTATGCACTTAATACATCATATGGGTACAACAACCCCAAATCTACCACAGGCACTTATAACACCAGGCCATTTCTAAGAGAAGTGGCATTAATCATTCAGGCTTCTTATGTTCAAACAAGTCTTTTGTTCAAACAAAAACAAACGCAGCCAACTTGTGTTCCAATAAATATTTGGAACTTTTTATCTCATTTTATTCAACCACATCACAGAGGAATCACATTCATAAAGTCAATTATTCATAACAAAGGGTTCTCAAGGTTCCAAATTGCCCACAGTTTTCAGCAGGGTTTCCAGTTAACAGTTCGGGGAAAAAATAAGCAAAAGGCAGATTTATTCACCACAGAACAACAACGTGTTCTCAGACGTTTTGTTTGATCAACTCCAGGAAGCTAAAGAAAATGCCACAATAGTTATTTCTGAAGCACTTGGTCTTTGTACATTAAAATCATCAAGGCGTTTACGTGCCGTCGGCCATGTGACAGCATCTGTCACTACTGAAATCCAAGCCACTCGAAACTTCATGGTAATTAACGCCAGTACTTAGCAGGCGTCCAGCTAAACCGACCAGCATAGCTCACACAGTGCTTATTTTTGCTGGGCCTTTCTAGTCAACTTCCTCTCGAAAGGTTCAACAGCCATACCTTTGGCATTTATAGCAGCTTTATTCAGAAATCCAACTCCATACCCACTATGCTGACCGCATTGCATATTTACAGCACAGAGCACAGGATGAAATGTAATTCCAGAGCAGAGGTATTTGTACATGGACAGATATGGATGATAACACTGCAAACATGCATAGAAATATGAGATAGATTTAGATTAGGATCTAATATATCAGAGGGGCCAACTGAGATATGGCTCCAACATCTTGGTAGATCTCAAAGGCACACAAAACCATATAAGTACATTACTGTCTGCTGCAGACCTCCAATACTGGATGCACATCTCAACTTTCCGTCACTGAAGCGGGGGGGAGGTATCCACAGAGATTGGATCGCTAATGTCCTTCCGAAACCCTCTTCGGGAAGCCATTGCCAAGACCCCCCCCCCCCAAAAAAAAAAAACAGCTCCTGAAGGTGGCTTTTACTAGACAACATTATTCCAGCAGTTTCACAAGGCAACAGACACAGAGACCACCTTGCTTTTGCCATTCATTCCCACAATATTATTCACTGGCGGACTGCCAGACTACCAAAATCCTGACCAAGGGAAGAGCAAGAATTCCAACGTACTTGTACTTTTGTACCTGTAAAATGGCACAAAGTTGCAGCTCAAAAGCAAGTATTTGGAGATCCAAAACATTTGGACCCAATCATTTTATCACAAGTAAAATCATATGCTTTTGAAAAACAACTTAGATAACAGAATCGCCAGGGTAAAGAGAGACTCCTCTCCAGAGCAAAAGAGATTTTAATGATCTTTCAAAAACAAGACAGTTTTCACCAAATGTATGTATCTAGCAACTTCTGTCACCCAGCCTCCTTTATCTGGTTTATTTTGCCCCTCTAAGCATTCTCAAAACACACAAATATCTGCTTCATCTCATTTCCAGTAAATCTTTCACAAACAGCGAACCATTTCGAAAAGTGGCGTGCATTTCAAAGTCTCAGTCATCAGCCGAGAAACTAAAGCCGCGTATGAACGCTTCACTTGCAGCAACTGAAGTGAGCGCTCCATTAAGAGGGGGGGGAGGGGGTCGATCCGCCAACATTCGTGTTTGCTGAATGTCAAATACACCCCCCACCCCAAGAAGCTGCCGAATACACACCATGAATGGTATCAAACTATTATTCAGTAGTTTATTTGAGGACAACAAAACCTACTTTAAAAAATTAAAATGACAAAATAAATTCTCCATATGTGCTTCTCGGTCGTCCTGGGTACAGGAAATCTGACAAGTTAACTGGTCTAATATTTGTCATTGCTATTGTTTTTTTAATATATTTGTTTCCCTCTAATCATTGAATAAAAAGAGCAAACGGGGCTTCGATCTTGAAACCAAGCCCTAGATTAATTAATCCACCGTCTTGCGTATCGTAAAACGTTATCAATGCACAAAGCCACAACTCAAATATTCCATAAAACCATAAAAATTAAAATATAACAATTAAACGTACTCATTAAAAAACTTGAAAATAAAATTCAATTTAGGCTACCCCCCGAGACATAAAATCTTAAACGCCTGTGTTCTGCTTTTCTAAGGACAGCAGCGAAATGCCCAATCATCCAAGGAAAAAAAAACTCTCTCTAAATGAGTATTTAAACCTTAAAACTACAAAACTACGACGGTAAATATTTATGGGGATTTTTGGCGTAACCCCAGTTTGAGAAAACACGTAAACCCATAAATTGTGAGTCTCAGATTTTGCGGACAACGTCACACAAACACGGGCACGACTGAGCGGACAGTGAGAAGTTAGAGAGCAACACGCCTAAAGCCGCGCCGTGCGGGCTGCTCCGTAAGCGCCTTACCCGCGGCGTAGCTCTGTTGCTGGCTTTCTGCTCGCAATCCTGTTGCTCCAGCGGCGAGCCGGTGCAATAGTACTTCTGTTTAACCATCCATTCGTCGATTCCTTTTCTGGCCAAACAGGCATTAACTACGAAACTGTCACCTAAAAGCACAAAGGAGACACCCCATTAACGAAGCTAATTAAAAGCGCAGCGACTTCCAGCGTTTGCGCACTTTGGCTAAATTGCCCCCATAGACACTCAGACTTGCTGAGAAACACGTAGCTCCAAAGACAATCTTTTCAAAGGAAATAGTTTTCAAAGTAACGGGAACCACGTTTCACAGCACTTTTTCCTCCATGTACTCACCTTCGGGGCTCTCCCTTGGTTTACAAACGGCAGCTTTCGGGTTCAGTGTTATAAATAAACGAGAACAAAATACGTAAGAATTAGCGCATTTAGGAACATTTTCTTAGTTCTTTACGATATAATAAAATACTGGTTTAATTGTAAGACTCACCATGTTTCGAATGAAGTTTACCCATTTTTCTGCATTTGTTAGCTGTTTGTTATTTTTATATTTTGTAATCCAGATACCCGTTAGTATTAGTCTGTGAGCACGCAATCTCAGAATGGACCGTAAACGATAGTACCCTGCGGTCTTTGGTCTTAGGCAAGTATTCCCTGCTCAGATCTCCTCTCGCTCCCCAGCAGAAAGAGGCGGTTACCAAAACCCACACTTCAACCGCGGCACCGACATGATTGACACCTCGGACGGATTAGTCCACTCGCAGGCGGCCAGCTTCGGACCGGAGCATCGCATGAATGACGCCCTCGGATTGTGAGAATATAAAGGGGCCGTTAGCGCGCGCCATCTGCGGCCAGCGGAGCGGCTGTGCGTGGAGGCAGGAGACTAGGCAGCGAATTAATGTTAAACGGGTTTCTTTGGAAAATAAATATGACCAACAAACACGGAGTCCCTGTTTATTTATATGCGGTGGTAATTAATGACACCCAAAATAAACATTTAACTTATTACATATACATTTATTTCCTTTTAATGTACCAACTTAATAACCTTTAATAAGAAGGATGGTAAGAGTTGCAAGCAGGGGAGTTTCTAGCTATTGAAAAGATCAGAGGCTAAGTCAAGATTACTTGGGGCTTGACTTTTTTGTTTTTGAATGAGGATAATTGCATCGGGGTTAAAATACAAAGGGGTATAGCCCCGAGTGATCGGACCAAACGACGCCCATGGTTGCAAGTGATGAAATCGCGATTTTATTCCCCTAACGTCGCACGCATGTCCCGTTGTTAACTTTAAGAAAACCCTTTAATTGCCATATGCATCCACAACAATTAAGCACATATGTATAATAACAGTGAATGACGTTTCAAAGTTTCAAAGAATTGTGTGGGGGAAAGATTCTACCGATAAACGGAACATCGCCGAACAACAAGCACAATATGTCCTTAGACTGAATGTTTAGGCTCTGGTTGCAGACAAAGATCTTCACGACCACCTGCAGCTGCAGGCTTGTATTCTGTGAGCACTCGCATGGGTACTGGCAATGCCCCATTAGTAAGAACCAGCGCTCCCAGTGTCAGCAGATATAATCACTGGCATAGTTTTAGGCATGACTGCCCCACTTCTGCCAATAGCGCGCTCCAGATGCAAACGCTAGCTCTTCGTTTCAAGTGCAGCTAATGGTTTATCTGTACACATGGTTGTTCTGGGTATTTAAGCCCAGGAGGGGAGTGACGACATGGGGGGGGGGGGGTGGCGGGAGAGTTTCTCCCATCCCCCTCGCTCCTTCCAGGGCTGCCCTGAAAACCCCTAATCGGCATTGAGCTGCTGTTGGTCATAAAAATACAGGGAGCAGAACTTCAAAAGAGGAGCCCCTGGAGAACTTTGTCAGACTGAAACATACTGGAAAGTCAAAACAGTAAAACTCCTGGGACGTGGATTGGGAGGCGCAATGACCATGACGGTGTGTAGGCTGAATACACAGGCCAAGCGGCACTTAACGTCGTCTGCATTCCTAGACGGGATGAGTCAAACTTCTACACAATATTCAAATGAAGCTTCTAAAACAATGAATCAATTAAACCTAAATGACGAAGAAAGGGACGGGTATTTAGAGATGCATGGAGTGCATGGAGATAGATATACGAATTACATAATATTATAATAATTGCATATTAATGTGGATTTAATCCAGGATAGTTGGGTTGGCAGTATTTTGAGAGCTTTAACTTGGAGACCAGAGGCACCTCCAGTGAACTCCGGCACAAAGGCATCCACATGGCGCAGACCTCCCAGCACATTCCTGGTTGAACAGTGGTTTCCACATCCTGAACGTATCATCACATGTCGTACCAGAAGAAACCAGGCACCCCTTTGAACTTCCCAGCTACAGGCTCACAGATGAGCTTGTTATTATTGCCGTCTGCCCGTATTGCTGGAAAAGGAAAAAAACTAAACGTGGCCTGGCTTTTCGACACACTTCCTGTGCTTTGAAGAAGTCAGCGGATAGACAAATTTGCAGCAGGGCCCTCACTGCATTTAAAGGATCTCATGCTTGAAACATCCCTCCCTCCCCCAATGACAAAAAAAAAAAAGCTAAAATCACTGACGCCAAGTGTCCTTATCGCTGACGAGAGGCTGCATTCACAAAGGAAGGACTTCTCCTGTCACTCTTCGGTGTTGACAGACCAGAAGACATCTCCCCGTCATCGACAAAAAAAAAAAATACTACTGCTCTACCGAGTAATAGGAATTTAGTGGAGCCATGCAACGTTACGTCACATTATGAGCGACGCGCCAACTGACCATTTTACCTGTTTATATAGCGGCCTGCAAGACATCTGTCACGGGAGGCAAGTTATGGGGGGAAACTCTGAGGCACACAAAGAGGCAGCCTTGCCCCTAGAGACTCACAAAGACGGCATTCAGCTGAGGACCACTCCCCCCTCCATAATGATTACGGGGTGGGGGGGGGGCCATGAAGCTCGCCTGTGTTTATGTCCTTGGAACAATGTTGGCAGGGGCCCCCAAGGGTGTCTGAAACAGGACAGAAAGAGCAGCTGCCGAGTGTTTTAAGCAAAAACATGTGACTGTTGCCTTTTCTGAGCGGATAAAGGAGGAAGACGTTGTAAAGGGCAGATGCGGATCGCCGGGCAGAATACGCTGCCGCTTCCCCCGGGGTCATCCGCACCCTGGCGCATTGTGGCGGCACAGTATGTGGCGTGTCCAACGGCGGTTCCGCAGAGGTGGATTATGGGTTTTTTTCCCCCCCTTTCCCGGAATGGATTGTGGTTGGAGGGATGCTCGATGAGCAGGTAGTGCAGTAGGTACGTACCGGTAATGGGTGGCTGATGTTGGAATCCCTGAAATCACTTCCTGGGGATCATCCCTAACAGTCAAGGTTACCGTTTTTGAACCTACACTGCACTTGCGCTAACATGCAAATCTGTTTAAAAAGTCACATTGGACTAAAGGATTACCCAAGCAAAATTTACTAAGAAACATAAACATGCACACAAAAGCAAGTAGACAAAAAAACATACCATAGAAGCAGAATCCTGTAAAGTGTAATAATATCCAATTACCATTTACATTTGTGACTTGACCATTCCAATGTAATGGCATTTTCCCACTGGCATGCAGGAATCAGGCCATACCTGAGCTGTACAGAGATGAGACGTTAGTAACAGCGCGGGTCTGACTCGCTTCGATTTTTCACTACAGAACGTTTCACCTTAGTAAAGGTGAGAGTGACAGTGCCGTAAAGCGAAGAGATGCTTATTTACTGTTCACACTGTTCATCATGGTTTATTATGTGCTAATTTCCGCTAGCATGTGTATGAATCTCAGTGTTATGTTAGCATCAATTGCTAAGAAAATTAGCATTAGCTTGTGTAAAATTGCATTATGAATCCATTCCGTTCAATTATTTTATTGTACTTTTTTAAGTAGGAGTTTTTCCCTTCAAATAATACAATAATAAAGCTGCATTGCCCTGCATTTTGACCAAAAAGATGGTGGTGACACAACTATGTCAGCGCAGGTGCGGCTCTCATAATTTGCAACAGAATGATGTCTCTTTACTGTACGGCTCAGTTCTGGGTGGCTGTGCAAAAGCATCATAACTCGACCGATTAAACCAGGCAGCTTCCTGCAATTGCATTCTACTCACAAACACAGAAAACAGTCATCACTGGCAACACAACTGTCAAGAACGACAGTAAAATTAAATGAATCTGCAAGTGTTAAAAGTGACATAAAACATGGACTGGACTGTGATCGCAATCAGTTCAATTAAGACGCAAAGAAATGTTTATTAGGTTTCCCAAAAATGTAGCTAAAGAGAGAATCCATTAATCCTCAGGCAGCTTTTATGTTTGCCATAAAATTCGAGCTATAAAACTTACAAGCAGTCACCATCGACGCAAATTGTTTGCACTTGCAGAGAATGTCATGTATTTGGTAAAGAAAAAGCTTACAGCTCACTTTTTTGTTTTTATCAGATGATAATTCAGACATACAGTACAGCCCAGTAAAATGAAGTTTCTGCCTTTTTAATCATAATGGGAGGATCAAAAGACAAATACAGCCTGTAAGGATAGCGCAGTCACACCATAATGTATGCGATACCTTAGACAAGGAAGAACCCCTTGATGGTTTCCCTTTTATTAAAAATTGCTGATTCTGTTATTGTCCCATAGTACAAAAATCTTCTGTCCCACTTTAAAATTCCTTTTCATCTGATAAAGGTCTTTTTTTAAAAAATGCCCAGAACGGGGCTTTAAGCTTCATTACTTACTTTGCCAAATTTACCCACTTTGAGCAAATTCGTACAGCAGATGTGATCAAAAATCCTGATAACGTGGCACCTCGCGGTCAAAATAGATTTTTTTTTTCCTTTCGCTAGTCCACCAAGCATGTTGTCCAAATACAGCTTTATGCTCCCCTAATTTTGCTTTCATTCCCATTTTTGGTTATCTGCTGCCAACAGTTTTTAAACCACTCAGGATGGAGTTTCTCCCGGAACGAAACTCACAATTAGTGTATTCAGCTGAAAACAGTAGGCATCGCGCTTTGATGTGGGGATCAAAATGGTGGAGCAGTGTGTTTTTGTCCAAAATGACAGGCCTGCCCGGTTCCCTAATGGAAAGCTAATAGAGAGAGAGGTTTTAAGATGCTCATTAATTATCCAGCCCATCATGTGTTTGGAAGGAGAGAAAGAGGGGGGAGATGGAGGAAAAGGGCAGAGGAGAGGGTCAATGTTGGCAGGGGCCACCAAGAGTGTCTGGAACGAAATGATGGAGAGGCAGGAGGTAGCGGCGGCAGAGGTAGAGTGGCCGAGGACACAGGAGGGGGGGGGCAAAAATGAGAGGGTGGAACTGGGGAGAGTCAGGTAGGGAGGGGTGAAAAACTGCAACCTGGAGCGAGAGAGGAAGAGATGGGAGGAGAAAAGAGGAGAGAGGAAAGAAAGAGGAGGGAAAATAATCCTTTCCCGAGATAAGAGAAGCCACAAGGACAAGAGCTTCAAAGGATGGGTGGGGGGGGGGGGGCAGGGAGAGGGGGTGTCCCCAGGGGACCGTGCGGTAAACCTTCCGCGCATCATCAGAGATTCAGAAGCTGAAGCTGCCCCCCCCTCACACACACACACACACTTTACCACCTGGGGTCCTGCTCGCACTCTGGAGCGGGATGTCTCCACCTTTGGGCCCCGTATTGTGCACTGACGGAAATACATGTACAATAGAATGCTAATGTGAATAGCAAATGAGCAGCAGCCCCCACCCAACTAAAAAAGACAGAGACTTCTGTTGAAAACCCTTTGATTCTTGTCACATTTTTCTTTACACATCATCTCACAAAAAACGCCTTGGGTCGTACTTTAAAATCCAAAAAAGGAAGATCATTTTCATCTATTCAAATAAGTGATTTAATTTGTAAACATTTATTATCTAATAAAATACAATGATACATGATTATCTTAGATAATTGTATATTTGTTAAGGAACAGTTAAGTTACATTAACACAAGGTGTGACTCAATGTATAAGGACATAGTATTATAGTGTGACTCAGAAAATGACATTGTACATCTTATAACGTTTAACAAACAGCAGGGCAGGAGACCACAAAGACTTCCATATTTTATCTATTTATCTGACACTTTTAACTAAAGCGATGTACGGTTGAGAAAGCAACGTTCGCCAGTCCCTGCAGCAATTAAAGTTCATGGCCTTCCTCAAGGGCCCAATGGAGAACTCACTCCGCCAGCCCGAGGATTCAAACCAGCAGCCTTCCAACACCAGGCATAGAACACAGCACCCACAAAGAGGGGAAGGAGTACGAGCAGTAGAGGGGGAACCTGAAGACAGAGGAGGACCCTTTTCCAGCAGCCCACAGGGGCAGGAGAGGATAGGCAGAGCACCAGCCTGGAATGGGCCAACCTTCACTTCAAACATCAGGGGCCCCCACCCAAGCTCTGCTCACTCCGCTACTGTCAGGCAGACGGCACCGCGGCATCACAAGCTGGACCAGTAGGCTCCGGGACAGTTTCCTCCACCAGGTGACCAGGATGCTGAACTGCAGCTAATATCAGTCACTCCCAGAACACCACTTCCACCACCATTAGAACGCTTTTGGGCACTGTATGGTGCACTGTATGGTGCACTGTATGGTGCACTGTATGGTGCATTGTAGTATGTACTGTGTGTATTGTATTGTATTGTATTGTATTGTGTATTGTACTGTGCATGGGGAACTCTAGACCCAAGACAATTACTCAATA
>JAABNX020000008.1:12598874-12622677 GCA_015163995.2 Mormyrus lacerda
CCATAATCTCCATTCTTACAGCTCTACATTTCCTCATGGTGCAGGGCTAATCTTATCCACAATTGGACAGTGGGCATGCAGGTTTTAGAGGTAACCTCTAGGTCAACTATTCAAACCCAGGTAAGAACTCTTCAGCCAATCACTCTTCTAATTAGTAACCTAATTAGGGAGTTGCCGTGAAAACCTGCGTGCACAGCACAGCAGCCCCTTTCTGGATAGGATTGGCCACCCCTGGTGTAGGGGCTACAGCACAGTGCCCTAACCTCCTCTCATGCGCTAAAGCTTGCTGTAAGTGTTTCATAAGCCAGCCACTGTCACCAGATCTGTAGACCTTCAAGGCCAATCTCCCGTTTCTCGCTGTTAGATTATCTAAGCTGAGCGATCCTGTCGATCCCCTTCAGCCAGACGCGGAGCGGTGTTTCACTAGCGGGACCAATAAAACTTGTTTAGACTTACGCACAGATGCCTTTTTGGAGAGAAATTTGCAAAGCTTGCATTTACCAAAGCAAGATGCCAGAGCATCAGCAGCTAAACTGCATGCCAGTAGAAAAATGAAAACCATATGGAAAAAGCACCTCAGCCTCTCCCTGTACAGACATTTTTCATGATATTAATGTGATGCCTATAAAGAGCGGCACGCAGACTTGGAGGGAGGAGCTGACCATAGCAGGCATTCCTGCCACGTCTTGCAGTTATTATCTTTATCAGGCGTTATGAGAATCTGTGACAGGAACCGTTTGAATCGCTCTGCCACGAATGACGACCGACATCAGTGGCACATTCCATGCTGGCTTCACGCCCCTCTGGTTTCTTCCCCTTCCAGAGTGATCTCCAGGACTCCTTGAGGAGGATTCACCCCAAAAGGTCTCAACAATAGTTCACAAGATAGGGAAAGACAAGTATCCAGTTGAGTTGAAGGCTCCTGTTCATTTTGCTCATAACCAGGATAAAATCCAAGCCGATTTTTCAGGGGGTCGCGGCAGTGATGAAAGCAGTTTGATTCACAGACGAAAAGTTTTAGGGTTAAATTTCAAGAGGGGCTGCCCTTGAGAAGGAAAATTGACTTGCTCTGGTAAGTATTCAACTCCTGCCTGAACAAATAATAACAGAAAGATGATCCAACGCTCATGGCGAACTCTCTTGTGGAACTTAATGCAGCTTCTACCCTGTGGGTTTGGGTTATCTGGAGTATCATCTAGTCATGAAGACCACAGTGCAGTGCAAGCCTTCAGGTCACCTCATACCAGAGCTTCTGTTCCTGTGGCTCATAGTGTTAGGTCCAAATCAGAGCAGTCAGTCATGTTACTTAAGGAAAAAGGACCTTCTCAAAGGTCTAACTACAGTCTCAACTTCAAATCCTAACCTGCCAATTGTTCACCACAGCTCAGCTCTCTTGAACACAAAGCTCTCTCTTATCTCTTAAAATAACCACGAAAGAACTATAGTGTCATTCCTTTCTTCTGACTAATCAGGCTTTTCCTACCCTATATACACACAAACACGCACACAATTGGTTATTTGTGACTCCAGATCTTCCCAGGCACTCGAGGCTTGAATAAAAACAATGAATCGCAGGCCTTTTCTCAGGGTCCCTCTCATCTGCATTTAAATTGGACCCATTACCGTTTTTCAGATGACTGACCTTTAAGCAATTAAACAGAGAAAACACTAATACTAATAAAAATTCATATGTCTTGTTGATATGTATGTTTTTGTTGTTAAAACATTTCATGTGGAAAGTAATATATCATTTATATATATATATATATATCATATCAAGTTAACAAAATTAGTAAAAAAACAAGAAGATATGCAACCACAAAATGCAGATTGTCTGTCAACACTCTGATATGCACCGCAGGATATATGAAGCTTGTTTTCAGTTTCAGCATCAGGCCGCCTTTCTGCAAACCCTGGCGTACGCAAGAATCAAGCCCCCAACACCACAACCTTTCGCAAACTGGAAACCACAGACTCAAGCTTGCTTTCCAGTGGGGGTCCCCCGCTCCCCCTCACCACATTCCCACCCCCCCGCCCCCCACACACTCTTCCACCCCCAGGGGATGGGATGATTAAAACAAATGGGAATTTAATCAAGGCATTGCGCCCTTGTGGGGTGGTGGTGCGCCCACTCGGGCCCCGACAGAAGGGCCCCGCTCCGGGCAGCCTGCCGCAAATCAAAGCCTTCCTCTTCGCCGCTCGCTGCTCAGCCGATCCGTATCACAACAATAAAACCGGCAGAAACGATTATTTATTCCGTTTCATGTTGATTTTTTTGAAGTCACCCCCCCTCGTGCCCCCCCACCAGCTCTATCTCGGGTTTTTTTCTCCAAAGAAAGAAGGTCAGGCTTGGTGTTCCAGAAATGGGATTCTCAAAGGAGCTGGAGATGAGTACGGGGCCTTCACAGCGACAGAGACGTTCCTGCAGCCTGAAGGTGGGACACCGCTGACGTGGCCCTGTGCCCTTCCTGGGGGACGGCGTGGAGGCTGGGGGGGGGGGGGGGATGGCTGCGTCGCTTCTCACCAGCGACTTTGATGGAGGATCACTTGGCATCGGAGGCTGATGATCGTGGTCCAGAGAAGAACTGGATCGTGGGGGTTCTCTGAGGTAGAACAGGCGATACCCTCTAGTGAAACTTGACCCATTTAATGAATAGCTGAACATTCAAGTATCCGCTGCAGTTTGGAGGCTTTCTACTGGGCACAAGAAATATGTGTCATCTATGTAGTTAGGGTAATTCTGCCTTCGGGGGGGTGATAAAACAAGAGGACTGTCCAGCTGTCTAATGCACAGAGTCATGCATTCTCTCCTGAAGGTAGAAACATTATGTCCTCTAAGATCTCTTCAGCCTTGTTTAGAAAAACATATTTCACGCAGGAGTAAGCTGCACCTACCTACTGATGTGAAATATTGACCAATCCCTACATACTTTTCTTTTCTATTGATGTTCCTTCAGGGTACAGTTCCTAGCAGTTGTTTCCTTATTTAGAAATGCAGAAGTTTACATCTCCTCAAGTGGGCCGTAATATCCAGTCAGCATGCATCTCCCTTGGAGACGGCCAGCGTAAGAAGTGAGTCCAACTCCCGAGGAGAGGTCAACAGAATCCGTTTCGCCGAACTCCAAGACAACGTGGCCACACGCTGTGGACCATACGCGCACACAACCACAAAAAGAAGCCGGCAGCATGTGTGAAGACCATCACGCTAAACACAGCTAGCGAATCGCGGGTCTTTGATTTACGGAACACTGAGTGCAAAATGGAAGGACTCAAAGCATTAAACAGTGATGTCTCTGCTCACTACCCTCGTCGAAAAACACATTTCCTTTGCTTAGAACTCCTAGTACTGCGGTCTACCACAGGGATTCAAATAAATCATGGGTTTTCACCTGGGGGTCCACACAGACATAGCATAAATTGACAACATGCATCGCCAATATTATCATCCATTTGTATGCAACACAAAAAATTATTCATAGAGGACCACCCTGTTCAAATAAGAAAGAAATATGACAGGCCCCCAAGTTTATATGATCATGCCTTACTGGTAGGAGTTCATACTTCTGCACTGTTTTCATTTGCAGGGGGTCACTGGTTTAAGAACCCTGGTACAGTTTTGAACCTCAAGGTACAAATAATGTTAATGTACCCCCAATGATACAAAAAATGTTCCTCGAAGTCTATTTCTGTACCTTAAAATAGACTAAAAGGAACATACCTACAACTGCGGTACATTTGGCAGACCTTTGATGGTACAACCTGAGTGGCAAGGAATTGTACACTCAGAGGTAAAATCTGGTTCTTGTTTTCTGACAGTGTATATGAACAGATTCATAAAAAAATAAAACACCAGCAGAAGACGGCTGCAGATGCTATGAATATAATAATTACGGCATAATGACTTGAAAAATAAATAGGTTTTCCTACCAGATACCCAGGGTAATTGTTAGCCATCTAAATATACTGTAACCAGTGACTGCAGAAAGACATTTTCAGGCATAACTCTCTCTGTGCTAGACACTGTCTAACTTAAAACTGACACTTTGATTTCTCAGTAACACTTTAGTCATCATAATGCATAATAATGCATTCATAGAATATTATAAACATGGCTATGACGATCTATAAAAAGGCATAACACATTATAGCCATGTTTATTATGCATTATGAATGCTCCATGGTGCTCTCATCCATATTACACTATAGGTACCTTTATAATGCATTATATAAGCCATTAAAATGCATTATGAAGGTATTTATAGTGCAATGTACATCAGAGCATTCATAAGGCATCATGAACATGTGCTAGACCTTTTTATAAATAGTTACACCTATCTTTATAAGACTTTATGGATGCATTATAATGCATTATGAAGGTACCTATAAAGCATTATACATGAGTGCTTCAAGTAAAGTGTTACTGATTTCTCTTTAAAATTACATTTGAGCATTTCTTCTCCCCACATGTCTTAAAAGAAAAAAAGATATGATCCATTGCATTTATGTATTCAAGAGCCAATATCGTTTCATCAACTTGGGTCAGGCACAGAGGAACTGCATACTCATCCGCAGCGGGTAAGATCTCACAGAGAGCTTAAAACCAGCAGAACTGGAGCAAATCCTGAAGGTGATTTTTTTTTTTTTTTTTACCCATGTAGCAGCAATGCCTGCACACGGTCTGTCTGCCTGACTTTAGAAGTACAATGTTCTGAACAGGCAGAGCACTTGTCAGATCAAGTGAATCAAAGTAGCAGCAGTTAGAGAGCTTTTAAATGGTGGCGATTACCTTGTCAGCAAACCCCTTAATGATTCATTCTATGAGACACTGCACCCATTCCCCACACACACACTTGTTACTGAAATCCAATACAAAGAAAACATGGCCCATAATTGAGTGCCTCCTTGCACCGGCTCAGTAATCAGGGGTCTTGATTGGTCTTATTTGAGATGCAAGCCGTACTGTATGCTGATGCTTCCTGCAGCCATGTTGTTTTTACCGCGATAATAAAATGCTCAGCGGGGTGCTCAACGTGGGGAGACGGAGTGACTGAATCTGAGCAGATCGCAATAAATTGGCATTTTACACAGCAGCTTAAATGTTTTCATATGTATAGTAAAAAGCCTTGTACAGGCATCCTACAAATTACAAGTATCCATTTGTGTAAACTATGCGTATTACTTTGGATATACAATAGAAACCACGAAGGAGAATGTTGTTCTCAAATAAATGGTGAATTGGCAAATGTAAATTGCCCATATAGCATGTGTTTGTGCATGTGTGTGACAATGCAACAAAATCCTGTTATGTGTTGTGTATGGTCTGCCATCCTGAGGTGGGTATTTTCCAGTCTCATGTACTGTACCATGCTTCCTGGTATTAGAACCAGGAATTAAAGTTAAAGCATGGATCTCATAGGTCCACACATCCTCCTTTACTATTACTTACATTTTTTCACTTCATTTATCGTTGTTTTCTGAGTTTGCAAATTTTTCAAGACGGCGGATATATTGTGTTTAGAGTCAGGCTATTTGCATAACCAATCATCATCAAAAAAAAAAAAAAAACATTCCCCACCCCAAAGTACCAAGAAAAGTACCCCAGTTGGTTTGGCACTTTAGGTATTAAAACATTTGGTACTGGAACTCAACCGGAAGTCAATGGAAAAGGGAAAGTGTCAAAAGTACAGTACCCAGTGCAGTATAAAAGCGCCCTCAGAGTCCTATCTAATCAAAGCCAGTGATTTCACACAGGAATGAACATTAACATAACATAGCATCATTGGTCCACCTGCCCCGTCTGTAGCTAATAGGAGAAAACCAAGGAAATTGGGCGAAATCCCTGTGAAGGCACAGCACTGTACACATGAGCACACAGCACACCCAACGCACAGCACTGTACGCATGAGCACACAGCACACCCAAAGCGGAGAGCTAAGAGGTGTACTGGACACTCCCGAGCCGACATTCTCGGACATAGTTTAAAGCGAAAATACAGAACACTGTTTTGTATTGCATTTAGAAAACTCTAGCTTAGACCCCCTCATAGCCTGAGAGTTACCCCCCCTTCTCAGGCAGCATCTCTTTGTCCATTTGCATTTCTCATTTCCTGTAGCTACCAATTTAATCATCAGAGAAATACAAGATCATTGTGGGAAGTGTAGTTATTTGTTATTATGGCATATATAGCCTGTAGAATTCCCATACTATCCAGGCTCGTAGCATTTTGGCACACCAAAGCTATAAAGCAGTGTTTCCCAGTCTGGTTCTTGGGGACCCACAGACCGACCACATTTACCAGGACATGGGAAGAAGTAAAAATGTGGACCGGCTGTGGGTCCCCGAGGACCGGATTGGGAAATATTGCTATAAAGGCATTAATATTTTAAATACTACTATCCAAAGGCAATTTCTCATACACATCATAGAAAAAAAGCTCCTTGAACCATTTGACTATTTTTAAATTTAGTTGGAGATTCAAATATTAAGATGCTTATTATAAAGGAGACGTAAAGAGGTTGCGTTAAAAGATTTTTTTTTTTATAGCACATTTGAAGCAATATACTGTAAGAGTAGCTGACTTGCCTCCCACATACAGGTGTGCCTTTTATGACTTAGTGTTCATTTTCTTCTGATGCAGCAGCAGAGAAAAGAGCAGCTAATGACCACCAAGCCGTCAATATGCCGCCTTTTACGAGACAAAAATAGCAGCGCTTTCTCAAAAACAACATAGCAATATGGCTCCCATGTGATCGTAAAGAGACGATTTGCAGAAGTGCACAGGGTAAGCCCCGCCCTCGTCGGCGGGCATCTGACTTGTAAAGTATTTCATTTCTGTTTTACAAGCTCCTTTAATTTGCCTTTCATAAGCCGACCTTGAATGGGTCTTTAATTAAAATCCTCACTAATTGCATAACTCTTGAATGGGGCCCAAATTAAGTCATGGATCATGATGGGAACAGCTGAATCCCTCAAACCCTTTTCCTTTTGAGACACTTCACTCTATAAATGGTCGCAGAGGACACATCGAATGAGACATTCTTAAATTATACTTACGCCTTTGCCCTGCATCTCCATAGCTTGGTTGCTCTCTGCATGTTACGCACGTTAGACTAATTGGCGCCTCTTAATTGCTTGTAACGTCTGTATGAGTGTGAGCATGTGTGATCTGTGATGGACTGGCATCCAGTCTACTGCCTTGTGCACCTCCCCGCCCCAAAATCCTGGTCAGGATAAGTAGTTAGACAATGGATAGATAAGTAGATACTTAATCTAATAAGTGAATGGTAGCGGAACTACACAATAATAATAGATGATAGATTTGCCATATGTATGTTGAATTAAAGAGTAATGTTTCATTGTAAACTGGAGATTCAATTAAAGGTAAATGTTTTGATACATGACCCAAGACATGACAAAACGCATTGATAAAGAAGGAGGCTAAAGCTACCGTCAATATTTTTTCACCTGAGACTACTAAAATGCCCTTTTATAGGTGTCATCTGCACAGAGGAGTCTGTCAAATTTTCAGAGATACCTGAACGATACATAATGCACATAACAGAGGCAGGACAGCACAGGTCTCCCGGCAAACCGGAGTCTGGGCCATGACAGTGTTGTAATCATCTTATTTACAGCATTGGACCAGAATCTCACACTGTTTCGTGCAATGGGCATCAGCAACCGCTGGCCGAACTGACCGGTGACCAGTGGCATTCTAACGATGATTTCCGCAAAACGTTCGTTCATTCAATTAAAGTCGTGAAGGATGCAGCCAAGCGCAAAGTCAAACTCATCACTGACTTTACAACCTATATCAGCATTGACCCAGTCCAGCAAGCAGCTTTGCTGCAACCTGTCGAACATCATTGACCGTTGTATCTAGACAATGAAAAGAAAACTTTAAATGCTTGAAGTTGGCTGACTGCCAACTTTACTATGACATTACCATGATAAATCGTGTTTTCTACCTTAAATATGCAGATTTTAGCACATTTTAGCATATCAGTAACATGTCAAATCTGATCAAGCTGAGTAAGAATGGATCTTGCAGAGTCAGAAAAATAAAAAGACATTAAATTTTAATGTAACAAAAATTTTAGAACGCATGTTCATCCCAAGACCGGACTTGGGTTGAATTGTAAAGGGGGTACCAACGAAAATCATCTTTGAGGGTCCTCAGAGAGAACCACAAAAAATAAACAAAAATGGTTTTAGACCAAGTACACTTGGTAGCATGGTTAAAAAATCAATTTGGTTGGTTTCAAGAACTTCATGTTTTTTGGACAACCCTAGAGTCTGGTGCATAGCAGTGTTGACGTCTCCTTATTCAAAGCACAGGTGTACATGCACATCTCCCAGCTGTGCAGAGGCTTCTGCAAAATGCACACTTTATAAGGGAGTTGAAGGGGCAGCTCATCAGATTATGAGGACCAACCAATAAAAGTGCACCACAAGCTGTGTCCTTCTATGTTTCTATGGTAACTAGTTGTGATGAGCCATGAGAAGGTTTTGGGCTGGAACTGTGGTGCAACAGCTGGTTCCGTATGGAATAGCCAGATGAACAGCCAACAAAGAAAGCAAAGAAGTATGTAAAAAGGAGATTAGCAAGTTACCTAGCTAAGTAGCTACCAAAGAGTTGGTGAAGTAATTCACAATGATGTTTATTGGAGTGGCTACTGTGGGATATATGTAATTGACTAATGATACCCAAGAGTTTTATTAGTGACGTCTGCAACATCACATGACACGGAAACCATAGGAGACCAGCAGAATCGTAAGCAACCTTGCCTATCTACCATTTTACCATTTCTACCATTTGGTTGATATGGTTCAACTTAATAAAGAAGTTAACCCTTAGAAATTTTACATTGTGGATGGACATATCAGTGTATAATAATCACCCAATGTCCTTACTGTGATGCTTAAGATGATTAAGAGGAAAAGAACGAGTCTTTGAAGATGTGAAGCATTTTTTTTCTCTAGAAAGAGCAGTGAAAATGGGGGAGGGGTACCGACAGAAAATATAATTAAGAATGAAGAAATTAGACCAATCTCAAGAAAATAGGTGGGGCTTATAGGTAACATCATTGAAATGTCATGAAGGGAAAATAACATATGAGGAATCAGAAAATGCTTTATAATATAAAGTTCACGTTGGCGTCAACTTCTAATTAATAAAAATTTAGATGTAGGACACTATGGATCATGACGTACAGCAGTAAATAAAACAGCTGAGTCTAAGGTTAACCCATAAGGTACCTCGACTCCCACCGGATGGATTTCACTGAAGATCCCCCTTTCTGACCGTCATTTTTCTAATGCATAGAAAATGAAAGCCATTACTTAACGAAAGGCCTTCCTGACAGCGAGCTCTTTCTGAAATGAAACGGCAGCTCAACCATCCCCTGCTGCTTTTGAAAACTTTAAAAGAGTTTCTTGTCAGAACTCCAAGATTTCTTTTTTTTTTTTTTGTTTCCCAGTTTCCCAGTAAAAGAAAATGATTGGACGGACAATTTATCCACGGAGTCATAAGAAAAAGAACAGAGTTGTATGAAGAAGGTGCAGAAAGACCCAACGATTCAGGCTCTCTTTTAGCCGGCACATCCAGGAATCCCTTTATCTGCCTTTCATTAAAGCTCCCTCACGCTCCCTCTTAGCGGGGATGGCATCAGGGAGCCCGTTCCTCCTCTCATCCCCTGTGATGTTCCTGCCGATTACAAAGGAGCTTTGAAGCCACTGCAGTTCTCAGCAAGACCACCCCCCCCCCACCAGCCACCCCACCCATGCAAGACCTCAGAAGGACCTGTGACATCTGGCAGATGGACACTAAGACGGTGCAGGGCAATTGAGATGGTTCCTTCAAAGCAAGCTGTGGGATCCCTTTACATGGAAGCACCTGACGGCTACAGGACTGCAGTGACCACCCTGGAGAAGCCACACACTAATCAGTGCTACATCACTCATCCCTTAACCTACATAAGTTAGGAGATCTGTTACTCTCCCTCATACGGGGCTGAATTAGCACTGATGCTAAAACATATATGCCTCGTTTGCTCACGTTCGGCCTCCTTCATTGTCACCCCTTTTCCTCTTGGCATCATAAGGAGTAAAATATCTGCTATTGAGAGATGAAGATGCTGCACATTGTTTACTTTCCCTGAGTACATTTGGAAAGATGAACACACTGTTAATGCAGGTCATTATTGGGTGAAGGCTGGCTTTAAGCTAAAAGTAACAGGGAACAAAGGAAATACACTTCAGTCTAATTTGAGGCATATGATGAGTGCCGTCCCATGATCCCTTGCATGGACCCAGAATCCAGGTTCAGAATCAATGAAAGATCACCTGCCTCTTATCCTTGTTTAGGGTTAGACCGAATCCTTTGATGCATTGCTGAACTATTGCTAGATTCTCGCTCTGTTCCTCCAATGATGAACCCCATTCAAGGATGTCATCCATAATAACAACACGTCCAGGTAGATCTCCCAGGAGGCTCTCCATGGTCATCTGGAAGACTTTTGGTCCTAAGTTCATGCCCATCGGCAATCAGCAATGGCAGAATCTCCCAGTTTCTCTACCTAAGGATCACAGTCATCCAAGTGTCATTGATCTTCAGCGAGTCAAGCTGGAAGTCATCTTAAGTGACTTTCTTTAGATTGATGCACATCCTGGCAAAATGCCGCTTAGCCTGGCAGTAGTGACATATCCTCCCACAGGCAGGGCACCTGCAATCTCCACGTGAGGAGCCACAGCGTGAACACTCAACCCCCAAGTCTGTTCTTTTTTGTCTACCGGACGAGTTGGTAGGCTTAGACTGTTTCTTATCTTTGTAACTCTGATGCTTTCCCTTTGTAGGCTTTTGGTAGTGTGCCTCCTCTGTTGCTCTGACTCCGATCTCTTTACCTATTAGCTCGGTCTATTTTGCAATCTCAACAGCCCTGGGCATAGTAAGATTTTCTTGAATAGCAATGAGACACAGTCGCTTTTTTAGCTCAAGGTCAGGCAACCCTCTGAGGGATTAGTCCAGCAGCTGATCATTCTTATCTCTAAAGTCACAGTGTCTTGCAGTAGGATGGAGGTCCCACTAAAACTCTTCTGTCATCCTCCTGTCCCGCCGAAGGTCGAAAAAAACGCCGCCATTTACATGCCGGTTACATTTTGCCACTTAATACTCCTCAAATTTCTGCACAACTGCATCATAGTCCGACGACCGGCCCCCACCACAAATGTAAAACTAGCAAATATATCTTCACTTTCTTCCTCCGTCGCATACAACAAAGAGTCGACGTTCCCCGTCGTCTGCATCTGGCCGTACAGCTCTTCCCGGCTGGCCAGTCTGCTGGTTTGAAGGAAAAAGGCTGGGGTGGAGAAATCCGCACTACTGATGGTCGGGCAGCCACATGTTATGCTCACTCTGTGTGGCTTCTCTTATCCATCTGCCGCCTCTCCGGCTCCAGGCATCATGACTCTGTAGACTGTTAGCTGCTATGAAAACTCCACTGGGTCTTTTAAACAGACTACTGCACCACTGCCACCATTTTTAAACTGTATTTTTTTTAATTAAGTTTCCGTTAAATGAGCGAAGCAAGCCAAGAGATTGAGTCCACACCTTTACTTTTTTAGTGCTCACAAACTAGTAGCGACCTCACTTTATGAGTGCCGTCAATCGGTACAGTGTCGTGCATATATAATAAACATCACATCCGAACACAGCGGTAATTAGTTTGAACTATAATCACATGACAGTGAGCGATCTCTTGGGTCTCTCTGCTGGCTAAAGTGCAGCATCTGAAAGAAGCATCTGGTCAGTTTTGCATTCATTCTGATTTAATTGCTAATTAATTCTAATTTAATTGACTTTGGGCATTTTGCCAGTTAGATATTCTTCATAATTTAAGGAACCTTTCTGAGGGTACAACAGCTAGACCATTATCTGGAAACCTGGACCTTCTTGGCCCCATCTGTGGAACTTATGCAAGAGCCATAGTTTGACCTGAATAACACCTAGAACCCAATTTATCTGAAAGCTGTCAGCTCAGCTCCCGCGAGTTAGAATTTTGGCTTTCAATTTGAGAGTGATTAAAAAGTTTTATAAATATTAATTGGGATCCTATTTAGCGGTATTATTGGTCACAATTAGCCTGGAGCCTTTCCCAAGAATCCTGTCCAAACAGAGCACTCACAGACACAGCGCTGGTTGGGATTTGAACCCTGAAGGTGTGAGGCCACATTGCCAGTCACTGTGCGGCCCTACTGAAGTGACTAGTCAATACCAAAATCAACATGCATTATGGGAGGATGGGAGAAATGCGGCTCTGGAAACCCACCATGGGTGGGATAATTATGCACTGTCAATCTTCAGCCGACAAGTTTAATCCTCTTCCTATTTGTTATTTTATTGGCTCCCATTGGGTAAAGCAGCACATGGGTAATCCCACCCGCTATGGGCCGTGAAGCTTCATTCTTTCCATCACTGCTATTAAGCTGCTGTGCCGTAATGTATGGTTACCCGAGTGGGGGGTAGCTGCTAATGAAATGCACATTTCAAGTTGTTCAAAAAAGCAGAGCAAATTTCAGTGTCTTCACCCAAGACTTCGGTCAGGGCTTCGTCTCCATACAGAGGTGGATATTCAGATGTCCATAGCATGGACACATTTCAGAATGGAGTGTTGCAAGTGTGTTTTGTGTCACCAGTGCTTAGATGGCACAGAGTGAGAACCCAGCGGGGTTATAAAGCATAATCCAGCCCTCGGGCGCCAGATCCCAGCCTGCTCTCTGGGCGTCACGCTTCAGAGAGATAAACAGTGCCGTCCGTGCATTGTTGAGTGAGGCAGCAAGTCTGACAGAGGCTCCAAATTGGCAGCAAGTGGGGGATCTTTGGTTTGTATCTACTGGGGGAGGTGGACTTGGCAGTGTGGACAGTCACAAAGCGCAGCGCTCAAATCCCCCTAATTTCACACTTCGGCTCATAAAGGCACAGACGCACCACCCCGGCAGGCTGCTGGGGTCTCGCCCCTGAATTTCTGCCCTGGAGTGCAGGCCACACATGGGGCTCGGTGTGCGGTTCCTCCTATGCTACTGGAGGTCTGGACCGGGACAGACCGCCCTGCACTGCAGCCCGACAGCACAGCTCACTGGCTTCTCACTGAATCACGTTGCAGTGCTGAGATCTCGCTCCAAGCATTTTTTCCAGGTTGGACCCTGTCCCAATCCTGCCACGCCTATTTCCTCACAAGCAATAAAATTTCCATTTTTTTCAAGACACTCACAGCTGCTTTCATTTTCAGCTTAGAAACAGACAGAGCAACATCTTCTGGGCCCACATTTTTCTCAGTTATGTTCGTTATTAGTCCAATGGCAAGACTATTGCTTCGGAAAGATAAAAAAAATAAAAAGCCCTTGAGCAGCAGAATTTGTAACCCTCTACAGCATCTCCAAGAATCATGCACACGCAAACAGACGCACATGCACAACCTCCAGCTCGACGAGACCACGCCCATCCATTCCCACAGGGGAACACATCATAACTTCCTCAAAAAGAGAGATGCCACATCCATCATATAAAACAGAATAATACATCACAAAGATAATGTGACTGTGAAGCTGAAGACACCGGGTGCTACATTAACATGCAAAAACAATACGCTCAATTAAATATACATAACAATAATTGGCACAAGGCAGAATTCGAGTTGGGGAGCCCGTGACGTTAAAGGGGTTCTGTTTTATCTCATCTCAACGGCATCCCAGGACAGACCATCAGAGGTTAGGGGAGCACTGGTAGGGTGGTCTCAGGCTATGGTGATGTTGTTAGCGTTTATTCCTGGAAACAGCAACAGCTATACAGCTGGGCTATAACAAAGAAATGGAAGAAGCAGGCCCCATGTGTTAAAATAGTCCAGATTTTATGGAGATTCAGTGGAGGCAGAATTACAGAACGCAGAAGCTATTGTGCTCTGAGGTTCTTCGCAGACAGCACTTCTGGATGCTTAGACTCTATAACGCTATTTTAATACAATATAACTTTCATGCATTCCAAATCTGCAGAACATGGAACGAGGGAGACACAGAACAACAAAGGATTTCTTGCTTGTTATTTTATGCTGTCTTGTTTTATGTATTGACTTTACAAGGACATATTTTGCATGAATTTCAAAATCAGGCAGGAGTTGACTATAGGCACCACGGCAAAGACCGAGAGTCACTCTGCTCCCACACTATCTCTCTGTTGTAGCTGATCCAAGCACACGGAGTATATCAATTACGTAGCACCTCCTTGGGAGAACATGGAGCCTAGGAGAGGAAATGTGGTGTGCAGGACATGATGGTCCTCCTGCAGTGGGACAAGCAGACATATTTTCACAGCTCTCCCCAGTGCTCAACGTTTGGAGTGGTAATCACAGAAATAGACTGCAGGGGCTGTAGTTTCAAGTCCCAGGTGGTGCTCTGCAACCTGCGGAGATACCTACCCTAAATTTTTGTGGTGAGTTTAAAGCTGTACACACATGTCTGAAAGTCAGGTGCATTGGGTATCTATGGTGGTGTATGCACGGCCAGAGAATCCACATTGGAGACACAGGTGCTAGTATTTCCGAGGATCTCCAGAACCTTAAGCTACTTGCTGACATGCTCCAGGAAAGGTTCTAGGTCAATTACCTGGAAACTGCATTTTGCGCTTTTTAAAAGCGTGCCATGGCCAGGATGGTGCGTTTCTTTCACCACATCAGGAATACTTGATCAAATTATGATTTTGAAACCAGCCAGTGGGGGGATATGCCATTAGACAGGCTTCAGGCTGGCCAATCCCCAATGTTTGAGAGGATGTGCATCATATGTTAGCATTGCCAAAGTACTGATTCAAACCTTCAACAGCTCCCTGGCAGAATACACCAGAATTTTATCACTGATACTAAAGAGCTTTGTTTAATATATGGGATAATTTTGGACACTATAGTGCAGGACTATTTAATTCGCGGTCCTCAATGTCTGAGCACTGCTGATTTTCCAGACTTCCTTTAACTGTGAGTCAGGCGTGAAGCCTGTGTCCATTTAGAATCAGTAATTATTTAGCTACCTACCTGGGAGAACTGAAAATATGGCCTGGATTTGGAATGGGGGCCAGATTTGAAGAGCCCTGCTATACTGCATAAAGAAAAAAAAAGTTTTTCCAAACCACTTCTTGTTCAGTGTCAGTCTCAGTTCTTCTGGATGCCTCCTCAGATGTGGAGGAGCAGGCTAATCCAATTCATTCTTCTGCCAGACCACATTCCTATAATTTATTGAGACTGTGATTCAAACCAAAACAAAAATGCTAATAAGTACGGCACCCATACAGGTTATAATGCAATAAATATCAAATTATTTCCAGAAAGCACTTTGTACTGTTCTTCACTGGGTTTATTATAATTTACATCTGTTTCTCTTAATCATTGCATTTTCTTGAGCATTCACTTACATAAAAGAAATATTACGCAAATTTCTAGCCAGGAGGTTGAGGATTCATGCATAATACTCTCTTACTGACAAGACATTCAGAATATGAAGCCTGAATCCCAGCATCATGGAGATGTTTTCATAGAACAAGGAATATGTTTCCAAAAATGTATAATAGTGTTTTTGCTCCGTGCAATATCTGCCGTTCTTTGGTCAAACGGCTCAGGTGTGACGGACACGCAATGTAAGACAAGGTCCTGAAGATCTGTCAGATCTCCTATCCTGGTCCTCAAAGGAAGGAATGCTACAGTTTTGGTGGAATACATTTGAATTTGCAGCTGTCATGTACAGTTCCAGAACAGAAAACAAACAGCTGGAAGGTGCTCGGATACAGAGGATATGGTGCCCAGCCAAAAGGTGTGCTGATACAGCTACAAGGTACAAGAATACAAAAATAATAACCGCACCTTTCATCAGATCTATACTGGACCTTCAGGACATCGCCAGTGGATGATAGTCCATCATTTATTCCGATTGTAATAACAGCACCTACTAGTGGTGGCATATGTTAACATACTGCTTTTGAAAAAATTAACCACTCCATATTATTAAACAAATCTGCATTTTAGAACTTTGGTTTAATCGTGGTTTTCCTGGCAGACGGCTACGCTGAGCAGCAGGCTGCTTCCAGGCTCAAAGTTTCAAAGACTGCAGTACACAAGGAAGTCGCGGAAGCGACTTTCTAATGCCAGAGTTAAGTTAACTTATCCGACAGTTTCTCATGAATTGTCGAGTTACTGAATGTGCCTTTCAAAAGGAATGGGAAACATTAAGTGCAGGTGTGAAGTTCGCTGCTAGGACAGTTCATATCAGGCTCCTAGAAGCAGGACAGAATAAAACAAGACCCATAAAACAAGGAAGAAGCCCTTCATTAATAAGAAACAGAGAACCACCAGGTTGGATTAAAAGAAAACACCTGTATATTTCACGCAGGCACATTCCCATAAATTGAGAAATGAGTGAAACTAAAAATGTTGCTGTGGTCTATTTTTTTCTGCACTGTATTTCCTATTTGGCTTCAATAAAGTAAAACAAAAATATATCTACCCATGTATAACTAAAGTGTCCTGCCGAAGTAGGCTTTGGCCTATAAAACAAAATTTATTTTGTTTTATAATAATATTTTACAGTAATACCCCAAATTCTACTAAAAGTTGATAAAAAAACACTCAATGGGAAATTTAGATTTATAATATATACACAGTTGTAGACTATGGATTTCCAATGTGTACATAGTACACTGAGCTATGGAAGTTAACATTGATTTAGAGCAACTCGTTCAATACGGAGAGAAACAGAAACATACCAACTAAACCTCTGATATCTTTATTGAGATTCTTCCTCCAAACACAGGTTTTTAAGATAAATATGCAGTGTGAAGCCTTTGACGCCAGTAATTATTTAAATCAACTGAGTAATAAAAGTAATTATTAAACTAACTACATGGTAAAACGGAATACAAGGCCTGGATCCGTAATCGAGGGCCAGATTTAAAGAGCCTTGGTGTATTGTATTCAGAGTGGGGAAAAGAGTGAGACGATTTGTTTTTATGTGGTTGACAGTAGAGGGCGCTCTTAACCCACATGATTTCATGGCCATAGCTGCAGCCTTGCTGGACGCTGTCCAGCCTCTTGTACTGGCATATCTAAGCAAGGGATCCGGGATTTTTCAGAGATAACACGAACACACTCCACTAGTACACTGCGCCCGAGGGCAGGATACTCCAGCACTGGCCGGTATCCAGCTGGCTTCAGCTTGTCCAGGAGAAGCCGCTAAAACTTTGGTGGGGATTTGAACTCTGGGGAAGATCAGCATCTGTCAGGGGGAGAGGAAAGTGGAGGCTGGTGTTGCGGGGGTGTATTGCAACCAGTACATTTTCAGAACAAGACCTGTGGGCTGTGGAGGTCAAGATAATGTGAAAAAACACTGAAAAAAGACACTCATATCGTCTGCATCTGTTAAAATATATCACCACGACGCTACTTCTGAAATCCATGAAAATAACTGGCTTTTAAATGGACTCGCTTCACTGACCTGCTTCAGAGGTGTTGACAGAGTATGGTTCACAGAGGCATACATTATGGAGGCAAGAGTCTTAATTCCACAGGAAAAAGGTGTAATTCCGCAAGCTGTCATTTACGAGCCGAGATGACGCTGGCTGGAAGCCGGGAGCAGCATGCGTGGAATGCCGGCATGCCGGATCTTGTGTGCAAACTCTGCAAAGTTCATCTCGGGGGGACATGCTCAGGTTTAAATGTGTGAGATCCTATCCTTCTTAAAAGATCCCAGGAAGGACAGAAAGCAGTGGAATGTTGGAAAGTAAAGAGCTTTAAAAGTAGAGATGCCAAATATAGAGGGGTTAAGAGAATAGATTTTATCAGCATCGTAGCTATGTAAAGGCAAAGTACATGGATGGTACAGGAGAAGATATTACATTGCATAAGAATTTTGGAAGTTAAAAGCCAAAAAGATGTCTGTATGAAAGAGACGGCTTGGTGGATTTCTGTTAGAAGATTACTGGCTGCTGTATTGAAATTGAGCTGGTCAAAGATGTCTAAAGCAGCCCGATGATGTATGAAAAACAAAAGGACTTAATATTTCAAACATTTGTGCTTGGATATTGAATGAATACGTCCAAAAAAAAGAGATTTATTTTGGTTTGTAGTCTGTGCTGTAAAACTGGAAAACCAGATACAGAATGACTTGAGCGAATGGGGTTCAAGCAGATATAGACTGAGGAGAACAATGACATGAAGGATGGCTTCAGCAATCCAAGGATGATTATCAACCTTTAAAACTTGACTCGACTCATTAAATCTTTATTTATGTGATTTTAAAAAAAGAAATGATGTGTTTTGATACTATTGTATGGCTTTTAACGTGAATAAGAACGTGAATTTTTTTGTTGCTTACATAGAGCATTGTGCGAACAATGCAAAGGGGGTGGGTTCAAATCCCAAGGAACATATATTAATTTTAACCCTTCCCTGTACCGAAGGTGCTTCGGATCAAAGCATTCGATGCAATTATTAGATTTAAACAAGAAGAGGCAATGCCAAATGGTACTTTGCTTGCACATATTAGTTTTTTCTATTTTTAATTTTTAGGGTAAATTTGAAAAAGCCACATTTTTAGAGTGACCAGACAAATCTGTCCATGGAACTACCAGCTCAGCATGTTTCTTAGCAACCTGTGTGGTAACATGTCCAGACATGAACTTCACCACCTTCCAGCCAATTGTAGATTCTGATCAAAAAGTGTCACGAGGTAGGAACTGGAAGATGACGTGGGTTCACAGCCCGAACAAGGATTCATCTTTATGAAGTCAAGTAACTGCGACTTACCCATAAACCTACCTGTAGAAAGGGCAGCGAATAGCCTACTGTGGCACAACATGAGTCTGTGATGGTAATGCATCAAAAATGCACACTATTTGTTTACACTGTGAAGTGCTTTTTAGTTATTTATCCCTGAATCAGACCAGTTCTCCTGATTTTGTGGGGCTGCTGGCACATTTGAACAAAATGAAGTCTATGGTGACTTCTTAGTCTCAGCTTCTCTATGGAAACTGGAGCGTTAGAGGGGTATTTGCTTTGACCCACCCCCACCCCGTCCCCCACATCTACTGGGGTTTGAGATTAAAAGGTTTTTGTGATACTGGATCACTTTCACAGGCCGCTGAATTTCTCTCCTGAGGAGGCAGACAAATTAACCGACAGCATTTTAGCACTGGATCGAGAGGGGGGGGGGTGCTTTGATGACGATATAGTGCGGAAGGGGTGGCAGGTACCCTGTGACTTTTAACAAAACTGACTAATCAAGCAGAGGCAGATCATAGCATATCAACAGCTTTGTGTAAATGACAGCGCCCCAGTATGGTCCTTATCATGCCTGCGTGGAGGCTGCTGTCTGCATCTCTATTTCTGCAAATGTCTGGCTTCCACATCCCCATTCTGTGTCTTGCTAAGGGCTTGACTCCTATGAGGCAACAGGAAACTTCCTCCCTCTCTCTGTCTCACACACACACACAGATACACACACAAACATGTTTGCGTCCATATCTTTGCAGGGGCTGTCCATTGATTTCTATGGGCATACCCTTGATCTTAACTATGACAAACTTAACCCCTACCTAGACCTAACCTTAACCATCAGTAACCAAACAAAGTCAAAGTCTTTTGGAATTTTTACTTTTTTGATTGCAGTCACAGAATACTATAAAACAGAGTTTCTCTTTGTGGGGACTAAAACAATGTCCTCCCACAAGGTCAAAATGACAGGTTTTTATCACATTGTGGGGATATCTGGTATACATTTACACTAATATATGTGTATGGTCTTTCTGCATACACAGAGTGTCTCACACTGAAATATTCATGCACTGAAACACAGGCAGTACGGGAGACAGTGCAACATGGCAAATGCTGGCATGGATATATAGAGTGAGGTCAGCAGGGCTTCTGTCCAACCCCAGAAATACTACTTCGAGTTCCTCCAGAATCCTCCGGTTCGGATTTAATAACAACAGATACTTCCATCGATCTCCATGGGAAAGTTCTCTTTACACCATCTCCAACATGCGTACTGTGCTGGCTGTGAAGGGCAGCATTAAGGGCCTTGCCCATAGACTCACTGATGACCTCAGTGACTGGGCTGCTAATTGACATCAATTTTCTCAAGACATTCTAACCCTAACGGGAACCATCTGTTCTTATAGAGAGTACATAACATGCAGACTGGATCATATCACAATGGGCGGCTCAGCTGACCCATTTAACTAAAGTATTTTATACAGTTAATGCTATTTAAATTATTCTGATTTAAATATAAATTGATTTACGTTTGCTTGGAAAAAATATCAGTATATCTGCATATTTTTACTTGAGAAATTTGGGTTAAGTGCCTTGTTTATGGGTAGCGCAGAAAGAGCCCAACCTTCAGAAATCTGTCTTAGATTGCTTGATTGTTTCTACTCAGAAAACACAGATTCCCCTTTGACAGAGACATTTTGGTCACATGACCAGATTCCCTGCCATTACTCCACGCTGTCGCCCCTTGGGACTCCCCAACAATCAAAGGCTCTGCTCATCTGCTGTTCAGTCAGCACCTCTTAGGACGTGAGTCATCATGTTCCAAGTCCACTGTTCAGCCCACTGAGACTTAGGAATCTGAGTAGAATACTGAATGATGTGAGATCCATCCCATGCCGGCTTCTCTCTCTGTCCATAATCTTCTGGGGTGTTTGATAGAGACTGAGAAATCCAAAACTCACGTACCAATCAGATTTGCATATCTTCCACCTACAGTTTAAAAACTATCCATTTGTCTCAGTTGATTTAAAAATATATTTTGTCCCCAATTGCATACTTGGATGAGACTTAATAGGGTATCATGTTTGATGACATCTGCCCACTATGGTCTGGCACATTTCACACCCATGGGACCAGCCATTGACCGAGCATTGTTCACCAGGCAGGAAGAACTCGAAAAATTGAAATACTTCCAAAAATAATGGAGTAAGCTGTGAAGTATATCATTTTCCTGCTTCAGCATATGCCGTGTTTTCGGTAATTTGTTTCATTATGTTGTTCCGCACCGATGAAACATCCCTCTTTTTTGGAATCTAGAGTTGGCTGCTGCGAATCTGGCACCTGCACTGGGGCTTCTGCCATGTTTCTGAATTGGCTCAGACTGAAACCTGCCTGATGTACAAAGACACTCGATGACTCACTGACCTGCAGCTCCATTCATTCTCTTTTTCTTTTTTCTTCCCTTTGTCCTGTCTGGCAGCTTTAGCAAGCAGAACCATGGTCTGAATGCACTGCTGTGCCAAACATGTTTGCTTTACCATGAGGGGCCCGATAAACCTGCATAGGCCCCTCATGTTCATCGAATTCTTTTATTTATTTAATTCTTAGCACGTGTAAAATATTACAGTGGCTGAGCTGGCCGAAGAGGAGGGACAGATTAGGAGGGGGAAGAAAAAGAAAGAAAAAAAAAGAACAAAAAAAAAGGAAAAACCGATATGAGTGAAGTAGAAAACATAATACACAATCCCCAGTTGCTGCATCTGTAAAGGAGAGGAAAGGAAAAGAAAAGGCAAAGGATCAACAGCATCTGAAAGAAGATAAATACATAAACACAAACAAAAATAAAGAATGAAGAGAGTAAAACATACAAAATTGTTGTGTGTGTAGGAGTGTGTGCAAGTGTATGTACATGCGTGCTCAATAGTGTAGGCGAAATGTGTGTGTGTGATGTGTGTGTTTTCAACATGGAACGTACTAAATAGCGAGGGTGGGAGGCCGCAACCACACCCCACAAGAGCCAGAGGTCGGCAGAGACAGGCCCAGGAGGCCCAGGGAGTCCTCAGTCCCTGAAAGGCACGGAAGAGCCGAGGACCCACGTCCCAATGACAGCTGCGCCCCCACTCCAGTCGGGGGAGGAGGGAGGTCCCAGACGCAGCCCTCGCGGCCAAATGGGCATGAGCCCCAGAGTACCAGAGGCTACAGGCTGCCCACCCCGCGTGGCCCCTAGGACCCCAGGCGGCTGGGGGCCGATCAGCCCCTGGCAGAGAGCCCCGCCCACGCCAGAGAGGCCCAAACCCCTCCCCCGGGCCAGCACCGCAAGGGAAGGGGCCAGCAATCATGCCCAGGAGGCCAACAGGCAAGCCCCGGACCCAGGCCCCCACCAGTCACACAGACACCCCGCAGACACACCTCTCAGCCATGCACATAGGCCATACACCCACAACATTCATAGACACTCACACGCAGAGACAAAAAGACATAAGCCCATCCACTCCAGAATGCCCTCCGACATGTGGGAGAATGGATGCGGCTCCCGGCGCCAGCTACGACCCCAGGGGGCTGCCACCCGAGCGCCAGCCCCCCCACCTGTGTGAGAGGTAGAATGCTGGATGTGTGCGGTGTGACTGTATGTAGTGTAGGGGGTGAGTATGACTGTTGAGAAACTAAGATGGATTTAAAATTGACGGGGGAAGCGTGGAGGAGCACTGCTGGTGAACAGCTCTCCTCCACATCACCCCCCCCATCAAGACCCTAAATGTATACGGTGTGAGTTAAACTGAGGGGTGGCAGCAGTGCAGAGGCGAGTGAGACCACCAGCCTCTGAGTGGTGCCCCCACCCCCCAAGGCCCTGTGTATATACTGGTATGTGAAGACTAAAGTGCAATTAAAACAGGGGGAGGCAGGAGGCCACGCAGCACAATGAAAAAGGCCATGTTAATGGCCCTCCCGACTGCAGCATGCACAGCCCCTGCCCACCCCGAGATCCTACATGTGTGCCTGGCATGTTGTTGAATGAGGGGGGAGAGGGGCTGGGATTCATAAGAGCAGGGAGAAGCTTGCTCACCCACTGGCAAAAGAGAGCCAGCTAGTTAGTAGGCACCCCAACCCCCCACCACCGTGTGGGAAGGAGTGGACCCGGGGAACCTGGCGTCAACACCCCGGAGCACCGGCAGCGGCAAAAGCCGCCCCACCCCCCTACCCCGAAGGGCGATCCGTACTCAAACACCCACTCACTCGACAACAAAAATGTGGTAGACTAGCCCAGGTCCAAGACACGCCACCCCCAACACTGCGCAGGCCGGATGCCCAGACATGGACGGACCCCCTGCCCCCGACGGCGCCCCGGGTGGAGCACAGGCCACCCCGGCACAGGAAGCCCAGAGCCCCCAACCCCGTACCCAGGCCTGCACTGAAGAAGCCAACCACCCATCCCAGGATCAGCCCCTGCCACTACCAGAACTCCAGACCCCACGCCCCATGACTACTAGGCAGCACCTGCCCAAGCTCCCAACAAACAACATTAACAGCCAGTGCAGACACTCAGACATCACATGACAGCAGCCACAGCCCCCCAGCCCCAAGAAGCCACTAGACGCCCATAGCTTAAGGGTCCAGCCCTGCCACCCGCTCAAACCACGAGGAGATGAGACTACAGTCGACCACCCGCCTTATATAATGGAATTGGTCAGTGTGAACCAGAGAGAATCCAATATTATTCTCCATTATTCTCTGCAAGAAGTAAAATATAACAGCTCACTCATGCGATAAGTTCACCCAGGCAGTTACAGTGCTCCCCAAAAGGAGGTTTTAGCTCAGCAGGTAATAAGCCATTTATGCACAAGTGTTCCTGCCCCCTCTGACGAGTCACAGCTGTTACTAATTTTGTCTTACCTCTCGTTTTAGTCCTCGTGTGCCTCACTCTAGCTGCCCCTCTTCTGCTCCCTCATTAGTGATGTATAAAGTGCATCCCAGTCTTGAGCGCCCCAGTCCAGTCATTGTGC
>JAABNX020000008.1:12631775-12646837 GCA_015163995.2 Mormyrus lacerda
AAGGGGGTGGGGAGAGAAAGTGATAGAGAAAGAACACAGGAGTAGAGAGAGGGATAGAGAAGATTGAGAAAGTGAGAGATAGCAAAGATAGTGGGGAAAAAACAGATAGCAGAGAATAAAGGGGGAGAGACAGGTATTACAGGAAGGGAAACATGATCAGCACAGGTGGGAGAGCAGGATGCAGGACGGGGTTGGAGAAAAGTTCAGAGCAGTTAATTAAATCAAGTCAGCCTGGTAATTAAACATGCCAAAGAACAACACTACAAGTCATCAGAGACTAATCTCATAACGGTGAATGATGGTGTCTGTTTTATGGGCCGCCATTACGTCAGCATGGTGTTTTAAATGAACAAACATGAGCTCCCCCATGCTGGAAGGCCGGTGAGCCAAGCGGCCCATATTAGAGCCACGGCCATTTAACGAGAGCAATAAATCTACATGTTTTTAATTATGTTATCACACAGCTGAATTGCTTTAACTGTTTAACCTGTCCCTGGAAACTGGGGGAGGGGAGTTCTGCCAGCAAACAGGGCCCCAGCCAGTAACAAGGGGCTCAGCCAGCGAGCAGGGAATAGCCAGCAGCTGAGGGCCCGGCCAGCAACCAGGGGTTCAGCCAGCGAGCGCGGCCCAACGTGGGCCACTGACCTGCAGATGACCAGCAAAGGAGACTCCCAGGATGAGCAGCAGGATGCAGGCCAGCACGCCAAAGGACACCCCCAGCTTCTGGGGCCTGAGGACAATGCAGCCAGGGCATTATTCCAAACTCATACTCATAGTGACAAAACACTTGATAAGACAAGAAACTTTATTGCTCCGAGGGGGGAATTCTGAAGCATAACGCAGCATGGTACATACAGTGCAGACAAACGACCATACAGTGCGAAATAGACGCTGTGCAAATAAATTTAAAGATGTACACAGGATACAAATAGAACTTCCCTAAAGAAATATTAGGAATAATATTAGGAATATTAGGACTGCACTTTCACTGCAGCAATGAGACAGGGTGTCTTTGCTGTAGTACAAGTCCGGTGCTGTCTGTTTGCACATTTAATTGCACGTATAACTTCCGCTAGTTTATTTTTATTATTGTTCTCGCCGTCGTCATTTTATACAATATTCATTTATTTATTATGCTTTTTCAGGATATTCTGTGTGCACATTTGAAACTATGTTTACTTGCTGTAGTATGTATTTGCACTTTGTCTTGTGTTGCACCAAATTATTATCTGAACATCACATACCATCCTGCTGCATGCAACAGAATTTTCCCCTTAGATAAAATTTCATGTTATCTAATCTTAAATTACCATTAATGATTTTTTTGAATGGCATCACCTCATGCACGAAACAGAACATCCAAAGTACAAGAGGAAAATTTGTTAATATGTGAAAAATTAAAGAAGCCCTTACTCTTTTGTGACAAACATTTGGACTAAAAAGATGCAGAGGAAGATGAGGGTGGCACAGCCAATGTAGTACTTGAAACTGGGAAGATCAATGGCGCGGTACTGGAAAATAAAAGCAACGGAAATGTATTTCATTTCTGTACCATAAACTGTAACAATGATAAATGTCAGTAAATATTAGATCACCAGCTGCTGAATCTGTGACGTCGCAGACTGACTAATGTTCACAGGCGTCACCCCACTTAATGTGGCAGGTGACCTCCAACCCCGACAAGCCTGCCCTGCCGCTCTGAGGATGACTCACCTGCTTCTCCAGTTCCTTCTTCGTGAACCAGAGTGTCAGGCTGCAGATCTCTTCTGACTTGACCCACTGCCTGAGGACAGGAGAAGTGCAGGAGCTGAAGTCACTGTGGACAACCCCCCCACCCAGCCATACTCCTATCTCAAACTCCAACCCAAACAGAACAGAACATTCCACATCCACTGGTTATAGCAAAACCTTTCCAATAAATGACAGTGGCAGTTTTTACTAGCATACGATGTGGACTTTTACGTTTTGTCAATTATGAATCACAAATTAAATTGCAATACCTGTCATTTACCTGTTTTTTTCTCATTCTCCCTGTACCTTTAACACTTGACTGCCTTCTTGGCAGTGTTGGTCATTTCAGGTCTACGAATCCAGACCAAGACTTTCTTTCTACCATTTAGTTGAGCATAGAGCCACAGTCACAGAGTACTCAACTGGTTTATAGAAACAAAACCTTGTAGCTTCTGGACCTGAAATGACCAACGTGGCTTCTTGGGGTTAGCCAAGATCATTAACAGGAAAGGGGTCCAACTTGGTCAATGTGGCTAATGAACTTTGATCCCCCCCCCCCCCCCCCCACCACGCCTATCTTCTACTGGCAGGGGTATAACTCATTGGCTTTTCTAGCCATTTGGAAATGAGACAACAGGCCTGTTAGACAAAAACTTCGTCTTCATATTCAATCAGAGTTAAAGAGGACAGCTCTAAACTGGGACTCACTTGCTGGAGCTCAGTTCATCGATGGTCGTCGTCATCTCATTGTGGAGCTCCTCATCAAATTTACTTTTCTGGGATTTATTCCTGCAAAGAGAATCAAGGTGAGGAAGGAGAGAGATGGCAGCCGCAGGGACAGGAGAATGGATGAACACAGGGCGATGAGCCAGATTCATGCATGTTATTCTAGTTTGGCTCCGGCTCGCCGTGCATGCTGGGAAACATAAAGGGACCTCAGCATTAGTGAGAAGCAGATAGTGTGATTGTGGGTGTACAGGCACACATGTGAGCGTGCGTGCAGGCGTGTGGGATGCCCGGTGGAGAGGTGTATAAAGCTGGCGCTGTGCCAAATCCTGTGAGCTAAAAGTAGGCTGCAGCCTCAGGAAGGAAACCTGCTGTTTCCTCACACACAATTCTGCGGGGGGGGGAGTTGGGAGGAACCCAGCTGGATGCCAAGGATGAGCGGCACAGGCTTAGTAGAAACTGGTTAATGCCCACAGACTGGGGGTCTCAGCAGGACACAGGGACATAGAGATGGGAGGCGGCCAGACGGAGAAGCTAGAACGTTAGCGGCGAGGATCGAGGCGTCTCCCTGCAGGAACTAAAGTGGTACCACTCACTTATAGCTGGCGAAGGGAGGGGTGGGGGAGATAAAGGACTCCTCCAGGGACTCATCCAGGCTGTCAGAGACCAACAGTGAGAGACTCGCACTGAGCAAGGGGGGGGGGGGGTTTGGGGGGGCAGGCCCCAAATGCAGGCCCGGCACTGCGAGTGACCTCGTCAATGAGCACATGCCGCACACTCCGCTCAGACTAACCAAGAACTGCACTCTAATGCCTAGTAATGTACATCCTACTCATGATACAAGCTCTGTAAACCTGTGTCTTCTATGACCACACAATTCACAGTGATCAGTCTGCGGAATCCGGTCCGCGAACAAAAACACACTGTAACACATAACCTGTTATACGTCACGTTATCCAGTGAACAGTGCACTGCTGCTTGAGCGTGATGTGCTTTGAAAGACTCTTTAAAAGACTGTTTCAGACTTCCACATGTTTATAATCACGGGGCTTTAGGTCGATTCTGCAGCAAAATGCTTAATTACCTTTCGGTTATCTTGGAACAGGGAATGGATCTCAGTGGAATGTCCTGGAAGGAAGCATAAGGAGATCCATTTACAGCACGAGGACGGGTCTCAAAGCCAAATCACACAGACGCTGGACAAACTGACAGAAAAAGTATACACTGGCACAAAAAAATGCATTTCTCTCTTCCCGCTACATAAAAATCATGGTTTAATTGCAACAGGCCACTGTCTGATTTGATTTGAGGTTCAGTCAGCTTGACTGCCAGTTGAGCATGAAAGAGCAGCAATGAGTGATTTTTTTAAGCCCCTCCTCCCAGTCCTCCTCAGCCAGTGAGGACAGAGCGGCTGCCCGTACCTTGCAGCGGACCTTGCCGTTGACCGTGGCATCGGTGCCGTAGCCCTCGCGGCTCTGCAGGTGGGCGAATGGCTTGACGGCGCCCCAGGACTCCAGGTAGCGGGTCATACGCACTGAGGCGCGCATCTTCAGGCCGTCGCTCATGCGCGCCTTGGATGTATCGTTGGGACACTGCTCCTTGGACTGCTGAGACACCAGACCATTCAAACTGAGGACATCCAAGTCCCCCTCAGCCATACACAGGAGCAGAGAGTCTCACCCGGGGATCGATGACCAGGTATGTGTGGATGTTCTGCTCCTTCAGGTAGGGGTCCCTCAGATGGCCATGTCCTTCCTCCACCTCATATGCCTTGTTCAGGTGTTTCAGGGTGGCCTCTGTGATGTGAACGCGTCTGTCCCCAAGGGGCATAACAGAAATATAACACTACCCAATAAATACCCACTATTTCAATAAGCATAAGTAAAATCTCCAACATCCAGTTTTGTTTCTAGGGTGATACTCAGTGCCTTGTCTGCCAGCCAATCAGGGTGTAGCAAGTGTCACATGACCCTTCTCTCTTATCATCACACTACACAAGGGACCATTTTCAAGCAATATAAACTGGTAAAAATATATTTTAATTAGCATAGAATTATTATGATGAAGTGTCAGGATCAAATGTGCCATAAATTATCAGTTATTTAATACTAGAAAACAATATGGAATATCTAGCATGCTTCCCAAAAGCAAACTCTCACTGATGACAAGAGCTTGGTGGCATTTTGTAAGACCTACCCTGGTAAGCCTCCCGCCTCCATGTGATTGGCCAAGGTGACGTCATGTGACCACACATCAAACTGCCACTTCCGCAGGCCAATCACTCCACACAGCACGTTACCGGAGTGCACGCCCACCCTCATGTTGATGTCCACTCCGGTGGCCTCTCTCACCTGCCTGGAGGGGGGTTGCAAGAATCTCAGGCGAGGTGGTCGGATTGTCAGATTTTCTTGAGTGTTATTATTGAGGATGACAATTTTATTGATTATTGTGTGTGTATGACACAAATCCGTATCTTTTGGCTTCGGTTGAGGTACATGGTCACAGAGCCACGAGATGTTCTGTTCAGCTCTGTCTGATAAAGTGCCCTGCTCTCTCACTGCACTGACGCAGTCACTCCAACCTCAGAACGATGGAGAAGAACCGGTCTTAATTAACTCCGTGCTCGTCGGCTAATCATCAGTGCCGACTCCCGTCCACCAGTCCCTAATCACACGCGGCAGAGCTTAAAAGGTCACACTCATTAGATTACATTGTTTATGGTCTTCTGCTCGCACCCTGAGCCTAATGTTAACCAACATAACCACACCGGTATTGACTCAAATAACGAGAAGGGATTAAGTGTTCGTTCTTTTTTTCGCAGGACTTTATTAAGTCCCTGCAGCCCCACTTGCCATCACAAGCGTGAATCATACGATCTGCTGCTGAGACCCAAAGCCCAGCATCCCATTCAGGGTGTCCCCCCTGCCCACTATGTGCTCCCTGGGGAGGCCCCAGACAATCTCAGGCCCTTTCAGTAACCCTGCTGAGACCAGCAGAAACCAGCGAGAAGGTACTGAACTCAAGCATAGTGCCTGATACTCACTGCTCACCAGATATCACAGCAAAAAGTTCCTAAATCACAATTTCCAAATACCTGGGAACAGTCAGCAAAATACTCGTTATATTTGTTTTTCAGGAGTTAACTATCGTGGCACTGAGCATTTCAGCATTTCACATTCCTGCTGCTCAGGCCTTATTCCTCATGCAAAAGCATCTGCTGAATTATTGAAATGTAAAATTTAAAGTGAAATTAACAATGTACACACATTCCTGTCAGCTTCTCATTAAGCAGCTGCTCTTAACTTTCTCCAAGAAACACACAAGATTGCCAGAAAGCGTTTATCCACTGAATTATTATAAGTAGTGCTTATTTTGTTTCTGGGAATCAGCCAGCCTGGATTTTCATGCCAAAAAGCTGCTTCTCATTGGAACACTGCTAATCAAGTTCTGGCACCATGAAGGAAGTACTGGACAGGATTTTTTCCCAGCTTGCTGTTTTGGCAATCCACTGCTGAAATTCCCATAGTGAATGAAGTTTTATTTTCTTAATAAACTGCTAAAGTACTGCAAAGCGGGACAACTGGAAAGCGGTTTGCCTCAAGCCTCTGTATTTCCCATTCTGGTCGTGATTTACATTGTTACATATCCTACGTCAAGCAATTGACGCTGCTTAGAACCAGTAGACGCCAAAGGGGTCGTCTGAGTCTTTCTGCAAGGCCGTTCCTGGTGCTCTGACCAGCCAGGCTCCACCCCTCAGCTCCCCCAGCACTAACTTGATGGCTTCGCACATGTCCAGCCCCATCTTCACGCAGTTTTTGGCATGCTTGGGCAGCGACACGGGCAGACCGGACACGCAGTAGTAACAGTCCCCTAGGATCTTGATTCTCATGCATTCATTCTCCTGAAATATAAGCAAGATGTCACTTTTAAACTCTACCCCCTAAGCAACGACACTTCTGCAAATCAGGTCACTTTACAGCATGAAGATGGCCTTTTTTATTTACCAACAAAAACATACTACAACAGTGTTTCCCAACCCAGTCCTCAGGGACCCCCAGACAGTCCACGTTTTTGGTTAATTTCCGATTCCCGGCACATCTGAACCAAACAATCAACAAATTCATAACACAGAATACTGAGCGCAGATGAGCTGGGAGTTGAGAAGAGCGAAAAACCGGGTTGAGAAACACCGTCCTACAGTGAACTTGAGGAAATTGTCATTTTGCTTAGAATACAGATTTTTTTACATTAGTATTTCAGGTCAAAAAACACCTTCCGTGGCCGTTCAGCTACCTAACCCTGGTTTTACTCAAGTGCCACGGTGGAGAATTTACCTTGGCAATCTGGTCAAACTTCCCGAAGAGCTCATTCAGCATGATGACCAGCTCTTTGGGGGAGCAGTCGCTGGCCAGCCGGGTGAAGCCCACGATGTCGGCATACAGGATGCTGGTACGGAGACGGACGAGTCACGTTCAGACATTCAGGAGATGCTGCTGCCTCAAGGCTGAACATCTGAACTTTGACTGCGGTTTTTCAAACGCAATAATATTCAAGGTACGATGCAGATTAAAGGTTTGACATTCGGCTGATAGAATTTGGATTCTACCCCCTCTGGGTCACAAGCTCATATGAACAGATACCAAATAATACAGAAATTTTGGGGGGCTCAGCTTGTGTGGCTTTAGTGGATTGGGCCTCTGTGCCTTTGATCAAATGGTTGCCAGGTCAAATCCTCTTTTTGGCAGAATAATCACATCACTGTAGGGCCTTGAGTGAGGTCCTTAACTCCCCCAAAATGCTCCAGGGGCACCACATGAATGGCTGACCCTCTGCTCGGACTCCTGTGCTTGTGCCCAAAGGAGAGCATGATGGGATATGTGAAAAGAAGCATTCCGCTGTACTTGTGCCAATGGCAAATAAAGTAGCATTTCATTGAGAAATGAAGCTGGAATCCGCACAACACACAGGTGAATAGCAATCCTGACACTGCAACTACAGTTGGGTAGTTACCATACATATACTGTGGTGTATAAATACTTTGCTTTGTTTGACTTCAGTTCTTCAGTTGCTCTGTAAATCTGAGGTTTTAAAATAAGTTTTGAAGGGTATCAGAATTGTGCTCCACAGAACACACATGAACGCGTGCCATGCGGCCACAGACAGAAAAACACCCACATTATATGTCACATCAAAGATTATAGTCACAATAATGCACTGTACATTTATTTTTCATTAATATACACTGCAGTCCGCCAACACAAACACCACTGTGCTGACAGGCTTTTCACATCAGACATCAAGCAGTCAACTATCGTGACTTGTGATGTAAAAACAGCAGCCTGCCATTGACCATAAAGATACAACAATGTTAGAACCAACAATCAACAATCAGCTATCAGCTGCAATGCACTATGGGCGACAGAAAAGAGCTGATTATGACCGTAAAAGGAGAGGATAGCTATCTTATCCAGAAGACATCATTAATATCAGACCACATCGGAAATGTAATCAGAAGCTCCCACAAAGTCTAAAAAATTATTCAGATATTGCAACCTTTTGTTGCTGGAAACGTTTGACACAAAAAAATCATACTGAAATATTCAATGAGGTCCATCCACCTCAAAATGTACGATTAATAATTTATGATATATGATTAAGTACCTATGTCAGTTGCTGCAGTTACATTTGCTGTATGTGTAGGAGTGTGTTCCCAGTATCAAACAACGAACATGACACAGTGGAAGAGAATATATGAAAATTAAATTGTACCTGCTATTCATAAATAATACACCGACTGAATATTTTAAAATCTATTTGTCAAACTCAATCAACAAAGTGAGAGAAACTGGTTATATCCTCATCAAGTAGAGTCTATACTCTTCCATTGAGTCTTGCAGTTCAGCACTGGGTGAACGTGGTTCATGAATGCCCCAACGGAGGTCTGCGCTTATCTAATGGAGAGTCAGTACAGGTGTACAAGTAAGGAGACCTCTGGCATGTTTCTAAAAAGGTGGACACCTGAGGTTCAAAGTGGAGGAGACCCATGAAAGGTTGTTGAGCTCGGGGGAGGTTGGGTTATATTATACAAATACTACGGAAGCAGAGGATGGTACCTCTCTTGAGGTAATTGTATCATTATCGTGAGATATCGACAATAAAAGGAATAACTGCAAGCACGTCCATTCTCAGCTTCCACAGTATATGTGCGGTTTTTGTGCGTCTGGGGGTGGGAGAGAGTGTTGCTCATTGTTGATAGGCAGGTGGGTATAGGGGAGGGAAAAAGGAGATCAAGGGGGCCGATAAAAGGAGACTCAACAGCAGTATAGATAGAGGGCTGGAAAACCAGATGATTGGACACCGTATGGACAAGGGATGGCGGTGCAGGCCCCATCTGATGTTCCCACCTGGCCCCACTTGACGTTCCCAACTGACCTCACATGACGTCCCCACCTGACCCCATTTGACGTCCCCACCTGACGTTTTCGTGCCGCTTGACGTAGAGGCTGTGGAAGTTGTTGTCGCGAACCAGGCGCTGCTGTTCCTGCTTGTCCTTGCAGTCCTGCAGCCTCTCCATAATGGCCAGCTTCATCTTCATTGAGATGTATACAGGCAGGACCGACTGCAGTAGATTCTCCTGGACACATCGACAGGGACTCGCATGAAACCGCCAGGGCCTTAAAATTCAATTCTCACTTTGGCATCACCCACCCCAAGAAACTGTGCTAACAAGGCATTAGTACTCAGAGAGAAGTACAGGATTTTCAGAGAGCATTTTACACTACCTATAACACAGTAACAATAACGGAAAACTGTGCGCTTATAAACATCGCGCAAATAAAAAGAAAATAGACACTCAAGTAATATTAATAAAAAAATCACCATTTCAACAGTTTTGTTTTAATTTTTAATGCCTTAAAGTGCACTCCATGGTTTGTGCACTATGATGTCTCGTGTACACCCAGTACTGAGTAATGCATTTTCTTCCGAGTACTTATCTGGGCGTGAGAACACTGGGAACACTGGTACTGTGTGTAATGAGAGGACAGGCAACTGAGCCTGTCCGACGCCCACTGCTGTGGAGCTAGAGAACATGTTAGCATTTAGCTAAGCACAATTCCCAGTCTAATGTTTTATTATAATTAGCATAGGGCTGGTTTCTCGGTGCATTGTGGGAGTTTCTTACATTGCTTCCTGTGTGTCAGTTATGCATTTAGAATCACCTTTAATTATCATCAGTTGGTTAATGGGTTACACTGTCCCCGATTTGCCATTACGTTAGATTATATTCAAGTTTGTCATTGCACAAAGTACAAGCATGCAGGTGATGAAATCCAGTTTGGGATCTAATCAGAAATATTGCTAAAGGGCTAATACAGCTACACATTTGTGACAGACAGACAATGAAAGTACATCTACACAATGGTGATGTGGTACAATATAACACAGATACGTGGCATTTATATGATTGCAGTAAAAGAACGAACGTTCTGTACAGTGTATATATACTGATAAAGTGTACAAGGAGAATATGCAGTTTATGGTTTATGGGCAGGATTAGGTGAAGATTAGTGGCACTAGGTTAGGGTTATGTTTAATAATTACAATGTGAGACTACTAAAATAGCCTAGTGATTTTTTTTTATAAGTATATACCAGGGCGAGAGTGGGACTCATTTTCAGTCCTGGAATGTCATGCCTCAGACCAGCCCACTTTAGATCACGACCTATTATTATTAAAATATGTTATGTATTAAAATGTAATTATAACCTTACATGTTTCAAATATGAACAAAACAAAAATTCCTCACATATGAGGCATGTTGCACAGCTATACAAATTTTTTACCTGTAAATGGCTTAAACAACAATAACATAATATCTATAACAGTAGTCCTCTATAATGGTAATAGCCACCTGAGTAGTGTACTGGTCTCTACAACTTTGTTTATTACCGTCTCATTATCCAGCAACATAAGGATTTCCTTCTCTGTGCACATTAGCACAAAGGCCTCCAAATGCTCCTGAGTCTGAACTTCCTAACCTGTTCTTAACAAATTTAAGGGCAGAGAAGCTTTTTTCACAGGCAACCTGACTGAGTGTCATAATATCTTTTCATATACAACACAATACGTTTGTGCCTGAAATTCTCTGTACAAAAACATATGACTTAGTCTTTTAATTTCACTAATAGTTGTGTAGTTTGTAGTCTGTGTAGTTTACCTATGAATCTAAAATGTAAATCTCAATAACTTCTGAATACAGTGACCCCTCGCCTAGCGCGGAAGTTATGTTCCAGATCCGCGACACAGAAAGACTATATAAACAAACATTATTTTAAGACAGTCTTTATACAGTTTAAGCCTTGAAATACCTCTCCCACACAATTTAAAAGCGATGGGTGAAAATCCGCGATATAGAAATACCATATAAATAAACAATTTTTTATAGTTTAAGCCTTAAATCGCAGGGCTTAAAACAAAACGACAAGTTCATAAACAATAAAAAATGTTTATTTATATGCTCACAACAATCGGACCACAAGCAAAGTATGCGATATGCAGAGAACTGTGATGCGATATAGCGGGGGATCACTGTATGTGGATTTGAAGTAACGTTAACTCATATATAACACCTGACCCCTCAGCCGTCCTGGCATCCTCACTGCTCATCAATTCCTCATTCTTGGCAGAACACCGACTGACAGGGGATTGCTGGTCAGAAACTACAAAATGGTTAAATGGTCATTTTACTGAATACTTAGATCGTGCTTTAGTTTTAATTTTTTGTTTAAATTACATTTGCGCACACACTGATCCGTCATGATAAGCTATAGAAATACGCTAATATTTAAATTGGTTTAATATTTTGCAACAGGTAAACTACATTTACCTGTTACCAGTTCTTTTCGATCTTACCAAAAAAATCTCTCTGATTTTGGTACAGTTGGCCGCATCCTTCTCCAACGATTTTTTTTCTTAGCCTTACCTGTTCAGCCCCCCACCCCCCGATCTCTTTTTTTCCATACTGTTACGCTAACTGCTATTTTACCAAGTTAAACAATATGTAGGGTCAAAGTCGGACTGTTGGGCGTAACCAACTTGAACGATTGGGAAGGGGAGAACTCCCTCAGGTGGAGGCATCCATGTAATCTATCATTATAGAAAGGATGCGATGTCAGCTGTAAATGTGGATATTATGTGCTACTGTTTCAGATTCACTAATGCGAGGACTGTCAAATCGAATTATTATTGAATATTTCTGACCGGCCCAAAAGTCAAGCGGCCTACCGGGAAATCTCCCGAATCTCACGATTCAGAGCCTGGTATATACATTATTCTCTCTATCTCTCTCTCTCTCTCTCACACACACACACACACACATATATACATACACATACATTTAGCAGCAATTAAAAACGTACAAAGCACACAAAGGCATGCTATATCAGACAATATCTAGCTGTTGCTATTTTTGTTAATATGACCCCAGGTCAACCATCCCTGAAGTATGCATGAACAGACCAAGGTGTTTCCATGTTGTAATGCATAGCAATATCGCTATGGTGCTGAGTGTTAATTGGCAGTGTTCACCACTAGGCAATACAAGAAGGTTCAGCTAGTCTAAGATTATCACGATGGCAAATCCGATTGGCCCGAAGAGCGATCTGCAGGTGACCAATTGTGAGCAGTGAGAAGTGAAGTCAGACTGTAAATTACTCAAAGGCACAAAAAGTCTGCCTTTGAAACACCCAGGCGGGCGAATGAAGCAGGGCCAGTCAAGCAGGGCAAAAACCAGTAAAGGAAGCATTTTAACAACCTGTTTTTTTTTTTTTTTTTTTGCGAGTCGATGAGCTGAAGTCTGAAGTCTACAGACTCATTAAAAGCACTGCTGGATGCAATATCAAAACCATTAAGTTATCAGGCTTCTGAACAAGCAGATGGGATGAGTAGCAGCTTAATTTTCATATCTCTCTTACATAAACCCATACAACCAGCCACTTGTATGTCACTTGTCATATTATTCACTTGGCACTTGAATTAATAAGTCGACTGTCATAGTGTAGCCACACAGGATCACCTCATAGTGTAAATTTATAATCTTATTTAAAATAAACAAAACAAAAAAAACTGCATCAATAAAATTTAAATAATTAAAAAAATATAACAAGCACTCAAACAAAGGAGCAACAGAACAGTGTGGTACCGTAAGCTGGTATTGTCTGATTAGTCCAGAACTATAAGAAAGCTTCATGTTAAGTTCAGACTGCCACTTTCCGCTACAGTTAACAAAAACAATTAAGGCCGCAGGTTGCTTGAAAGATGAGTGAATATTGCTGACATTCCTGGTGAAGAATAAGAGGGAAGTAAAAGTCAGTGCTGAAATTCCACAACAATCTAGCGTCATTAGTATATGACATCTCCAAAACCAGCCTTTAACTGCCTTAGCTATGTATGGTGTTGAGCAAACATTCCTGAACCTCCATAGGGTTGATATATCAGTAAACTAGGACAATTAAAAAAAATGTATTTCATCTCCCTTTAAAAATATGATCCAGTTATAAATATTAAAACATAAAAGTATTACTGAAAGCTCAAGAACTGATCTTAAGGGAACAAAATGCAGAGAAGTAAAGATATAGAGCATCAAACATGTAAATGTCCCATAACCAATACTGACGCTATCAAAACAGGAGGCATCCAGTTAATGCCCTGCATCTCAAAGATGAAGAATAAAAGATCATGCTTTTGGAACATGGTGACCAGCATGTATGTAAGTGTATCTGCCCCTTTTGTAGCCATTCGTTAACTTCTGATACTGGTGTCCTTATAGGAACTAATGGAAGACTGAAAAATTGAGCCAAAATCAAGATGAAACAGACATTCCAGCATGACTACAATCCCAAAAATACTTCAAAGTTGACAACAAAAGGATCATGCAAACAATCAGTGTTCTTTATAAGCTAATAAAATCGGCAGCCTATAAATCTAATCAAACTATTTTGGAGTCACAAAAAAATGAAGGAATTTGTTGGAGAAGAAAATCACCATGGAGGACTATTCAAAGATTAAAGAAAACATCTACAACCTGAAAATACACTACAGGAAGGGCCTTCTAAAAGGCAGATCCAAATCTCTGGGTAGAACTTATTTGCATGGATATAAACAATTTTTTCTTAAAAATTGATGATTCATGTCTTAGTTACACTTCTAATAATTCTAACATAAACTTAAAAATAGCCCAATTATTCACTGGGTAGTTTGAAATAATTACTTAAAGTCATATTTTAACAAAGGTTAATCATAAACTGTATATTCAGTGGCGAGTTTATTACACACTTTCTCCTCTAAACAGCAAATTATGTGGCTGCAACCAAATATATACAGCATACAGACAGTGTCAAGAGATTCCATTACTGTGCTGCTAAGCATTAAAACGTGCAAGGCATGATTTAAGTGATTTTAAATATGGTAAAGTCCTGGGACTTTCAAACACTAGTGTCTAGAGTTCACAAAGAATGGTGCAATAAAAAAAAAAAAAAAAAAAAAAAAAAACATTCAGCAGCAGACTGTGGGCGAAAACATCACGTTAATGAGAAAGGTCAGAGGAGAATGGCCAGACTCGTTAAAGCTAACAGGAAGGCCAGAAGTGCAAAAAGAACAGCTCTTTGCAGCAAAAAGGCTTCTCTGAACTCACAGCAACAGCCTTTAAAGTGGTTCTACATAAAAAGGCATCCTTCCTAATACTGCGTAGGCATACCGAATAGGGCCAAAACCCGTATGAGCATTTCGTGTCCAAAACCTGTCTTAAGGAGCTAAAAGTTCCAATAACCATGCATTCCAATAAAATAATTTGATGCAGACACCAATAGTTTTAGTTAAATGGTGTTTTACTGACTAAATATTACTGTCAAACTCAAAGAAACCGAATCAGTCTTAATATAAATACAGACGTCACCTTATAACCTAGGAACTTCACTCTAAAACAAGTAAATAACAGCACTCTCACAAGGCAGAACAAGTGCACAACAAAGTATATTTGCCACTCCAGCGCCTTGAAAATGTTCTGTGTTCATACACAAAAAAACACTTTGTTCCTAACGTTTTTATGTTATGCAATATAATGTTCCCTTCTCAGCCAATCAATAACCACTCTTTTGTATTACACATATGGCATATGATTACGGACTCTGACTTCACGTGGCCCTTTCTGGATTTAGGTCACTTCGGTCTTGTTCTTTTGGTTTTTGCCGTTTGCTGGTTGTGTAATTCTCCCTCCCTTTTTTGGATGGTAGGACGAGGATGGCTGCTGTTTTTCACTCCTTTGGTCACTGTTTTTAAGTTAGTTACACAATAAGACACTACCTTTTTTCCCCCTTCTTCTTTGGTTCAGTGTACGTGCAATAAAATCCTGCAAGTATATGCAGGATTTTATTTGGTATTTAGGCAAAATCTATGGCCAGCGCACTCACACAGCACATCTAGCCACTTTAAGTTAAACTCACAGCAAAAGGAGTTTCCGCTGGTCTTCACCATGTACAGTCCCTGACAAAAGTCTTGTCGCTTATCTATTTTGTAGAAAAACCTGCTATTAACCTGACTTTTAATTA
>JAABNX020000008.1:12664587-12678428 GCA_015163995.2 Mormyrus lacerda
CACACAGTGCTGCTGTCACGTTACTGTAACGTAAGAACGCCCTTTAACAGACCACACAGTGCTGCTGTCACGTTACTGTAACGTAAGAACGCCCCTTAACAGACCACACAGTGCTGCTGTCACGTTACTGTAACGTAAGAACGCCCTTTAACAGACCACACAGTGCTGCTGTCACGTTACTATAACGTAAGAACGCCCTTTAACAGACCACATAGCCATACAGTAGCATTACAGTAAAGTAAGACTAAGCTTTTACAGACTGCACAATGCTGATCTCACAATATCTAGAACGTAATGTTATCTTTGCCATTCCTCTTCTCTTCCTACCATTATCTGCATTAAATTAAGCACAATAATTGAAATTCTGATTAAAAATTCATATGAGCTTAGAATTATATTTCCAGCTTAATGCAGAGGCTTCCTCCTTTTGCTCTGTGGGGAGCCACTAAGAGCTCAGAAGCCCTAAAATCGGTCAGCAGCAAAGAAGCTGCAAGCAAGTTTCACAATCACCAGCGCCAAACTCGAAAGGCTTGCTTACATTGTACAACAGCATTAATTACGCAGCAGTAATGCAACCCGCTCGGCAAGGCAACCCAGATCTCCGATACAAAAAAAAAAACCTCTCAGTCTTTCTTAGTGAAGCATTACCACACTACCCTCTGTAGAACACTCTCAAGAACCCTCACCCACCATTGTCAAGTGGCCATTCAGGAATGCCCTCGAGCGGGACGTTTAGGTTTTTGCACAGGAATCGTACTGCGGCCAGTGGGACGAAGAGACAAGTTTTTCACAGACTGGACATCCTGTCAGCAGTCATGAGCTCCTGGTGGCCAGTTTCGGCTGGGAAATAATACTAAGCTGACGAATCGTCCTACGGTACCCTCAGTGTTGAGGAACCATCTTAATCATTAATCTGAAATTATTAATACACAGAAATAATTAAGTGCATCATTCAAAAAATATTAGCTCATTAAATGATAAAGGAGGATGATGAGAAATAAAATCCCCCAAAAAGAGTATGTTCTAGTCTTATAGTTACCACAGGAAAACAGAGCAGAACAACAGACAGTGAGCGGTTTGATAATAAGGACTGACGTTTCCCATTTCTGATATCAAGGTAATCAGGCATAACCCTGAGCTTAAATCATGAAATTGGCGTTCCCAATTTCCTGGCACTGTCACAAAACACACACTCTCCATGTTACCTAGCAACACTACCTTGGTTCATTTAAACACACACACACACACACTACTTGTTACCTAGAAACATCATACTGCCACAATCAACTAAAAAACAGTCACACTGCCTCTCCCTCTGATATCTAGCAGCAAACAAACTAATTCCAAACACCCTGCTTTGACTCAGAAATACTGGATCAGAGACACTGACTCAAAAACAATTACAGGGTGTTTCTTTATCCTCCGTTACATAACAAACACATTGTCCCGATTCCCTAGAAACATTCCACTTTCTTGTCACTTGTCTCTAAACACTTGTACATCTCGTTAGTTCCCTAGCAACCATCATACTGCCTGTGATCTAACAATTAGCATATTGTCTCTTCACCATAGACAAAAAAAACATTTTCTTTGTTACCTAACAGTTAACATATTGCCTTAGTCGCTGAGCAAGCAACACATTTCCTTTGTCACGCAACAATCAACATACTGCCATAATTTCATAGCAACCAGCAGACTCTAACCATTTATCAATGCAAAAATTACCGCAATTCCCTAGCAACAACACACTGCCTCAGTTCCCTTGAAGACCATACTCTGCCTCAATTCCCTAGCAACAAACACACTGCACAGTAACAGCAATAGTACTAACAACGCAGTTTATTTAACTTTCCAGTGCATTTATATATTTCTTTTTTACCAAGGGTCTCTTCCCCTATTCAACCAAATCTCACCTGACAACTATTTCCTGGGTACAGGAAGGTGTGTACTGTAAAGACTAGCTCTTCAATGCCAGACTTTTGCTTTTTTGCTTTTTGCCATGGCGACAATGGGAACAAAACTAAATAAAAGTTACCATAACCAGGCCAGTTTGTGTAAACAAGCACACATTAAAGTGGGAATCCAAAAAAAGGCAGAGAGATAGCTGTTGTTTCAATTACTCAGGCTGACAAGCTTGTCTTGGTATGAAAGAGCAACAGATAAAAATAATTCACATGATGTTGCCCCCACTTTTTAATGCCGACAGATTCCAGTCTGACTCCATGACTGAAACATTCATAGAGTCCTTGGACCAGGCCAAACACAACAGAGCATCCATTTGAAGCCCCCTCTATTGTCATTCACCGCTTAAGAGATTCTTTGGCCAAAGCACATAAAAAATACATCCCAAGCTGTTCCTTTTATCCACCCACTCACGGTACACTAGCAGACTTTAAAGGAAAGGCGCACATCCACCGAAATCATTAATGTGGCTGGATGTTGCAGAGCAGTGATACTTAGTAGAACTTCCAGGTGTAGCAGCAAGTTGACTGGGTGTAGCAGTAGATTGACTGGGTGTAGCAGTGTAACTGGGTGTAGAGATTGCAACAAGTTGGCAGAGTAGAGATGCAGGGTTGGATGTATCAGATTGGCTGAGCCTGGGTCATTATTATGGGCTTACAGCTGGACGTAGGTTCTTGACTGGGTATGATGAGTGTACTGTGTGTGACTGTGGCTGCAGCAGTGATACTATCTGCAGGGCAGTGCACCAGACTGAACGGAGGATCATAGCAATTCGCGCTCGATATTTTATGGATCATGTTACAAAACAAAACCAAGACTGTCCCACGAGCTCAGCGCAAACAAACATGTAACAAGCACCTGCAGCGAAAAGAGCAAGGAGCCAAACCTGCCAGCCAGAGACATACTTATTATAGCCCGGATGCTGACTAACCCAAAATTGTCCTGCAGAAAACAACAGCCTGACCTACACCCACCAGCCAGGAGCAGCCATGCCAACATGAAGCTCGTTCATCTGTCACTCACACTCACCAGATGCCTGCTGGGACTGTGATGGACCGAGGAGACAGAATACATGCCCCCCCACCCCCCAATCAATTGCCCCAGCAAGTTCCCTCCTTTGGGACAATAGTCTAATTTTTATCCCCAGGGAAGGTGCATTTCCTCTCTGGCGCGATCAGCGAGCACTGTGTCCTTGGAGGTATGTAACCACTTGGGGTGCTGTCCCAGACATTACACAACGTCCTTCAGCCTCCGGCACAAATCAATGCACGGGCAAAAAAAGAAATAAATAAATAAGGAATGAAAAGAAAAAAAAAAGAAAAAAGTGGAGAAAGAAAAGATGCCAACGGATACACGCGTGTTAGTGCTCACAGGCCACAGGTAGCCAGCCAGGCTACGGATCGACCAGGCTTTGGTACCAGAGCATCTGAGCGTTTATCCCACGAAGAGAGGTGCTCCGCGACGGAGAGATGGGTGCGCCACTAGGGGAATGAAGGGCACGGCGGCACCAGGGCACCAGCCCACTTCAGATGTCACGAGGGCCGGGGGGGGGGGGGGGCTGGCCCACACCCTTACACACCGAGGAAAGGACCCACGGTGGGGTCACACTAAAACCCCAGGACCTAAGAAAAAGGCCTTCTAAGTAACGCTGTTCCTTTCAAGTGCCCTAGTGAAGCGTGTCCCAAAGAGCAGAGTGCTTATGTAACCTTCAGCCGATCATATACCAAAACCAGAGCAGATCTGGACGTGGAATATTCCGGCCCGCAATACACACAGCTGCTCCGGTTCACCATTACGTAAAAAGGGCAGAGCCACACACACACACACAGCGGTCATATCTAAGAAAAAGAAGTAAATAATAGATAACCAGATGTTCGTGAGTCTTACATGTCGGTTCCTGCGCATCACCGCTTCTCAGTTAAAGAAAAAAAATCAGAATTCATGCATGCGGTTTCCTTATGATATCATTCTCAGTGGAACAGCTTTCACTGTCCTCGAGCTTCACTCCCCCAGAACCAAACGAGGTGATTCCAGAAAGCCCCCACCCCTGGTGCCCCCCATGCGGCAAAAAACAAGCTTCACCTTAAAAAAAAAGAGGCAAGACTTGCAGGCCAAACACTACATGTATATATTCAAATAATCATCCCTCTACACAACACATTTAATTAAAGCAAACAAAACAAAAAGATTTGTTTGTAGTAATAAACCTATTTACATGCACATCCACTTACAGTGAAAGGTGACATTTATAAGTTTAAATGTAGACAGCCGCAGCCACGAGGAGCAGCTGTGTTTGCTTTGTGTTTCGTTACTTATTTAGATTTTGACAGCCACTCAATGTTTTATGACGTCACAGGAAATGCAGAGTCCAATTAGGACGGCGGTTTCAGGGGTGAGGACTGTAAATAGACCAAATCAAATAGTGTGACATTAATTTAAAAAACATCAATCGATCAACAAAAAAAAAAAATACAGTTGCTACGACTCAGAGGAAAAAAAAAGAATAAGCAGGCTGCTTCTTGCATTCTGCCCAATAGCGACAGTCCTTACTTGGGCAATGATGACGATGATGATGTAATGGCTTTCCTGTCCATTTGGGGCATATCTGTCGGTCACACAGTGGACCCTGGAGAAAAACAACAATCCCAACCTACTCTGATAGCCCACAGGCAGCTGGTCTCTTTTCATGTACAAATATAGGAAAAACCAGAAAACCAGCAACAGCCTATTTAACACTAGACCGAGAAAACATATTTTAGAAAGCCAATGACAGCAAAGCACGTGAGAATACACACGGTTGATTGACAAGCATAAAGTCAATATCTATCAATGACTCAAGCTAAGTTCTTACTTGAAATAGAACAAAATTGGGGCTAGACATCAGAACTGCTAATGATTCCCAATTACCTTGCCAGATCTTTAATAATTTTGCCACTTAGATTTGGTGTGCACCGCTGCACTGCAGAAGGCTGTACAAAACAAATAAATAAATAAACCACAGCTGTAACTGCAGACAAACATGAATCCTTCACTACAGGATTATATGAACCGATGTATTTCGGCTGACTTTTTTTACTGACAAAATCCTTCCAGCGTTTTCAGCACAGATATTTCAAAACTTATCTACTGTAATTCAACAAGCAACTAATCAAGTCCAACAAATCAGACATGGCCGGGATGTGAATACTTATGCAGAATAAGGAAACTATTATGGTCTGTGCGTTCATTTTTTCAATCTGAGATCCATTGTCATTATTAAACTCCATTATGCATGGCTGACGTGAAGCTGCCATTTAAATAGCATGCAGAACAGCACATGGCAAACAGTGAGAATTTAAAGTTCTCTGAACCACCGCCAAGTAATTTGCTGATGAAGTCGAACCACACAGGCCAAACCCAAAGCGGAACAATTCAATAAAGCACATTCCGTGCACAAGCACACCTGTACAGAGAGTTAGTTAAATGTCAGATTTTGTAACTCGTGCAGCCACAGCAGCCATTTATAATAATTTCAATACCAGCTAGGGAGCTGCACGGTTGCTTTACACCTCTAGAGACCAGGGTTCGAGTCTCCGCCCCAGCTCCACATGTGTGGAGTTTACATGTTCCTCCTGTGTCATTGTAAGGTTTCCTCTGGGTTCTCCGGTTTCCCCACACAGCTCTAAGATATAAAAAAAAAAAACTAAGAGGATCCAGGAGTCGCCAGATTTTCTGTAAGCATGAATGGTGTGTGTGTGTGTGTGTGTGTGTGTAGTTGGTGATGTGTTGGCGCCTCATCCTGGGTTATTCCCTGTCTTGTACCCTTCGCTTCTTGGATAGGCCCTAAATGCCTGCGACCCTGCATAGAACAAGCAGGGACGGACAGATGGATGGATGGATGGGATATAATAATAATTATAATCTTATGCAGTAGATCCACAAAAGCCATATTAAACACAGGTATATTTAGTTAAATTCAAGGAATATTTTGGGCGATGCTTTTTCCAAACCAGCAGCCATACGTTTCTTTATCTTTGGTAGTGAACAATACAAGAGGAAATCCAGGCAGTCACTGGGCCTTCCTAAAAGGTCAGTACTGCTCCACCCTGCAGTCACAATGCTTTTTTCCCCTAATAGATGTGGAGATAAGCACTTGCCAGTCCATTATTTTAAAATAAATATGTCCCTCTCATAGCACCAGGAGGCTCCTCTGTAATACCGGGCTTTAAGAACATTCTGGGGGCAAACAGTGAACTATGACAAGAAAGTTTAGCAGATTTACGGCTTTCCCTGTGAAGAACAGTCTTTTTTAGCCTCTAAAAGCAAACACCTGTGGAATAGTTTTCAATGGAACATTACTCTGCTTAGCCTGTGACACACCCACTGCTAATTCTGGTTCAACTCTGTATAGTTTTTCCGCAGAGTCTAACTCTGTCTTAATATGCTACAGTATCCGTCCAATCAAGCAGACTCCCGACAAGCCACATGACCCGACCCCAAAGAGAGTAAAATGAGCTTTGCCATTACATCACCAGCTGTCTAAAGATATGCTAAGTGTCAACACTTAGTTTACCATTAGTTACTTAGCTGACACTTTTACCCAGAGCACCTTACAATGGCTTAAGGAAACAGCCATCCTCCTACTGGGAATTAATTTGGCCACTATGTGGTTACAGTCCCATGTCCTTAAATATTTAAAGAGGTTCATCCACATTGCTGATATTTTTAATTCCAATACACCACTAATTTCAAGCCTAAGAGCATTACGCAAAAGGCTTCAGGCAATACGTTCAGAGAAATACTCCTTTTAGGAAATGCACAAATGTTTTTTTATTCCTAATTAGAAGTTGACTGCCAAGAATCCGACCACTACATAAGGAAGAATGAGAGAACTAATAAAGGCGGAGTATGAATGTGTGTGTGTTTAGACAGGGATGTGATGACAGGAAGTAACTCCCTAAATGGAATGCATTCCAGCTCAAAGGAGAACTCGAGCAGAAGCCGGGGCCAGTCCCGTGGGCTTTTCTGCGCAAGACAGAGGAAGGAAGTCTTTAACACCAAGGCAGAGCTGTAGCTGCATGCTGGGGGCACCACCCTGTGGGAGCACCACCGGGGCGGCGCCAAAATCCTCTCCCCTCATTAAAAGCATAGAACTTGTGAGATTTCAGTTCGCACAAGTTTCAGGAAGCAAATTTACCTGTAGTGCTACAGCATTTCAGTACTGCACTGTGCCTAGTTATGCATGACGCCTTCAAACTCAACTTGGCTCGATGCAAAACACAGACATTGCCTTTCTTTGTGTTCGTCCAGCACAGTTTCACATGAAGCACAACGTGTTTTTCATGTTTAATTAAACTGTTTCAGCCATTCGTAACCCTTCATCCCTATATTAATGTATCCAAAATCTTAAATGTGTTCATTTCAGTGATTTTATTAAAATGTATACTAGAGGCTGTTTAATTGCATTTGTTGACATTTTAATTAGAGTTTTCTTCATCGATGTTCATAAATAGCTGATCCAGTGCAGGGTTTTGGTCTTATTATTTTTTCTGTACACCCTATAACAGAACAGCATGATGGGTAATGTGTTTAATGAATCCCGAGGAGATACTGTGTTCATACATGTAATTATATAGCCCATAACATGGTTTAACCTTAAGATGCCCTACAACCTGAATATAATGGGCCAGTTCAGCTAAGCATCCGTTTATTTTCCAGAGCCACTTAACTCAATGTAGGTTCTTCCCTTTATTTGATCATTTGTGGAAAGAGTACTTGTCAGAGACGCACTGGACGTAACGTCACTGGGACAGTGGGCAGTGCCTTGGATCAGTCGCTCTGGAAGACATATAGACGGATGGTCATTATGTTGCTACTCAAGCACCAAGAATGAATGTTTATTTCTATTAATTTTGGGATAACCAAGTACTTAAGAAGATTAGATTAGCCATTGACTAGCTGTGCCACCAGCGAGAAAACTGTCACCCCCTGTGTAGCGTTTGTCTGTTTTTGTCATATTTGCCAGCAAAATAAGGTCTTTTGTGTGTATGGGTGCTGGATCAGACCTAACCGCAGCAGACAGGTGTGCACACATCACGTCGGGGACAGCAGCAGGAGTGGAGGAGTGGATCTGTATCGGTCAAAATCTCAATGCGGAGACATTGTAAACATGGCCACAATTCATTAGAGTGGTGCAAGGAAAACCAAGTTTGTTCCATTTTAAAACCATTAACAAAGTACAACCTGTAACTAAACTACCATCATTCTGATTCCAGTTCACTCCATTTTGTCGAAGATCCGATAGCTACATTAGAAAGGACTGTAGCCTACATCCGCTTTCGACTAAATTGTCTTTGTCATGAGGGATCAGTATAATCTTTATGACACAAAAAATATGCTGACTTCGTCACAATTTCATTACAATGGAGACTGCAAAGGTATATATGTTTAATGGGCAGTCAAATTTCTCTGAACTGTAAAAAATTCTTACAATTCTTACGGAGCACTTTTGTGCGGCACATGAGACTGGAGTTTGAATTCTAGTTATACCTAGAATCACACCAATTTCACATATTGCCATTCATATTCAAAGCAAAATTAGGCATGCAATAAATGTATAACAATTTAACATGCAACTCTTTATATACTGCAGTAGAAAAATAAATTGCATATTTACTGATCACACTGAGGATTCGGCAGTCTTGCAGTTTTAAGAATTTGTTGCATTTTTTGCGGCATTTTTGCATTGACTAGGGTTCATTATCTGCAGATTAAAAGGGTTTGGTGGAGCCTTATTTAATTAAAGTTCAATACATGAACGGGGGAGACCCTGAGCAGGATACGAGGCGAGAACAGTTCTGTTGGAACAGGGCTGTTAGAACAGGGCTCCCAAACTATTTTCCCCACAGGCCAAATTCCATCAGCAACACAAAGCTGTGGTCCCTGGTGTCCAAGGAAAAAAATTAGTCTGCCGATAATAAAATTTACTGACCGAGGATCATTAGATTGGAGTCTACCAGCTGGTGATCACTGGGATGGAAGATGCATGAATGCGTGGCTAGATGTGGTTAAGCATTATGAAGCAAGATCTTAGGCAGAAAATGGTTTTCGGAGCATCTAAAATATATACCCAAAGATTCGCAGTCAAAAACATAGCAGTAACATTTTACACCGTTAAATAATCAAGGTGCATTATAAGGACTTATCAAAGCAGGTGGTCAGCTGGTCAAACTAAAATTTCAGTGTTCCTCTCGTCCAATCCTTCCTGCTTTATGAGGAATCAAAGACGAATGTGTCGACCTGTGAGTTCCAGTTTAGCGAGTTTCCATCACACTATTCATGTCTAGCAGAGTTACCACACGGACAGGCATGGTGTAAAACAGTGATGGCCTGAAAGGGTTGCAGATAGGAGGGCAAATCCACACACCTGGAGCATGCAGGGCTACGACCGTAGAGGGCGTAGCAGTTAAACCATTACTGTGCCCCCAAAAGCCTTAAAAATACGGAAAATCCTGGAGGAGGTATTCCATAAAGCAAGACTGCCCAGTTAGGTGGGTGATTAGGTAAGGAGCATTCCTATTGGACAAACTCGTACTGGACGGTCCTTACTTCTATCTTAAATTAACCCAGCTAATTGCGAGATCCTTCTTTGCGGATTAAACCCTAGAGCTGGTACCAAGTCGTTTTACATTTCAACTGCTCTGCATTACTCTCCAGTATTATTAAAAACCCAAACCAATGTACCTACTGATGAGTATAGCAAATGTGCGCAACTGTTAAAGTTGGGGGAAAAAAGTGAAAGCAGCCTGTAAATTTTATTGGTAAGACGTCAGGAACTTTCATTGGGGAAGATCAGAGTGAAACCATACGAATTTCAGTGATATCTGTCATCAGAATGAAATTATTCTATGCAGAGGGCCTTAACACAAATATTCTAGTGTATTTGAGTAATGGAATTGCAGACATCTGAATTACACCAACACCACCTGTCACAAAAGTAAATATGACGGAACCTTCAAAATGCATATTTTGTGCAACGGTGGGTTTCCTGTTTTTAATTTTGAATACAATGGATTAAATGGATGGATTTAATGAGATGACTTTTTTAAAAATCATATTATTCTATACGAAATCGTGTTGAATCGAGAGACGCGTTATTTCACGTCTAAATAACTGAATTCGTTACAGTACGTATGACCGCCCCATGGTGTTTCACTCCTAAACGATTTTACAAGTCCGACATAGTTTTGGGACAAATAATCCTGCTTCCAGGAAAAGAGATACTTCGCTACAGAAAACACAAAGTGAAAGCATATATTATACCCTCATGCTCACGGTATAATGCATGACTGTCAATCCAGAACAAAAGCACGACTTGACGCCTACAGGCACACTGCTTTAAAATGAAATAATTACTTAATTATGTAATACACAATTACCCAGTTCGGTCGATTGGCTTTCACAGACGTTCACAGGCAGTAAGTTTGTTTCGTATTATGGTCGTGAAGGAAGATAAAACAATAATTAAAAGACCTTAAGTTGGGCATTCATACGAAAAATTACATAAGTATGCTAAACCATTACTTAAATCCCCTTAGAAAAAACAATGCATGAAGGCAGAAAAAAACGCCCAGAAGGTACTCGGTGCAATTTACATACCTACTTGCCAATAGAAATTGCATGTGCGTCGTTCTCTTTCGACTCACGAAAACTGGAAGCTTTAGTAGTTTTTTTCCCCGAGAATAATACATAACCTGCATATAGTCAATTTGCATACAAATGTAGACAAAAGGAGGGCAGAAGCCAAGGATTAAATCGTGTATCGAAAGTCGTCAGATTTCACACGTCAGTGTCGACGAACAGTATAGTAGTGCCCAACAAGTTGCCGATTCGCTTTTTCTCGGTTTTGCACTTGCTAAAAAATCGCCCTCAGTTTTCCTATCTACCAAGAATAAACCACTTATTTGTTGAGGTAATGTTGCCACTGGTCCTGAAACATACAGCTTTCTTCATGCCTGCGCGTACGAAGTCTTATCAAGACTCACCTGTAAAGGACGATCGTCAAGAGGTAGAACAGCTTCCCGTGGAACTGCGAGATCCGCTACTAACACTATAGTTATAACATCCTGACGAAATCTTGTGCGACCCCGTTATCTTTCTGCATTCACGGAAACGCGCCGACTCCCTTATCAGCCGCTCCGCTGCCTCTCGCCGTTTAGCTGTAAGGTGCGCGCTTCACATCCTATGACAGACGGGCTTTCAGCCTCCCTGCCAAACGCGGAAACGATTTAATGAGCACTTATGCTCACACTCAAGGCAAGCCGAGCGTGCATGTGAATATGTCATCTGCGCAATATCATAAAGATCCGATTTTAGGTGAAGGGAGGTGTTTTGTTAATGAGAGCAATGAATATTTTTCCCACTGACAAGTGTTAGCCTGATTCATCAGTCACACCAAATTCTCGGATACATCTTAATCATTAAAATCGCAGTCACAAAATTATAAAATGTGTTGAAATAATTAGCGGACTAAATCAGTAGATCTACAAATAATCTCACCCGACGAGTGAAAAACATTGATTTTAAAAAGTGTTCAGATTCATTTCATAAAGCTTAATGGACCATGCCAGAACTTCAGACTGACCTTACATTCAACCAATTCCACATAATAAGTCACAATGCACGTGGTTTTATAATAAAGTGCCTTTTTAATATCGAAAGGTACATTTTAAACGTCTTTGATTCGTAAACCCAGTTATCCCACTGCCCCTCAACACTCAGAATGTATTAATTCAAAGTCACAAAATATATAGTTTGCAAAGGCTCTCTCTCTTATATTTTTTATATATATATATATATATATATATATATATATATATCCCCAATTCAACCAATATGTGAAAGGTTTACAAGTGGAGAGTGACATGGAGGAGGGGGGACAAGAAAAACTTATAAAATTGGGAGGGGGGGGGGCAAACAGTTCAACTGATCCTTAAATCTAGACAATTACATCACTTAATGTAAAAAGTAATGTAGCAAATACTCCACTTTTGACTTTAGTTCCAAAACAACGTCTGTGCATATCACATGCACTGTAAAATTGCTGGTATCGTTCAGAACAACTGATTCAATCCAAAGACAAAGGAGCTTACAAAGGGGAAAACGAATAGGCTTTTATTAAAACCGGTGAAATCTTTGGGATGCATAGTTCGACGCCAGAGCAACCATTAAAAAAAACCAAGTCGACCATAACTGGTAGGCCGAGGAATTCCGCCGTCATCGTCCCTATAGCGATGTATGCAGCGGGCATGAAGCGGCGAACAATGGGGGGGGGAAATGACGGAAAGAGCGAAATCATTCACAGGTAAGCAGATGCAGCGGGGTGGGATGGTGAGAGCATTCTCCATTAAAATGAGAGACGGCAGAGCAGCTGCACCTTCACTGACCGCCGGTGCGATTCATAATATAGACAGCTTCCTTGCCACACTGGTTTAAAAGAGTCCAAGGAGAGAAATCAGGAAGAAATACATTGGCAAAAACAGTACAGCTATCGAATACGTAGAAACATACTTCCACAGACCGAACGCATGGTGCATCCCCATCGATTAATGTAAGCGCTCATTTCCATATGCTTTCCCTGTAAAGACTCAGAAGACAAATGGACCCGTTATTTGAATCATTTTTGCATGAGGCTGGAGAGAAATAACTGTAGGCCTAAATCTATATTTTGATATTTTCATTTAAGCGCGGCTGCAGTAATAAGCAGGCAAGGATGAAATGGCTATTTGCAGGCAAGAATAATTTTCTAAAACAATGGCACGAGAAATGTCATTTCAGTTCTCTACATAAGTGTTCAAGGTCTGTTGCGACTGGCTGATGGGGGGGGGGGGGGGGAAAATTCTTCCCAAAAGACAGGGTCACCAAAAAAAAAAAATATATATATTTCGTAAACTTTCAAAGTTGGATTTTGTCTTACAAGTTCTCATTGCATTAATACTCTAAACAGCAGGTATCACAATGCTGGAGAAGTGATTAATATTTAACTACAGAGTGTATTTCCCTTTCATACAGTCATGACCGTTTAAAAAAGTTACTAGTTAAGAAATGTACTTGTGATTTTATTGCATGTAGTTAAAAATCTAAAATAACTACAACTCAAATGGATCTGTTTCAGTCTGATTGAATACCTGTCAGCAGTAGTGATTACAGATTCCAGATGGCACAAATTTTATTACCCTTTAGGTATTTCTTTCCCCGCTGCACAATTGCGCCACCTACTGGAAAACTAAAATTACAGCAAGAAGCCCTGGCTGACTGTCAGGATATAATGAACTGCGATGGGTATAGATAACTAAAAACCAGGTCATTTTATATAGGGAGGAGGTTTTAAAGTGAGCAGACCTGCACACACTCATTCTATGAATATAAAATGATTATAAAATGGTCACTCAACTTTCTAAACTTGGTCACTTTGACTACCAGACAAAAAAGGCTTTAAAGGACTGAAAACAGTGTTTACACCTAGATTGAGACAGGCCCCCCACCCTCATATCCCAGCTATCTGTTTAAGACGAGCATATAAGGATATGGGCTATAACTTTATTATGCATATATAAATTTATATAGATATAATAGAAAAATAAATAAACAAATACAAATTATTCTATAACTGATAAAATACAGGCAAAAAGGTTGAGTTGCAATTGCCCCACTAAAGCTTTCCTAGTCTTATTATGAAGCACTTACAGTGTGCAATTAAAAAAAAAAAAAACAGTAATTATCCCAAACTGTCACCACGTTGCCACAGATGAGACCCCCTAGGCCACAACTCCACTGCACCGCCGAGGGGGGGGGGGGGGGGGGGGGGGGGGGGGGGGGGGGGGGGGGGGGGGGGGGGGGGG
>JAABNX020000008.1:12724153-12736015 GCA_015163995.2 Mormyrus lacerda
CGGCTTTTTGAAAGGGGCCTTTGTACCCAATCCGCTGCAAGTACTCTGCCACATTCATCCTATCCTGTGAAAGACAAGAAATAAGTGAATGCATTTTTACTTATAAAGCACGTTTTAAAACAACCAGTGTTTACAAATGTGCTGTACAATATTTACAATAATAAGCAAAATAGTACAGACATAGTATAGACAGTTGCACAATGATAGTTCCAGTCCAACAACAACTCCATGTGAGAGAAGGGAGAGGAGAAAACAGCAGACAACAAAATACTGTTTATCTGGACTGAATGCTAGTCTGAACAAGTTGGATTTCAGTCCAGATTTAAAAACAATAAGTGAGGGGGAGGACCTGATGTTGAATGGGAGGCTGTTCCACTGACAAGGCGCATATATGAAAAAGCACGGTCACCCGTCAGCTTCGGCTCATGGAACAAACAGTAGTTTATCAGGTGACCTCACCTGCCTGGGAACAGTGTAGTGATGAAGAAAATCAGTGACACGGGAAGGGGCCAGCTCATTTTAAACGTTTTAAAAGCAAAAGAATTTTAAACTGGATCCTGTATTGCACTGGAAGCCAGTGAATTACAGCAATTTAACTGAAATGAGATCAGTGAATGAATGACGTTTACAAGGTCTGGGAGAGACGGGAAATCATTTAACTTTCAAAGTGTTTCTGAGATGAGAATTTACAAAATTGATATACGGATCAAACCTAAGATTGCGGTCAAAAATCACACCAAGATTTGTGGCATGACATTTTACAAAGGTGGAGAGTTGACCCACACTCTGAGAAACAGAGTGACTGTGATTTGATGGTCCAAATAAAATAATTTCATACAGTGGAAGAACATATTGAGCCATCCAGACTTTTATGTCTTTCAGACTGGCAAATAAGCTTGCCAATTGGGAGCATCTACACATGCAGGGTTGCAGGGATTTTATTGGCTCAAAATAAGCACCTTCTTAGTCATGTGCACGCACATATGTGCACGAGTACCATGCCTCCAACTGGCTAACACACTTTTTATAAGGAACATATTTTGTTCTGATATTTATATCATTAAAGAAAATGACAGTTATCACATTGGTTGATAATTAGTTGAGTGTAAATACACACAACCAGCAAAGTGTTGCCTTAATAAGGTAGATGCTTATTGCATTAAAGTCATTGTTTATCTACACAGTTCACAACCAGTGGCAAAACTTTTCGGCACCCTATTTTTCATTTTAAATAACCTCTCCATGCACTTCTTGTAGTCCGAGGCCTCCTGGTCTGGTCCATCTCCTTGCAACAGTAATTTACTGAGTATAACACTGTTACTAACCATAGTTTTGTCAAAATTAAAAACACAGAATTTAAGAGAGCCGGCCACCTTGTAATTCTCTATGCAAGAACAGTTACCCATTCTTAAACAGACAACTGAATGTTAAAATCTCCAAAAATGAGTATTCTTTTTGTAGTAGGCACAACTTATTATAGAAAATCAGATAGTCAGCTAAAAGTTCCTAATTAGTTGTAGAAGGTCTATACACTACAACACAGAGCAATGGATTGCAACCATCAGAATTAATAAATACTGCAGCTCATTCTTCTAATATTAACTTGTTCTTTCACTTGCCATTTGCAGTTCGGCGGGAGACAGTTGACACAAATTAGCCGTAACCAACGATAGAAGGAAGATCAAAAACTACAGTGTATGTACTGTATGTACATATATTAATGTGGATGTCAGGGTCAGCACCTGTCTCACCTTTCATGTCTCTTCCTTGTTTGACCAGCAGGTGTCACTGGCCATCCTGTCCTGTCAATGCTCTGCAAACCCTTGTGTGTTTCCTTGTGTTTCCCTGACTGCCTTATAGCTCAGCAGAGTCCAGCTGATCAGGAGTTTGCAGTGAGGGAGGTGTCCTCAACACCACCCCTGCTAGCCCACTGGTCCTCTGTCCAAGATGAGTGTGACCAAAAAAAGTAGATACTACCTTGGACTCAGACCACTCATCAGCCAGCGAGGGCTTTCTGCTGGCTGACTGAGAGGAGCTGCGAAGGTGTTGTGCCGCAGCTGGAATCCTGATGGACCGGGAGCGACTGCAAGAGTCGGTAGAGCAGGAGCGGCTCGAATCAAAGTAACTGCGCGATGAGCTAGCCAGCTGGGAGCAGAACCAGAATCAGCTGGCCGAGGCTGTGGAGATGCCTCTACTTGGCCGAGAGGAGGCGTGTTGCGCCTTAGAGGTGCAGCTGACCCAGGAAAGGCCGCGTGGGTCCATGGAGCAAGGAGCTCGGCTGCTGGGAGTGTGAGCGCAGCCCCCAGGAGCAGGAGGCTGAGGCTGCACTGCTCGGCCGGGTGTCTCGCTCTGGATGCCCAGATGACCAGGGAGCACCATGGGCTGGAGGAGCAGCACGGCCAGTACCAGCGGGACCTGGTGCTGGCTCCCCTCAGCATCGTTCGGTATCGTTTGATCTGTGTCGGGAGCAGAAGGGGCAGCAGGTCCCTGCTGCAGTGATGCCTGGGTCTGCAGAGCACCACAATAGTATCCTGTGTCTATAAATCTAACTTCTATCATTTTTGTCTTCATGGGGTCCCCAGGAGGCTGCCTACTCTTGCCTTAAAAGTCTGCCCCTGTGTTCAGGCAGATGGTTTACAGCGCTGAAGGATTATGGGACTGCATGGTGCCACCATCCTCTCAGGAAAGCAATTGCAGTCTAATAATACAGCCCCTGTATAAAAAGTCCATTCAGAACCTTTTCACAGCCCGCCTGCATCCAGCAAAGGACCTTCCCGTGGTGTCACACCCTCCCAATGGCTTTTAACTTAAAAGAAAATGCCATGAACTTTTTTCGTAAATGTCTGAAAAAATTATAAATTTGACTCAAGTTGTTTAAATCACCATTTCTCTCTATATTGTTCTATCTGTTGTATACAGATGTCGTCAAAGTTATGCAGGTGCCAGTCAATCAGATGTCCACTGTCTGTAGAACTGGAATCAATTCTGTGTGTTAATTTATCAATATGCTTGTAAATATGGTTTCAGCATAAGGGTGGCATGATAGCCTCCCCCATCCAGAGACTCTAGCTCTATGCGTGTATGGAGTTTGCACGTTCTCTTATTTCATCACGGAGTTTCCGCTGGGTTCTCCAGTTTCTCTCCCACAGTCCAAACACATGCGAAGGTGAACTGGAGTTGCCAAATTGTGAATGGTGTGTGTGCCCTGCACTGGGCTGACACCTTGTCCTGGGTTATTCCCTGCCTCGTGCCTGTGATTCCGCCATAGGAAAAGTAGGTATGGAAAACAGATATTTCAGGGTAACATCACCCTGATTTGTAAATATTTTGTGCAATACCTTTAAAAAAGCAGCAGATGGCAGTGTAATGATAGTTGTTTGTTCAGACACACTCATGTAAAACATCTGGCTCTGTACATTGGTAAAATTGTACCTCTCATCTAAAGGTAAAATTAAGTGATATAATACTTAGATATCATGAATACGGTGTCGATATCAATGGTGATATCTGTACAAAAGTCACTTGTGTACAGATTGAATAATGATACTTCATTCATTCCGGTGGGGAAATTGTCTTTTTGCCAACCCCATCTTGCTCTCCATGAGAGACATGCACAAGAGAGGTTTGGGGGAGACACACACTGGTAACAACTGGGGATTAAGCACCTTACTCAAGGACCGTATGGCAGCATGGTCCCTGTGATTCAAACCAGCGACCTTCTGATCACAGGCTTAGAGTCCTCTAAAAACCATTACCCGTTTCACCTGTCCATGAAGTTTTTGGAGAACGTAAACTGGCTGTGAGAGCCGAACCTAAAGGATTTTATCTGGGTGACTGTGCTCTATGTCTTAGGCCAGGGTTATTCAATTCAGGCCCTCGATTCCAAATCCAGGCCTTGTTTTCAGGTCTCGCAGGTACTTAGTTTAATTATTACTGATTCTGATTGGTCAGAGGCTTCACACCTGACTCACAGGTGAAGGGAGGCTGGAAAATCAGCAGGGCTCGGCCCTTGAGGACCATGAGTTGAATAGCCATGTCTGAGGAAATAAGAGAGATACACCCTATATCCATATCCAAGTGTCTCACCTGATAATTCCTTCAATTTTCTGAACCTGATTTTGGAAATAAAAACAAAAAGGGGGCAAGAAAAAAGACAAACTATGAATGAAAACAGGAGAGACCTGCCTTTATGTCTTACAAACAAGGGTGCATTAAGATCATTAGTACCCTGACAGTGGCCCTCAAATATGTAAAATTCTAAGGCTTTAAGATGGTGGGCGTGCGGGGCTAAATGTTATTGTCGAGAAATCCCCTAAACCCCCCTTCTCCAGGGGCCCCAGAATGTCAAACTACACCCCTGGTTACAAACATTATTCATACTCTACAGGATGACTGTACTCTCACACTATACAAGCACAAGATAAACACAAGCCCCGGATGAGCATGCTGCTGCGTGCTATGCTGCATAAACCTGACTATCTGAGGAGGGAAGAAGAAGCGGAACCAAAGAGCCAGTCCAGTCCTTGGGGACCCACAGACGGTCCATGTTTTTGCTCCCTCCGAGCTCCTTGCCAGACAGTCCACATGTTTGAGGGAGCAAAAACTGTCTGTGGGTCCCGAGGACTGGGTTGACAAAATAAAAACCACACAAGTAATCTGTGGCAGCAACAACATCACGCTGTTGGCTAGTGCGTGTGCTTTATGCTACACTGAGAATGGTTCTTTCTGCAATTGTCAGATGAGCTACGTCTGGGAATTTTACTGCAAGGAATGGAATCCATATTATACCACATTAACGTTGCACATCTTAGACATGGACATGATACAGGTAGTGACAGAGTCCTCCAGCACAGTGTCTTAAGCCAGACAGTCGACATTTTTGCTACAGGGAGCTGAAAGGGAGCAAAAATGTGAATTGCTGTGGGTCGTTGAGGACTTGGCTTGAGAAACACCGCTCTAGCAGACTAGGGTCAGCTCTTTTGTGAGTGTATGATGTGTGTCTTTTTAGAAACTTTTTCTTGAATGCCACGAATGCCTCACTATATCTAGACCAAGCCCAGGAAATGCAATCCCATTTAAAAACTCGACCTTAAAACAGCCTCATTTATTACAAAAGTTCGAACAATAGTCAGTCAATCCATCCGTCTCACAACCTCTTATCCTGGATAAGGCTAGCAGGGGGGGCTTTTCCCAGACAGGGGTATATCCTGGATAGGATGCCAGTTCCTTAAAGGAGTTCTTCCATTAAAGAGAATTCAAAAGCTGCAATTAAAGAACAGTAATGCAGTAATGGCAACACTGGTCATTTTGGAAGGCGTCAAACAGAAGACCTGAATTTAATGAATTAAATTAAATTCTAATACTATGGACTTGAATAACAAAACGGTGGAGCACAGTGGCTTGCACTGACACCTTACACCTCTGGGACCTGGGTTCAAGTCCCTGCCATGACTCTGGGTGGGTAGTCTGCATGTTCTCCCTGTGTTATTGTGGGGTTTCCTCTAGGCACTCCACTTCCTCCTCATTCTCCCCTGCCCCCCCCCCCCCTTCCCAGTCCAAAAATGTGCTGAGATTAATTAGAGTTACCAAGTAGCCCATAAGTGTGTGTGCCCAGTGATGGGTTGGTGCCCCACCCTTGTTTATTCTCTGCCTTGTGCCCATAATCTCTGGGACAGGCTCCAAACCTGGTGACCCAGAAAATGGATGGATACCAAGAAGTGAAATATCTTTGTTCATAACTACTTATTCAATACAGGGTGGTTGTTGTTGTTGTAAACCTGGAGTCTATCCCACAAGGCAGAGGACACTCTGCATGAATTGCTTGTAAAGAAGCCTTACAAATAAGGGAGTGTATAGTTTTGTGCATGATGGATGCAAGCCCGTGTCTGAAAAGTCCGAATCCTCTGCCTGGCAGAGTAATCATATCAATGCCGGGCCCTTAAGAAAGGCCCTTAACCCTTACTGCTCCCAGGGTGCTTGATGTTGGCCCTGACCCCAAACTTTCATCTGTCCTTTTTAGACAAAAGCGTCCACTAAGGAAATTTAAGTCCATTTGTCTTACTTGATGAAGGGCAGACACACGTTCAAACTTTGCAGTAACTGTTAAAAGTCACTAGATGGCGTTTCGTTGCTGGTTTTATCTTCGAAAAATATTCCAATGCATCTCCAATGACGAATGTGTAACTACACAGTTAACAGCACAACTACTTCAACTCGAACTCCAGTCTATTCTCATATATGCATTTAAATAATACACTGTGGCCACTAAACAAAGCCCTATGCAAAACCAGACCAGATAATTTTTCGAAACAGAATGTGTGTGTGTCACGATGGAACTGACAGTGGTATTTAGGCACGAGCTGAGGAGTGCTTCTTAAGAGTTTATATATTAACCAAAAAGATAAATACACTATACAGGAAATTAGTAACACATGTAACCAGGTGCAGTAAGTAATAAAACTCTATGCGTATGCATTTTTCCAGGAGACGAAGAAAAGTATTGCGTGGCCTAAAAATGTTTTAGGGGAAAAAACATTTTTTTTTTCTATTGGTTCTAGTGGATGTAATATTCAGATAGTCGGAAGAGACACACACATTGTTAGCTTTGTAACTTCTCCAAGCAGCGTTGCCCAGATGGAGGCAGGAGCGCGTTTCCCGGTCCCACACGGGGCTCCTCCTTTTTAAAGCTCGGCACCCCTCGCGAGCCGCTCGCTTCATTGTTTTGCTCCAGCATTAACTACATTCCAAAGGGACGCAGCGCGCCCTCGTCTCCTTCCTCGCATTCTTTCCGCAGAAACGAGTCCCGAGGTCCGTATTAACGATAAAGACTCCCGCCTACCCGTGCCGGGCCGCCTAAACAGCCGGCCTGCTTTCAGAAGTGCCACAGTGATTTATTTAAAGCGACTGGGAATGCCATGCAAGGAGGGTTTTTGAAGAAGCTGTGAAACCTACACGGGAGGGAGAGAGCGGGGGGAAATTCCTCCGCGCAGCGCGCCATTGACTGTAAAAGACCTTTCAACTAGTCTGAAATTGACAAACGTCTGGCTCTTTGGGGGGAAGAAGGGTTTTGTGCGGGTGGATTTTCATCTGGATGCCCGAATGTCGTGCTGTGCGCTAATCTGATCGGAAAGGGAGCCGCTTTCTTTTTTTTTTTCCTCTCTCTTTTTTTAGATGATCCGACGGGCTGCGCGGGGGATCCGACACATGCTTTTTGATTCCCCATGTGAAGTGGAATTGCTGCGAACTCCAACTCTGTAGTTTTTAGACCCGCTTCCCTCCGCTCGCTCGCTTTGCTCCTCGGATGCAAAGCAGGGAGGGGGAAGGAAAACCCATGGCCAAGTACGTGGAGGATGCGGCACTGGCCGCAAGTAAGTTAATGGAGGATCTTTCTATATACGAGGGCACGTACAGTTTGAGGAGAGACATGGTCATTCACCCGAATATGGATCTGATTCCCGAGCAGAAAAGTAGACGGATGAATGGCAGTCCCTCGGCTCCTCAACAGGTCCACGCGTTTGAGAATTATCCCCCCGGGAATAAAGTTTATAACGCGTCGCCTCTGCGCTCGGCCAATGGAAATCGATTGGTCCCCCTGGATTTTTGCCCGACCCAGAGGGATCCGGTGTACTGTGAGGATGGCCATTGTACCAAGTCCGAAGTGGCCCTGCCGTGCTACGGCGGAGCACCGGAGCGTCACCGGAGGTACTCCTTGGAGGTCCAGGGGCATCGGTGCAGCGGCGGGAGCGCGTACGATGGCGTGCAGCTGAACAAGCCGGCGCCCTTCCCTCCTTTCGCCGGCGGCAGGACCGGCACGGTCTGCGTCGGAACCGGTCAGGACAGCAGGTACGGCGCCACGAGCCCCCGGTCCAGTTTGGCGTCTTCCCTGTCCTCCCAGGATCAGAGCAAGCACCCGAGCCCGAGGTCCAGCATCAGCAGTCCCCGGACCAGCCTGATCGTGCCGGGTCAAGACAAATTTGCAAGCCCTCGCTCCAGCCTGGTGCAGTACGAGGGCAGCGCAGCTCTCAGCCCCAGGTCCAGCTATGCAAGCACGGCCAGCGACACCAGTAAGCATTCGAGCCCCAGGGCCAGTCTGAACAGCTACGACTGCAGCAGCAAGCCCAGCAGCAACCGCACCAGTGGCATCAGCATGGGATACGACCAAAGGCATATCAGCCCGAGGTCCAGCACTGCCAGCCAGTACTCCTGCACCACCAGCCCCCGGTCTAGCTACTCCGATTCTAGGTACATGCCGCCGGGAAGCAGCGATCTGGAAGGCGCGGTGACACCCGGCATACCCGCGGCGAGCGCCGGCATGGCCGCTACCTGCGTGCTTAGCCCCCGCTCCAGCATTTCCAGTCACAGTTCCCGAAGTTCCCGCAGTTCGCGCGGCTCCATGAGCACCTACCCGGACCTGCAGCTGCCCTCGCCGCGGTCCTCACTGCTGGCCGCCGGTTTGCTAGAGGACGCCGTCACCCCGGACTTCGGAGACCCGAGTTTCCTTCACGGCGTGCCGCATCAGCAGTGCACCCAGGGGGCATTAATCCCCGAAGTGGCGGCTTCTCTGCCGGCGCCCTTTAATTACAGCAGCCCCACGAAAAGCTCGACCCCGGCCCAGAGGCTTAAGTTGCCGTACCAAGTTACCCCATGCCGGGAAGCTGGCCCCAGCCAAGCCGAGAAGAGATTAGAGGAGCTGACGCTGGAGCTTGAGAAGGAACTGGAGATGCATATGAAAAAAGAGTATTTTGGTAAGAGTCATTTTTTTTATACATTCTATCAGCATCACAAGCACTTGCTAAGGATAGTAATACTTTTGAAAGCAGTACTGTGCGTGCGTGCAGATGATTCTGTGGCATAAATTATCTGATCGAGTCTTCGACAAATATAATGTTACTGCCCGTAAAATCTCCTGCAGGCACTCGGTAAACTCGAACTTGAAGGGGGGGGGGGGCATGTAGGATATTAAAACCGACGTTGCATCGTAATGATTTTAAGAAGCATCTGATTTTTTATTGCATGCAGTTGCATTCAGTATTGATTTCAAGCGTTTTTGCGATGGACTTCTGCCCGAAATCTTACCATAGTATTAGGAAGTGCAATGCAGGACCTAAAGGCCTTCCTCACAGATTTCTTGCCAGTGGCAGCTGTTTGCAGGATGCTCCTTAGAAAGTTCAGATCCCCGTGCCGAGGTCCCATCCCCCATGACAAATAAGTTTTCTGGAAGAAGCTGTGGTAACCAGGGCAACCACCTAACAACTGTTAGATTCTGCATCCTCCCACAAATTACTTCAAGAATAAAAGATATCATTATATATAATTTTTTTTCTGCCTTTGTCTACATCCTCAAATACCTGAGAATGTTTGCAATTGGCAGATTACCGTCGCTGACTGAAAGTACTAATTTCATCCCTTTTATTAATGGTAAACTTGAGCACATGTAGAGTTTCCGCAACACCACAGGCTGCATGTCCATTATCTCCGTTTATAAATATGAAAACGTTTCCCTTACAGCCATTTGTACATTAGAATACACCATAGCAACACCGATGGTTCTTCGGGTCAGAGTTGAATTATATGACACAGGAGTAGGTAATTTTCACATGAAGGGTAAAATTACACTTTCAAGTGGCTGGGGCTATTTTTGTGATTCAGGGGTTGGAAACTTTGAAGCGGTGGAGCTCAGTCTTTGCTTGCTATTTCAGCTAAACAGTGGTATTTGGAGGGAAAATTGCGAGCGTCTAAACTGTCTCAGCCCTTCCTGTGGTTTTGTCGTAGCCTGGCATCCATGTGTTTAACTCGGAGAATGACGTGGGCACACGGCGAGTCATCGTGTAGTTTTCTGGGAAGTGATAAGGCAGTTTTAATTTCCATCTCGCCAGACAGAGCCCTGGAGTGCGGGTGAAGATCCACACTTGGAGATGCCTTCACCTGCCTCGTTAGGGCTGAGGGAGAAGCCTGCCACCACACCGCTTTAAATGACCTCCGTCTGTCTGTACTCCTCATTACTGATGATCTGCTTGCCTCATGCTTTTTTTTTTGTTGTTTGCTGTATGTCACTGGAATGATTTCAGGTCAGATGTTCTTGGTCAGGTGGTGTGGAGCAGGGTGCTTCCAGGTCGCGGACAGTCAGCATTTAGGGTACGAGTCCCTGTCCTTGACAGCTGCACTATATTCACGGCCCTTTTTATGAACTCCTGCATTCTCAAACGCTTTCCCAAGAGTATGGCCCTTAAAGAAGGATATTATCTAAAACGCTGGTTAAATGCTTAGGATAAGCATCTTATCTTATGTTGTTTAAGCTTTTAAAAGAATGTAATAATTCTGAGTGTTGGATTTGCAAACATAATATCTATCAACATTCCATCAGTCTTTCTGGACATTAATTTCTGAAAACAACCCAAACTGCCAGAAAGAATATTAGCAATATAATTACTGATATTTATGGTTTGTTTCTTTGCTATTAAGCCATAATTTTCTATGGTTTTGACTGCAGATACTGCAAATTTCTGACCAGCAGTGACTCTGCAGAGTTGAACGTACAGTTAATTGGTTTTATTTTGGGACAGAGAAACTGATTGTGAGATTGCAGCTTTATTTGACGTTTGTTCTGTCTCTAATTATAAAACTGTGCCGCTTAGCATTGAGCTCGTGAGTAGCTGCGTTACAGGCCATGTTTAGCTGCTTAAATCTAAACCTTGATAGTGGGGAAAACTTTTCTTTTAGGGCATCACTGACCACAGAGTTGTTTGTAAGAGCACGCTTCTGTTGTCTGCTTGGAACATGTCAGCAGGAAGGCATGTAGCTTGCTGGATATTCAGAGCAACTGTGAGCGATTCGCCGGTTGGGCACCCTGGCTAACCGGAGCCTTAAGTCACCTCTGAAGAGCAGCTGGCTTCTGATTGGTGGGATGGAACGCTAGGTTGCTGTGACCCTGCCAGGTGGCCAATCGGCTTGGTTGGATGTCGTTCCTGGGCTGGAGTCAATGCCAGTAAAAGCTGGCAGTGGAGGGGCGGGGGTGCCGTTTTTGGGCGCGCCCAGTCCTTGAGGAAATGAGGGTTTGGAAGAGATATGGTCAGATTTGACGGGAGGCTGCCAGAGAACCCCACCCTTCCCACCCCCTGAATAGCTGGACAGTCCTGGGCGTTACACCGAGAAGGAAGGACCTACTGTTTCATAAGAGCTCAACACGAGTTCCAGCTCCCCTTTTGTTTAACTGTAAAACTTTGTGCGGATTACCTGATGGTCTTCAGCGGGGCACTTTGCCTTGTTTGGCTCTTGGTCGTCTTCTCCTCAGGGTAGTGGGCTTGGGCGTTTCCCCCCCGTCAGAGCAGCGCTGCCGTTTAGGTGTTGGGTGGTGTTCGGCCGCGTGTCTCGCTGAGCCGGCTGTCGTTCCCGGCACCGATCCCGCTACACCGGAGACATGTACGGGCCGATCCGTGGGCCTTCATCGTGCCGATAATGTGGCGGACGGCTTATTGAATTTAACGGATTAATGTCCTCATTTTGCTGCTGCTTGTCCTGTTGAAGGTCCCCCGTGTTAAATACATTAAACATGAGCTGGGGTACAAAGGGGTGATCATATTTTTCAATAAATGAGTGACGGCATGCATATCTGTCTGAACACATTGTCTTACGGCGTGTTCATCTGTCCCGTGTCTCTGCAGTAACATGAATTGTAACAATATGCGGGGTTTGTATTGGTGGAATTGGGGAGATGTTTCTTCCTCCTTATTCACAGCTAGAAAGTTTAACTCGGAGCGGTGACCCTCACAATGAATTTAAAGGAAGATGGAGCTCTCTCAGCGGTAGGACCATGCTGCGGGTCTGTGCGCTCAGTGAATGGGGGGGGGGGGGGGGGGGTGGGGG
>JAABNX020000008.1:12736218-12746911 GCA_015163995.2 Mormyrus lacerda
CCCCCTCCCTCCCTCCCTCCCTTAAATTCCTGTTTGTAATCAGTTGACAGCAGGGACCAGCAGTGCTGTTGAGGACACTAGGCAGCTTGATGTCTTCCGCATTCTCCGTAACGCCCCCACGCAGCTCCAGCGCATAACGGTTTGTGAATAAACAGCTGTCTGGGCCAGGTGGGGCTGGAGTGCTGAGAAGTTGCAAAGCCCCCCCCATTAAGTAGTCAACGGGGGGGGGGGCATTGAGGCTCAGACAGCTGGCAGGGGACCGCGTCTCGTTAGCCAGACCAAACTGGGTGGGAGGCAAACTCTGTTCACCTGCACGGAATAGTAATCGCCGTACCAACGCACGCCATCGTCACTGCCGTGTCGATAACCCCCCCTTCCCCAGCCTCTCTTATTCACATGGCTGACTGCTTCTGTTGTGGGTCTCGCTGAATGGTGCCGCTTTTCAGCCGCGCGGGAGCGCATCGCGTTGTCGGCGCGTCGGGCCGAACGCTCCCGTCCGCGGGTGACGACGCGACGGCATTCCGGACCTGCCGCCTGGCGTATCCCTGCCCACGGAAAGTGGAGCGGGGAGCAGCTTTCATCCAAGCCGGCTTCAATGGCCGGGGGGAGGCTTTTCTTCCCGATGTTCGCTGGACCTTCTGTTTCTCCAGCGTCACTGGAGGGCTGGACGTCGTCCTCCTCAGTGGGCCGAACAGAAGCTCTTTACTTTTGAATGTCCGTCTTGTCAGCGCAGTGTGAGCAGCCTGACCCCCCCCCCGCCAACCTTTATTTACATTAATATGCCCCTCCTGTCACTGCCCTGGGAATTTATGGTGTGGTTAGTAAATCTGATCTTCTCCAAAAGTCCAATAAATAGCAAGCACGACTATCTGGTGGGGGCCTTTTTGCATTTGAAGAAATGAGATTCTGAGGCTTTAGCATCTCGGTATGACCTGCGGCCAGTAGCCGCAAAGTGAGCTTGGGTCTTTGCCATGCCGTGTTAACTGAAGTTTGTTGTTGTTCTTGGGAAGTTTCTTTCCCCAGTCATGAATATTTTAAATTCCACTCCATGCCCAGGCCTTGATACCCTGAAGGAGGTATTCGGACCTGACACTGGTATCCGCCCAGTGATGTAATACGCTCTAGCATAAGAGAAATGTGGCCGTGCCTGCTCTTCCCTCACCTAACGTGACGTGTTTGTGTCACGGTAGATTATTTGTACCGGTACGTGTAGCGGTGAAGCGGCGCAGCATCTAGACCTCGGTCGTCCACCCTTGGACTACGAGGGCGGACGATGGTGTCGGGAGGGTCCGCTGCCGTCCCGCTAGCCACGGCTCGCTCCTTACTGCTTCCCGAACATGTCTGAAGGAGTCCGCAGTACCACGATGCACCGCTTCCTTAGCCAGCTAATTAGGGTCATGTGACTATGAACTGTGATTATGGTATTCCCACTGCCGCTCTTTAAACCTTTTAAACAAAGGGGGTTCTTTTGAAATGTTTTCTAAACCGAAATACCGTTGCATACGTACTGCTTACATGAATATTTAAAATTCCATCTTTGTTAATCTTCACCCTGTCTTTTATTTCTCATGATGTTTGCCTCTTCTCCAGTTTGTTTGATTGCAATGAAAATGAAATGCATCAGTATATTTGCTGATCCGTTAAGTCCTGCATTTATATGGGTAATAATGAATGAAAAAATCCAAACAAATGAATTCTTAGCCAAGAGGGCAGTTATTTAGGTTCTGAGGTTAATTAAGTCTATGAAAAACCATTTTCCCATGAAATAAAATACTGCTATAAAAAGCTGGGGTCCTGAGAAGATGGAATCTGTGGGCTGTTTCTTCCCAAGACTGGCAGTCAGTCAGTGGCCTTAGTCAATATTTATTTATTATTTTTCCTGGTTGTTACACAAATGTTTGGGAGCCCGGCGCGGTCCTTGTGCCAAAAGTATAAGCAATGGCTGATCTGTCACATGCTCACGTGACAGGAATGCCCATCTCTATCTCAGTTATAGTTCTCTGCAAAGTTAAAGGAAGGAAATGTTTACTCCCATGTGTACTCAGAACCACCAGTCACACACGGCTGTGACACACAATAGCTAGAAATGCAGTGTATTTCGGAATAACTAGTGCTGATCTGTAGTTTGACCGGCGTCGTCAGACTGAGCTCTCTGTTCCATCACTCTGCCGTGGCTGCAATCGCGGAGGGGATGACGGACGAGTGTCCCACCTGGACCCTCCGCTCCGCCTCGAAGCACTTTCATTCACATAAACTTTCAGCGGAAGGTTATCAAGAGGAAGATGTTTTTGTAGGCAAAGCAATCTGTGGAATCGCTATAGATACTGTTACAAATGCTCTGAAGTACTATTAATTAGCGTAGATGCACATGATAGGTTTATTATTGCTTACTTTTCTTCATACGTCCAGGCTGAGGCGAGTTGAATAATGTAGCTTTCTGAGGTCAAGAAACTCAATAGAATAACAAATTAACTTGTGCTACAGATTTAATACCAAAATCTTGCTACTAGTTTCTGCCCATCCAGTTTTAAAACTGCTTTAAAAAAACTTTCAAATTTTAAATTATATACTTGATGTACCTTAGTTGTCTTGGTAACTGTGTATCTACCGTGACGCATTGTGAGGAAGCAATGTCGCGCCAGCATGCAAGTCACACCAGACCCGGGCTGGCTGCTGTAGCCAACAAGCGGCTGCTTGAAACTTTTTTTTATTTATTTTTTGCACAAAGTGAGCGCCGTGGGAATGCGGCAGTGTACTTACCGAGAGCCGCGCTCCCACAGAATATGGGGCCGTCACGGTGTGGAAAACGCTGCCGTGGGAGAATCCGCATGGCTCTCGGCGGACCGGGAACCCCCGACCCACCCCCTCGCCAGAAATGACGGCGCCCTGGCTAGGGGCTGTCGCATGTTTGGCAGTGTAGCCGTCTCGCAGTCGCTGTACAGACGCGTGGGAGGCACCGTATGGTGGCATGTGTTTTCGTTACACACACCTACATCTTTCTCACTCACGACAAATTAATTTCACAGTGTGTTTAATTACGCCAGTCACTCCTGTATTTATTAAGTGACCCCCTTCACAATATGCGTGCTATATAAACTCCACCTGGCAGAACTTTCTTCCAGGCAGAGGTTAACACAATCCTTCACTCGCCGCTTAGCCCTTCTGTAAAGAATAGTGATACTTTACTAATTCTCATGTGGAAATTCTGTCTCTGCTTTCCCCATCTTACTCTGTATTGGTCCCTCCTGCCACCAAAAATTGAACCATACCCTTGCCATACTGTCAACTGACAGTTTTCCGTTGTAAATTATGTCAGCCGTACCCAAACCGTACCCGCACTGACACGGCGCTGTTTACCAGCGGGGCCGAAGGAATGACTTAAACCGAGCTAGTTGCATCACCACCATCCGACTGGTCAAAATGCAGGGCGATACTGGTGTACGTTATTGGTAGCCTGACCAATCGTGACGTGTCGATGCGTTCCCGATTGACTCAGAATCTGAAAATTGCCAGCCACCGTAATCCGTAATGCAAATTTATGCACCCGAATGCTGATTCCGCTAATGTTTGATGCTAACGTAAGACGGTAATTCTCGCAGACTTGCTAGCGGAAGCTGTCGCTTAGTAAATCATGATGTACACTTTGTGAAAATCAAACAAGCGTGTCTTCGGTTTTCCGTCATTCCGGCACCGCCTTTACCGAGCTGAGCCTGCTGCAGTGGACAGCGAGCTGGAACTGCACTGTAACTAGTGTCTTTTTTGCGGTCCGGCTTGGTTTTTGGATGCCTCTGGAGAAGCATCATGTGAGAGACAGACGCGTATACAGGGGAAAATAAGCTTGGGAGTCGTCTGAGTACGGCGTCCGCCAGCATTCATTGCCCCCGGAGCTCGGGGTTAGGGGCTTTGCTGAGGGGCCTACGGACATGTTGGTATTTTGTCAAGGCCGCGGCTTGAACTAGCAAACTCTGGATCACGGTGACAGTGACACCACCCCAAAGAGTCACGACTTCTGTGTGTTTTTTGGGAGGTGAATCCCCAAGCTCAGTGGAATGAGGGTAGCACTTTATCTCTTGAGCTACGAGATCAGACCTTTACACCTTTTTCAGGTTTCTCTAGGTATTCAAGTAGGTCATATCAAGGGTGCTTCAGTAGGGCGCTTCCTGGGACTCGAACCAGCAACCTTTGGACTTTGAGTCGATATCTTTTAGCCAAATAGGCTTCCTGTTGTCTTGTTACCTGACTCCTGTTCTGAAGCACTGGAAACGGAATGCTGAGAGCAAACTGGGAACACTGGTTGTGCAAGGATTTTTTTTTTCCTTCATCCAGCTATTTTACATTTGTATACCAATGCTTTCTGTAGAGGTTTTGGTGGATAAGATTTTTTTTTTCCCATGCATGTGGGCAACTGGTAGTTATCATACAACTCTGCCTAGTATGATCACACGTTTTGAATATGAATCCTTCAATAGGTAATTCTCATCTTCTCGAACGTCCTGGCTTAGCACTTTATACCAGCATGCACTCAGGAGCAAAGTGGGCCGGCACTGCAGACGGTGGTGTGAATGTTTCGATTTGCCTGAGCCATTTAGTGGTGTGGTGTGGCGTATGGAGTGATATGTTTAATCAATGCATCTCTTCAGTTTTCATACAACCTCTCAAGCTGATCTTCTGAATCCATGATGTTGATCTTGAAAGTTATTGTATATTTAACTGGAAGTAAGTCTTGAGCGAAAGGTTCATTTCATTTTAAGAACACTGGGAGTTGTTTACGAAAGTACAGTTTCTGCACAGAAAGTATGTAAAATTGACCATTAATGCTTAACAAAAACTAGATAAATCCAATTAATGTGGTTGTGTCTGGGTACAGTTTGTAAATTTTTTACTAATAAGGCATTTTTTCCATTTCCATTCCCTCGTTGAGTGAATCATTTTTTTAACGAAGCCCGATCTTGCATAATAGCTAAAGTCCTAGGGGCACATAGTCAGACGTACTGTACGTTTTTGTGGAGCGGCCCGATTCTGGAACAGTCATCCATACAGCCCGCAAGAGAGAGAGAGAACAAAGGTTAGTGTGCAGTTAAATAGCACAGAGCAGGAGGAGCAGGCAGCAGATGCCGGCATCTCGCCACCAAACCGACTGATGCTTATTCGGTGACTTGCGATAATTTCCACCTTTATGCGGCATTTGGAAATTTGTTTATGCGACTGCTTTTTGTGAGGCAAGGAAGTGAGTGTTTGGATCAAGGAAACAACTGTGTCCCTTGTCACACTTGTGCCATTCATGTTTCGTGTGTGGGGGTGTGACGGTCACCCGTTCTCTTGCTTGTGAAGGCCGGCATGCCACACAGAATGCAGGTCGCTGTGCCGGGTGCATCTTGGGTAATTTTTCTAGATATTCATGCGATCACAGCAACAATCTGCAAGCTTAATTGTTGACGGAATAATTACATTTTTGTAAGAGATGTCATGTCGTTACCATATTTCTGATGCGGATTTTACCATGCTGGGTGCTGCGCCATTCGGTCCTCTGTGTCAACTTCTGTGGTGGTCAGTAATGGGAAGGTCGACATTGCCGCAGACGTGTGGGTGTGGTACAGAAAGCCCAGCCGCGTCTCTGGTGTCAGGCGGCCCCTCCCAGCCGCACAGAGCCACAGTGTCCTCATACACCCAGCAGGGGTGCCCTGTAGCGGTTTCACATTATAATTTCTCTCAGGTTAGTGAAGCGTGTGTCTGCTTCACCGGTAGGAAAGCGGTGCTTCAGACTCGAGAGGCGACTCAGCAGCTTAAACCTCTGCGTTTTCAGCTTCAGTGAAGAAACTGCTCTCTCCAGAGTGTCCATGTTAGAATTGCTGTTAACCCATCTTCTGCGCTGGCCGTTTTGCTTTTGTGACTGGGTGGTAACCGTGCCCTTGCCCTGCAGGTTAGGGGTCTATGCCCTTGACCAGAATGTTGTGGGTTCAAATCCTGAAGACGACCGTGTCACCATGTTTCGCCTGGGACTCTGCCAGAACCTGCTGTCTGATCCTCAGCTATGTGTCGTGTTAGACAAAACAATCTGCTAAATAAGAAAATTAAATATTTAGATCTACGGCCGCCCCACCCCTCCCCTTTATATTTGTAGTGGCATTCCGTCCTGACAGTTTTAATCAGTTCAAATCCCTTGGCAAGCAGAGTAATGGCATCACCGCTAGGAACTCCGAAATCTCCCAAGGTCGCCTGATAAGTGACCTGACCCCAAGCGTCGCTCTCACCTGCATATGCCTGCATGTGTGTGTCTCATAGGAGAGCACATTGGGATATGTGAAGTTTCGTTGTGCTTGCGATCTGTACGATGACAATAAATGCATTCTATTCTGTCCCGAGTGTGTGTGTCTCCAGTTACAACCTGCTGGCTAGGCATTATTCGGCCTTGTCCGCCAATCCGCACACACCGCCTCACACGCATATTATTTTACGTCAGCGTGGGGCCCAAACGTGTAACTAGGGGGCGCTAATACAGAGCCTTGGTCCTCCCCTACTGTGCTGAGAACCGTCCCTAGAGCGGTGGGGCTCTGTCTACGCCCAAGGCACACGCCTTTACTGAGGTGCTGCCCTCATGGGAGTTTCCCAGATTTTTAGGCAGATTTTCTGATCTAATCTGCAGTGAGAATGACTCATTGGTGTGTGTAGTTCCACTGACCTCTCTCTCTCTCTCTCTCTCTCTCTCAATCTCTGTCTCTGTCTCAGGTATCTGTATCAAATGTGGCAAAGGTGTGTACGGAGCAAGTCAGGCCTGCCAAGCCATGGGAAACCTTTACCACACCAACTGCTTCACCTGCTTCTCCTGTGGTAAGGCTGCCCGCCTGCTGCCTTGCCTTTACTGACTGAGGGTGAAGCTCTGTTTGCACTCGTTCTCTTTATATGTCCTTCCCAACTGTTTATTTAAACTTGTTAATGGAAAACTATTAATATAAATCATAGCCTAGCATTAAGGACCTCAGTTTTGTGCCATGCAACACGTTAATTCTCATCTCGCATTTTTATTTATCTTAGTCGTGAAGGAGATGTGTGTGTGTGTGTGTGTGTGTGTGTGTGTGTGTGTGTGTGTGTGTGTGTGTTCACTGTCCCTCTGCTGCACTGGTGTTTTGATACAGGCATGAATGAATTCATATTTCACAATTGCATGGGCCACGATGTTTTTACTTTATTTTTTATCGTGTATTATTTCTTGAGTACATTTCTGACACATTTTACACAAAGACAAAATGCACCCAGTGCTTCTCCCGGAACAGCCCGGAACCTTTCCGGCAGCCATGCTTAAAAGCTCCACCAGTGCAGACAATCCATCCGAGGGTGGTGACTAAGACCCCCATCTGGTGCCTGTGCGCCCAAGACGCTGCCAGTCAGGCTGCATGTGGGCAAGCGGAGCTGCGTCTGGAAGGTCTGACGGGCAGGCAGGCGAACAGACGCCCTCTGGTCCCTCGGGGGGTCCTTCATGTGTCACATGGGACTCTAAGGCGCAGCAGCTCAGCAAAGCTTGACAAAAAAATGCTGCTCCTTACATCTCCTCCATTTCTGCTGCTCATCGCGACAAACACCTGTGACTGAACCGGAACATTCTAGCTCTGCCGCTATGAAGTGTAAATGTCACTTGGTGGGGTTGTGGATGTCCTGGGGGTGGGGCAACGTCTAGAGACGCGCCCATTCCTCTCAACTGACCAATCATGTCTAATGAGCTGGATTTTGCTGTATCCTCCTGATACCCAGTTCTGTATCCCACCAATCCGGCATGTTGTCCCTTGTCCTGATGCCCATTTCTGTTCCTCCCCACTATTTTGTTAATCAACCCCCCCAATACTCGGTCCCTTTCCCTACTTCCATCCCCGTGTCACACAGCTCTGTTGGCCACCCTTATTGAGGTTATAAAGCAGGGGGTAGGGAACCTGGTCCTTGGAGATCCACTGTGGGTGTGGGTTTTTGAGACGGGACTGGAGCTGAGACCACTGCCATATTATTGGCTGATTGAGAGGCCATCCCAAAAACCCGCACAGGCTCTCCATGGATCAGGATCCCCACCCCTGTTTTACCGTGACCAGAAGCTTTGCAATCTCCAGTCCAAGTGGGGCTCTTCTCTTAAGCGTCGTCATTCACCTGCACTGTTTTTAGTAAACGTAGCCACCATTGTGCCCATAACTATATAGCAGTACACATTTCAGTAAAGCAATCACTGACTGACTGGCTGATTGGCTAGTACGTGAATTAAGATCGCCTCTCCCAATAGGCTAATGCTTGAGCCAATTTCTCTGCTCCAAGTGTCAGTGATGGTAAATGCTTTTTTAGCACTGCATGGGTGAAAGGAGAACAAAAGTTGATTTCTGCCTGAAGTTGATATGCTTGTCATTAGTAATTGACACCGTAATGAGCAAAATGACTTTCTTTAACAAATTATGCACATTTTAAATCCTATAAGAAACAATTTTATGAAGAGCAGAGCTTTTGTACGATGACGGGATATCAGGAAAATATGGGTACAGGGATAATGTTTGGTAATGTTAACGGCTTTACTGTAGAATGGCTATTTTTAGATCAGTAGCAGAAACAACATGTTCCTTAAGTTGAATTTCCTTTTGTAAAATCCTGCTATGTGAGTCAGCGTAGACTAGACAGAACTGCCGCGTAACACAGTAACTAGATAACTGTTTGTCCCATGTCGTGTTACCCTGTTTGTCTACAGGAAATGCACAAGTAAACACCTCATCGTGCTTAGTAATTGTACCAGTACAAATGACAATAAACCCTTTGAATCTGTTGAATCAGGGTGTAATAGTCAGTTTAGCTATTATGTCCGCGCCTTTGCGTTGTCATGGCAGCGGGAGGATGCTACATTTGACTTGAAGTACGTTATTCTGTATTGGTGACCCAATGATGGCCACAGAAGGCAGATGTGCCTTTTACCGCAGATTCAGGCTGTAACCTGCTTTTTTCTTTTTAGGAAGATCCCATTTGTTTGTGATTGTTGTCCTGCTGTGTCACAGTGTGTCTTTGGTGTGACCATGGAGACGGGGGGGGGTGTAAGGAGGCTATGATCAAATGAATGGAGGAGACCGGCAAGCCTGTACTCGCAGGGGGTGCAACTCCAGGGTGCCGGGAGACCACAGGCCCTAATGAGTCATTTGTATCATTTCCTGTCTGAGGCATCTGGGCGTCTTGCTCTCAGCCACGGTGTCTGCACCTGATAAAGACCTGCCTGTTTCGGCCAGCGGTGTAGCGCGTGTGCGTGTGCATGCTGCCCCACCCGCCGTGTTATGGGGACACCCCTTCTATAAGGTCACACGACCCGCAGAGGGATCCTGCTGTACAGCCTGTTCGATTCCCGTTCCCCTTACGGAGCCGGAGCTATCGTACATGTTGGTATCGAGCCCCTTGCCGCACACTGTGCATCAGGCATGAAATATCCATCCATTAAGGTTATGTAATCTTTCCCTCACTGGGACCCCCCCTCACCACACACATGCACTTCCTCATTGAACATCAGCATGAAAGCTCTCAATTAGTCTGAAGTCATGTGGAGCTTAGTGGCCGTGAGGACGGGTACGTGGTTCTGGTTCCGGTTTGGTGGTTTTTCCACTGTTCTGATTTGGGGTCGTTTGGTGCGGCCAGTTGGGTAGCGGCTGATTTGACTTGCTGCAGCAGATCTCTGGCTTGGGTTCCACCTTTGTCGCAATCTGCATTAATTCCCAGTTCTAGATTCTCTGGTTCTTATTCTCCTGTTCCTGCTATAAGTCTGTCATTTAATGCGTTTGGAGGTCCCCAATGCAGCTTGAACTCGTCAGGTCTCTGGAGAAGGGTCTTCCCTGTGTCCGGCCCGTTTTTCACACAGGCGTATGCTTGAGACTGTGTCGGCCTTCCCCAATGAGACTGCCCTCCGCCTCCTTCCACTCTGCTCTGTGATGTCAGCAGGCTCCCTATACGCCGAAGCTGTCCAATCAAATTTTCTCTAATCAGACTAATGAGTCCTAACAGGTTTTTGGTTTTTGGGTGACAAACTCTCATTTGTTTATCTTGATATGAATACCGATTGGCTGTTTAAGCTCACATTTATCTGGTACTAGGTAGGACCCACATTTGCCGCCTGAATCGCTTCAGTGGGTTTCCTATTCAGTGATGCCTTTCTACCACAGTTCTGTTGTACTGAACGGTTCTTTTTGCACTTGTGGTCTTCCTGTTAGCTTTATCGAGTCTGGCCATTCTCCTCTGACCTCTCTCACTAACTAGCTGGTTTCGCCCACAGTCTGCCTCAGACTGGATGATTTTTATTTTTTGGTTACCATTTTCTGTAGACTCTAAAAACGGAGTTTGAAATTCCCAGGTCAGAGGCTACTTCTGGGATGCTGGAATCACCAGAGCTGCACTCAGTGCTGATGCCACATATAAATTGACCACCGTCCCGCGCCTTGGCCCTCGTGCCGATCAGCCGCTCGGTGACTGCACCTTATGATCCTGCCTGTTTACTGTTTGTTTCAGCTCCAGGATTTCCTGTTTAGAGCAGCAGGCAGTTTGCATTAACGAATGCAAGAGGATCCATTATGTGTATCTAACAAAGTGGTCATTAAATTTACCGTATGCAGCAACAACACATTTATTTTTGTATAGCGCATTATCACAACATCACATCGTCTCAGAGCGCTTTACAGCATCCCCACCCAAAGCCCCC
>JAABNX020000008.1:12777842-12797720 GCA_015163995.2 Mormyrus lacerda
AAGAGTGAACATCACGCTGCGTGTCGGGGCCTTCGGGGTAAAGAGTGAACATCACGCTGCGTGTCGGGGCCTTCGGGATAAAGAGTGAACATTACACTGCGTGTCGGGGCCTTCAGGGTAAGAGTGAACATCACACTGCGTGTCGGGGCCTTCGGGGTAAAGAGTGAACATTACGCTGCGTGTCGGGGCCTTCGGGGTAAAGAGTGAACATTACACTGCGTGTCGGGGCCTTCGGGGTAAAGAGTGAACATCACGCTGCGTGTCAGGGCCTTCGGGACCTAAACAAAGGTACCTACCATCCAGTGAGCTCCACAAAGCAGCTGCTCAAAGTTCTCAAAGCCTTTGGAGAATGAAGAAAAGACAAAGACCTCTGATAAGGTATCTAATCTACACAGGCCAGCGAAACAAGGACTTTTAGCTAGGGAACAAACAACTACATGAGTAGTATACAAATATCCATCAAAAGAAACACACTGATGGTAAAAAAGATATTTGACCTTGATAAGCAAGGTCAAAACAAGCGAATAATCCAGTGTTTCAGTCATTGTCTCTATCTAAAATCTCCCTGTGGGGGGGGGTTTGAGTGATAAAGCCGTTTGACAATTAGTAACGTACCAATGTGCAAGGCAATGGACAGCCCAATTGCCGACCACAGAGAGTAACGTCCACCAACCCACTGGAAGGGAAAAAATGCACAGTCAAAAGAGAACAGCTGCAGCATCAGCTACAGTCATAATAATATACATACAAGTACCAATAATGGGAAAGTTTTCACAGAAGCACAGGATAAATGAGCATGCTCTATTATACGAATGACAATTGATATGAATCTTGCAGTTCAGTTCCATTAACTAATGTAGAGTCACAAGTATATCACAACAATGCTTCAGTCACATATTCTACCTCAAAGCTATCTGGGGTGGGGGGGGGTCTGTCTTTCACCATCACTTCCTGGGACTTTAAAGACTACATGTTTGGTCACAGATTAAGGCCTCAGACAGCTACCAAACCTGTTACCTCCTTAATGCCTCATAAAAAAAATAGAGACGATAATGTTTCTGCATGAATGAGGAGTAAAAGCACGGCCCACTTACATCCCAGAACTCGAACATGTTGTTTGTGTCGATCCCAAAGTCCTTCACTTTGGGCTGAAAGAAAAGGAACAAAACCAGGATGAACCACACAGAGCACCAAACCACCCAAATGGAAGATCATGTTCTGATGGGTTTATGGAGAGAGAGGAACAGCGGAACACTCACGGCATTGGTGGACAGTGCCACAAAGTGCTTGGCGACGGCAGAAGGCTGTGGAAGGGGGGGGGGGGGGATTAATTACAGCGTGTTTGTTTTGTACTGAACACCCCTCCTCCTACCCACAGGCCAGATCACTCACATCATTAGCAGACTGAAGCAGCCACTCCTTGGCAGACTCCGCGTTTGTGATGGTCTCCTGAGTGGTGAATGTCTGGGGGAAACACAAGAGGAGTCTTGTGACTAGTCAGGCAACAGCTGAAGGCCATAGCGAAGGTCCACATGCTTCTCCCTTCCGCTTTCTCACACACAGCAACGGAAATGCGGCAAACACACATTTGTACCCAATTCATTTTTGACAATTACCAATATCAGAAACAGGTTAGGCCACAAAAGGCAAGTTAATGTTGTTGGCGAAGGGGAGGCTTCACATTACACTGAGGTACTGATATGACATAATACACCCATATAATATAGTGCAAAGAAAGGAAGGATAGGTAAGACATGGACTTTTAAGATCTGATGCATGGTTGCATTGTGATGTCACTGATATGGATTTCATAATCACCGACATGCACTTTAAAGATGTGATGTAATTTGCATTTTGCTAGTTCTCATATGGACGTTTATTTATTTATTTTATTTTTTTTTATGCCATTTTAAGCTGCCAAGTTTGTTGGTTTTCTCCAAACTGAATTTCACTGTGCACTAATATGCAATGACGATAAAGGAACTGAGAAAGCACACGGAGGAAGATATGTAGACGTCTCACAGTCGCCACAAACGTCTCAAACAGATAACAGGGGCAATAAATGAAACTGGAAAGATAAGAAAGCAGCAGATTCGGTGAGGAGGGCAGATACAGTAACTATTGGCTGAAACACGCAGAAAAGCAGGGCTGATAAGGGGAGCCTGGTTCCTTACAGGGGCCACATTCCTTCCTTTATTAAAGAATAACCAGATTCGGGACAGCCGGTTTCCTCTTGGGGGGAAGCTGAGTCACACTGACTCAGGGAATGATTTCTGCATGTGCCGCCGATTTGGATTTGGCAGCCAGCCACCGCACTAGTACGCCGTAGAAACCCGAGCTGAGTGTGGGCGGGTTCCGTTCCACAAGACCCAAACATTCAAATTCCACCCCCAGCTCCGAAACTCATGAAATTCATGGGCATTTGAGCAGATATGGGTATGGAATAGATGGATGGATGGATGGATGGATGCAAGTCAATCTCCCACTTAGTGAAAACATCACAGGGTCAGATGTCCCCACAACGCTCCTCAGACTGTCTGCTGTCAAGTTACTTCCTGATTCCAGAACCTAGTGTGACACATTGAGCTTGACGACTAAAATCAGAAGATAAAGCAACCCTACTGCTCGGCGAATCCTGCTGAACTGGGGCCGGCATCAAAGTTTACATTTGTTAGCCAGATTGCTGGATTTAAGATGCAAGAGGTTAAATATGCAAGTGAACGAAGATAACGTCCATTTAAACTGGGCCACCTAAAATCCTACAAGTTATCTTGCTAACCCAAAATACAGCTTTGTGATGCAGGCCCCTGGTGATGTCATCTCCCCAGTACAGCCCCTGTCTCTGGAAAGCAGAGGCTCGCTATTCCTCCTGCCTGCTCCACTTGCTTTATCAAGCGTGGCCACTAGAGGGAACACCGTTCACCACATGGGGGCCATGTTGTGAGGAATCTCAAGGTGCGAGAGGAAACGGTGAACATGCCCTCGCACGCCAAAGCAAAAAGGTCCAAGGGCACTAAGCCGATGGATAGTTCTGACCAAAATTAACGATAGTCCAACAACTGAGTCTCAGTCCCACTTCACCCCCATTTTGCGCCATTTGCAAAACATTTAGAAATAAATACTCTAAAAGACACTTATACAAAGCAGATCAACACAAAGACATCTAGAGCAGTATTTCTAAAGCTAGTCTTAGGGGACCCCAAAACCATCTGTTTTTGCTTCCTCCCAGCTCACAGGGAGAAAAATGCATCCCATCTAGGAGTCTCTAAGGAGTGGTTTGAGAAATACTGCTCTATTTCTCTATATTGAGCTGCATTATAAGCATAATTCTACGTTTCACAACTCAAATATTTGATTTACAGCTACATAAAAAAAAGATTTTTTTTTCGTTAAAATTAATGCAAAACAATGTCTATATTTACACTTGCCAACACTGAGATGAATCCTAAAAAGGAAGGATTGGCTTCTGTGACAGATTTAATGTACAGCAAACCTTAGTTAGCACTGATATATTTGTCCTTGTATATAAACAAGGATGCATATAACTGGTACGCAAGTATGCATTCACATGTTTGGAAATTGATCGTTTTTAACAACACTAATGTGTACGTATCATGTGCATTTGCGCTGTTATGACAAATTATCGTGCATTTTAACCTTTATACCGCGAATCAAGCATGAATTAGCACAGGAAAATAAAAATGCACAGTAATTTCTTATATGAGCACAAATACACATAAAATACAGATACATTTGCATTGTTACAACAATCGATTGCTGCTAGTATCGCTTCTGAATGAGAATGCGTGCTTTCGTAACCGTTAAGTGCATCCCCGTATAAAAAAAAAAAATAATAAAAAAATAAAATAAAATATGGTGTAAGACCGAGATACCTTGGATGCCACGATGAAGAGGGTGGTTTCAGCATTGAGCTCAGCCAGAGTCTTAGCGATGTGAGTCCCATCAATGTTGGAGACAAACCACGCACGTGGTCCACCTTTAGAGTAGGGCTTCAGCGCCTCCGTGACCATCAGGGGCCCCTAAGGAACAATCACGTCACCAAAGAGAATCTCGGGACGGGGAAAACATGAGCCGGCCCGCCAAAGGCAGACCCCAAACAGAGCACACCTCACCAGGTCAGAGCCCCCGATGCCGATGTTGACGACGTCAGTGATTGACTTCCCAGAGTAGCCTTTCCACTGTCCGCTGCGTACTTTCTGTGTTGCGAATAAGACACAGAAGACTTAAGTTCAACAGCTAGTGCTTCTAAATCTTTATCTGGATTCGTCTTCCATTCTTATTATCCACTGTAAGTTCTCCTTGCAAACAGGTTCCCTTCAAGGTCACCGCTAAAAATAAACCAAAGGTAAGAAGCTCCACCGTCACAAGTCAGCAGTGTCGTACTTTTCAGAATATATTTGGTAGTTTTCAGAATGTATTTCAATACTGTTGCCTCATGCAACAGATGAGCTGGAAAAGCACGCCAACATTTAGCAAAACAGACATCTGTGAAACCTTCAGTACAATTGTATCCAATTTCGAGATCAATTGGCAAAAAAATAACTTACATGGCAAAAGCCCTTCATCTTGTCCAAGACCCTGTTGACGTCAGGCATGACATCTTTCCCATCGACATGAATAGGGGTGTTGGAGCGGTTCCTCAGGGCAATATGAAGGACGGCACGGCCCTATCCAGGAATGGAGCAGGAGGAAGTGGAGGTAGAGGCCGTGGTTACAGAAGTCTCTCACAATTGGTCAATTTATACGTCACTCCAGGGTTTCCCCAATCCGGTCCTCAGAAACTCACAGACAGTCTATACTTTTGACTGTCTGGCAGGGAAGAAAAACTGTGGGTCCCCAAGGACTGGATTAGAAAACACTGTCCTAGATGACTGGTATTATTGAAGACATCAGTCCAGTTATGACTGTGGGTGAATATAATCAATTCTATTCTGCACAGCGTCACAACTTATCAAATGGGCACTAGGGTAGGCGCCCATATTGTGACGCTCGAGAAATGATTCCAATGTCAAACAAACCTAAGCAAATGTAATGATCCGATGCATTTAGAAGGTTCTCTCTTCGTATGTAATCTGGGTTTGCAAAACACGCAATTGCACGACCTGTGTTTTACGTGTGAAAGACAGACTGATAAACGTCCCTATAGAAGTCAGCAGCGTTGAAAGCCCAAAACAAAAGAGAAAGTGGTCAACACAGGAAATAGAATTAAAGTGACTAAATATTTACCCTTTCACCATAAAGAGACCATTAATAATGTTTAAAAACATGCTTCTCTCTCCAGGTACCTCAGTAAAGTTGATCTTCTCGCCAGCAAACATCCTCTCGCGAGCGGCCTCCACACCTCTGGACTTTGCCTGTACGGAAACGGAACAAGACAATCAGGGAAAAATTACGTTTAATATTAAAAGAAGAAATTGAGTAGGGTACAAGACTAATACCCAACCAAACTGGACCCTCTGACAGAACTCGGGCAAATGGAGAGGTTTTTGGCTTGTGAAGAACATCCCTTGTGTTACTACAGACCTTTGATGATTGCGGCCCAGGCTGCCTGGCCTCATTGTATCAGACACATACCTTTACCAGTCATCTTTCAAAAGTTGGGGGGATATGGTTGGGACCCAGTAATATAAAAAGGGATAATTTAGTTCAGGATTCCTCAGTTTTGGTCCTGGGGGGGCAGTTAACAGCTCACCAGTTAACTGCCAGGTTTAGCAGGTGTGTTTGAACAGGGAAATCTGTAAAAGGTGTTGCAGACTGGACCGCCAGAGCCAGAAATGGGGACCCCTGCCTTAAAACTGCAAATTATATGTGCACAAAGTGTGTTTTTATGGGCATGACAGCAGATTAATAGAAGCTCCCCCTTTCTGGGTTTTATCAGCAAATAACCAGTGTTCACAATAGACCACTCAAAGCACGGAAAATAACACTGCATTATTTCAGAATCTTTATGGTTCAAAGCGTTTCTGTTCATCAGGTTATCCAATGGGCTCAAGGGGACTGAACTACTGCGGCAGCGCTGACAAAAAGAGGATTTAGATTAATCGAGAATGACAGTTTAATCACTGTTTAATCGCTCAGTATTGCCAGAGTCTCAGCATGTCGTTAAAGTCGTGCATGTTTTTCCCAGACTCGAACCCTAGAATGATTCACTATACCAGGGTCACGATCGTGCAACATTACAGTGTCTGTGAAATGAGCTTATTACCATCTCCAGCAACATCTTCATGACTTGCTCATTGATAAGGTTCTTGGAGTAATCCAGCAGGATGTCACCATCATCCGTCTCAAGAGTGGTACTGCTCATACAGAGGAAATTGTATATCAGTTGTAGACAGTGGACATTGATTCGTTATTGGCCAATTATTAACTATGAAATGAAGCATCATATAACGCTCATGCATGTACGATTCTCGAAACATCGCATAAAGTAATTAAAACCTTTACTTTGAGAAACTAGAATTTCTAAGCATGTGCTGTAATGTGGAGGTAGAGTGGGGTCTTGGGGCCCAGTATGAGTTGTGCCGAGCCGCACGTAGCACAGAATGAATCGCCGATGACGCGCTGAGTACCTGCGCAATGGCGCCCGCGGATAACGGCCTTAATTTTCGCTACATAGACACATTGGACAAACTCATTCTCGCGTGGCGAATGTGCATCCACTCGTTAAATGTCCTCTTTGGGAACAGGGCAGAGAAACAATGCCCTCGGTGTTTGCATTTTGCTTATTGACCGAATTTTATGAAGACGAGACTGGAGTACGTGCCAGGAATCTAACAAATGAGGATGCACGTCTTACGCAAACGTCCCCGTTTCCCCACATTGACAGGAAACCGGCGCTTTAAAAGCATTTATCTTTTTCTTGCTATAAATTTGCAAACATGACTGACATACGCAGCGTCAAATATTATTTTAATCACGAACTTGTTTAGAAAAACGGAACCCACACTCCGGTATTTACAAATCCGCCACCCCCCGGTTTGTTAAATTAAATTTAATCCACAAATCCTGGAAAGTAGCAAGCGTAATCATCCTAATGCGGATTGTTAAAATGATTTTGAGACGCATTTCTAAAAACCATTTTAAACAGGTTGACGCGCAGGCCCCGCCCACACGTCAGAGCAGCGCTAATGGACGCACGTGAACTTGGCACAACGTAACAAGATAGCGGAATAACGAATATTACATTAGAAATATTTTTATCAGACATGCACAAAAAACCACCATATGTTATAAACTGTTAGATTTTTTTTAACTTTAGTCTTAAATTTACTACGCCTAAACGCACATGATAATTACTGTTCATCTGGCCTAATTAATTAGTTTACAAGTCATAAATACACCAAAGTGTGTGTTTACATCCACGTTATTGCCCATCCACAGAACAGCTTGTCCTGTATTTACCTGAATTTGCTGAATCGTTCCTTATCGGCATCAAACATCTGCCTCATGTTGAGATTCCCAGCACTGGATTTGTACCATTGCTCCAGGGTCTGGTACACTGGGTCGCTTGTGAGTCCCATGTCGAAGTGAGATGTTCGCAACAATACTGCTTAAACGGCCGAACTGCGACGGAATGTCAGCGTGTCTGTATCTGGAAGATGAAGGACAGCGCCGTACTCTACCAGCAGGAAGTCATTTGATCATTTTAGTCCAATCACATCTTGACCACCTTCCCCGCCTACAGTGACGTCCAAGTCCAATAGAAGTCAGATTTAAAGGCAAAGTGCAATCAGAAGCGTGTCACGTTCAGATACGACATATAATTTTTTCTTTACTTGAACGTGATTATTATTTTCATTATTAAGAAATACAAGCCGTTTTATCTTGTGATATAGTCACTGAAAGAATCCCATTGCTTTCAATAAAATGCCTGCACGATCTGTTCAAAGTATAAGAACCTGTTATCAATATGTGTTGAAATACATCTAACCTACATTTGTCACAATTTCCAAAGAACACCTAGGTAGGGCTGTAAAAAGCTGGATCCCAGCTGTATGCAGCACCCATGCTAATTTGAGTAAAATAGCACGTAAAAAAAGAGAGCTAGGTGAAGCTAAGTTTAATTTTGCATTTGGATCACGTGTTCCTTCGTCTCTGAAAACTGATCTAATTTTCAAGAACATTTCAGCTAAACATGCAATGATGTTTACTAGCCGAACATTAGACGGATTACATTGCTCTGGTAAAACTTGTTGACTGTTAGTGCTACTATGGGAAGCTTTCCGTGTCTTATCTTAAGAAAAGGGGATTTTTTGTAACACATGGGTGACAACTAACAGCACATTAAGTATATTACTTCAGTTTTTAATTTTTTTCAGTTTCAGAACACATTATGGCATAAAGTTTTTGATTTAAAAAAATGAAGAAAAATTGTTATAGTCCTTTTAGCAATGTAATGTCTCATTTTCCTCGTTATTCAATTCAGTGGTGTAGGACAGAGTTTGAAATTTGGACTGGCACCAGTAGTGGAGGGGCTCACGGCCCATCACGACAAGGGACCCATTTCAAAATTTACCAAAGGGAAGTGAGCCCTTTAAGAACTTGCGATCAAATACCCAATAACCTTTTTTAAAAAATTATAAGTGTACTTCAGCGAAATTGATTCTAACAGAAGGGGGAGCTGTCTGGGTTGTAGAAATGGGCATTAATTATGGGGGGGTGGAGAGGTTACAATCCCCCTATCTAATAATCAAAACCAACCAATACAACCCCTATAGACCCCCTTAAATGGGTGGTGACCTCAACCCCACCAAAGCTCAACCCAAAGTTATGCCCTTGTTTGTAGGCCTATTTCGGTTGTGGTTCAAGTGATTAATTAAACATGACTGAGTACTATCATTGATCACTGCAAAGTACAGCAACTGCACATAGACATTAAACTACAGCTACTACCCAATCTATGTGAGGAAGGACACTTTGAGCTAGGACAGGATTTGTAATATAACATTTCAATTTAAAGGACCTGGATTTCACTTTAGCGCCGAGTTCTTACTGTGTGCTGATTGGTCAGTCTCCTATAATCATGCATGAGTCACTAATGTTAATGTGACACAGCTGGATGAGTCTTTTAGTCAAGGAAACAAACCAGTCAAAGCACAAGAAGAACTGAATGATTCAGCCAAGCGCAGGAACCCTTCAGTTTTAAAGTAGCCTGTAAAACCTGAAATAGCGCAAAGTGTCCACTGCATCCCACAGATGCTGAATTTGACTAAGATCTGGGGAATTTGGAGGCCACGCCATGACCTTGAGCTCCTTTTCATGTTCCTCCAACCATTCCTGAACAATTCTTGCAGCGTGTAAGGACACATTATCTTTCTGAAAGAGGTCACTGTGATCAGGGAGTACTGTTGCCATGGAGGGGTGAACTTGGTCTGCAACAATGCTTAGGTAGGTGATAGTGTCAATGTCATACCCACATGAGTGCCAGGACCCAAAGTTTCCCAGCAGAACATTGCCCAGGGCATCACACTGCCTCCAACGGCTTGCTTTCTTCCCCTAGTTCATCCTGGTGCCATCTTTTCCCCAGGTAAACAATGCACAGCCATTCAAATGATGTAACACAAAATGTGACTCATCAGACCAGGCCACCTTTTTCCATTGCTCCACGGTCCATGTTTGATGCTCATGTACCCATTATAAGTGTTTTCAGCAGTAGACAGGGGGCAACATAGACACTCTGACTGATTTGCGGCAATGCAAACTCCATACGCAGCAAGCTGCTATGCATTGTGTGCTCTGACACCTTTCTATTATAGCCAGCATTAACATTTTCAGCAAATTGTGCTATAGTACACTGTCAGAAAAAAGTACCAATTTGTACCTTTGCTTTGCTTGTATCCCAATGTAGGGTTTGTCAATTCTACCCCAGCTGTAGGTACCTTTTCAGGTACAAAAATGGACTATGAGGAACATTTTTCTGTCATTTTGTACCATTAGAGGTACATGATTTTTTTTCGTACCTTGGGGATGTTCCTCAGAGTCCATTTCAGTACCTTAAATTAGACTAAAAGGTACATTTGTATCTTGCATAATTACATAACAGGAAACATAATTTCATCAAAAACATTTGTTGTTTGATAACTACGAAAGTTTTGATTCTGTTCAAAATGAATCATTCACATACCATGCCAAACTCATAGGATAAAGGCCTGTTTATATAAGCAGGCCGTTTGTAGGTTGGGGGTTTTGGATTCATGTGCATTGGGTTGTGGGTTTGAATCCTGTGGCCAGTGGAATATTCGTATCATCGCTGGGCCTTCAGCCCCACCTGTTCTAGGAATGCTGGCTCAAACTTCTATGTGACCTCATGCTTTTTCTCTGCTAAACACATAAAATCACTATGATTAGCACTTAATATGTCCACTAGGTGGCAACGTTATATCACAAGTCTTACTGTAATCACCGTGCAACAAAACTTCCTACGGCCATAGTCATCTTGAGGTTTGGCTACTGTTCTTCCTAATTATACACCCTTGATTTGCGGTCTACCCGGGCATTTGACTTTATATTTATGCAGTGTAGTTATGATAGCCTTAATGTGATTTTATTCAATTCAAACACGATATTTTACATGTAAGTTTAAGATAATTTATGCAGGCCTATTTATCAATTAAAATTGAGTAATAATTAGGGTATTCACGTATAATTTTATTACTAAATGTAACATCTTCAAGAGTAAAGATTATTATAAATGTATTTTGGAACTGTTAAGTGGCGCCCACAGAAAACTTAGATTGGGAAGCCCATCAGGGACTAGTTGTGTTTACGGGGCCAGGAGTATGAACTTCCGACCGGGGGCGGGGGAAGGTATGCAGACGATAAAAATCGATCGATTGGCCACATTTGTTGATGTGGGGTGGCAACATATTTTGTGGATCCGCCCTTGAAGATGTAATTTATTGTGAATTTTGCTTATTTTAACTTTCTGGCCAAAGCGACGTGCCGGATCAGCCAGTCCCTGTAACTGGGGGTTTAGGGCCCAAAAGTGAAATCATTCTATCGATTTTGACCCAGCGCGACCTTCCAATCAGAGACACAAAGTCCTAAGCCACTTAGCCACCCTCGTTCACTCTGTGTTTACTTTTACTGGTATACAGCCCTTAATGTGTTTTGTGATTCAAAGAGTATTATTGAATTAATAATTAAAGTCAATAAATGTATTATTGTCTGTGTTTGAAATTGTACAATTTGCTATTAAGTGATCGTGACCCAGGCAATAAATGTAAACCAGAGGAAGAGAAAATAACCAGCAAAGTTAATAGACTGTAGCAAAATCGCCTCCCACTCGAATCCAGGGAAACTCCCTTTTCGGCCACTTCGAGTCGGGCTCGGCTGCTGTGCAGTGACGTCAGTTCCGGTGTACACAGACAGGGATTCGCTGTCAGGAGGGTGGGATGCGTAGCTGCCCAGGGATGCGGCTGCCTGCTCCATTCTAGAGGGGCTTCGTCAAGCTCTGCCAACGACGAATTTCCTACCGGGAGGTAATCTTTCCTCGTTTTTACGCCCAAGACTGTTTATATGAAGGGGTGTGGGTGGTGGTTTGGGGAACTTGGCGTGTTTTTCGTAGAGGCACGAAAAACCGTGTCGCAAAATAGCTAGGGGATCTGAAACGCCCGCCAGCCCCGGCCATGGTGCAGTGCATTCGGAATGCACCGTGCGGGCTTGCTCGGGGGACTGCGCGGTGTTCAGCCACGTAACACTTGCAAGTATTTCTCGATTTCTTAACATTATACATTGTGATAGGGGTCTGCATGGGGAATCGGGGAGGAAATGGGGATTCTGGCTGGGTTGCTGTTTCAGTATACCCGGTTAGTGGAGTGCTTCTGTGCTGCGAAATACTCCAGTATTCCTCTGTCCAGTCTGTGTTTTTTTTGTTTTTGCATCCGACCGGTTTAAACTTGACAGACAGGGTACGATCGGGCGCAGTTATGCTGCGATTCCCATGTCCGCGTTCCCCGTTGCACGGTGCGCATTACGCCGTGCTGATCTGTTGCTTCGCCCCGAGTTGGGAATAAGCGAGGCGATCCCTCGTTGGTGTGCCTGTGTGTGATTATGTGCGTTTTAAATGCCATATAAACAGAACTCTGCCACAAAGTGTCCCCCGGAGAAGGGCTGTGCGAGTTTCGGTGAAACTGGCACACTGCGCTTGCGGGGACTCCGGCACACCTTCCTGCGAAATAGTGATTCACTGCCAGCAACCCAGTGTCTGTTTTTCCTGCTAGATATGGTATTTACTAGCTAGTGAGCTAGCTAACTAAACCGTGAGGCTGTGGTGTCTAACCATTTGAATTAGCTATGCGGTAAACAGACTGGCATAAATCACCGACTGACATGTAAAAATGCAAGTGGATGCGATTTAACCTGGCTTTTACTCCATGCGCCAATCCCCTCTCACGTAACACAAAAGTTAGTGGAGAGCGATTGTGGGCTGTTTTGTCCGCCACCAGCTACCAAATACTGTATACTGTATGAATTACGTGCCGTTTTCGCGTTGGAGACGCCAGATGGTACATTATTAAACTGGAAGGTGGAAAGTACACTTAATTAACCACCGAATCAGACAGTCAATTTGGTAAACAATTGTGAATTCACCGTATTTAGTGTACCGAATTAACAGCTACGGATGATATGGTTTACTGTACGTTTCGAAACCAGAATGACAAGACGTTCGGGAGCAATTAGAATCGGCATGCAACTTTTGTCATGTTTACGTGATTATTTCTGATGCAGCCTGAGGAGCGAGAAATTTCAGTTTAAAGGGATTGCATTGCATGTTTTTTGCACGGGGAGTAATTAAGGCGGCAGCCTGATTTACCTAGTAACTCAAATTACTGCATCCAGTTCGGACCTGAGAAAAAGTCGGGGGGCGCGTTTAGTCCGGAGCGCCGGTGACCGTGTAAGGGAAGCGCCTCAATGGGGCGCATTCCTCGCGGATAATCCCTATTCTTGCGAGCCCATGACCTAATTATACTGGTATTTGCAGAGTTCCTTAGATAGCCTTTGACAGGAGGTGCTAATGTACGCACATTTAATCAAGTGTGTTCCTCATTTCATCGAGGATGTTAATGTCTTTCAGCATTATTATTATTATTTTTTTAAAGATCGGCATGTTTTCTGTATGTTTCCACACGCACGTTTGTTTCTTTTGAGTGTATTATTAAGGTTATTTGCTACTTTATTAGTATTTTGCGGTGCGGACATTGGAGTTTTTTGGCGAAAAGGACTCGGTTTGCCTACACTGAGGTCGTGTGGAATGTGCTTCCTGTTTGGGTCCCCGATGCTCAGAAATGTTGTGGAAATATGGCCGGTCGCTTCGTGTCTTACCACTCAATTAGCGTCCAGGGAAAAAGCCCGAGACAGTAATGAATATATAAAAGGGATCTATTTTGTTACCCACAGATTGACAGACGATTGCCGATTAGAGTGGATATGTTGGGTGCCTGTGCAGAAGTTATACTGGGCTGGTTATTTATTGCCATGGGTTCTGCGCTCTAACCCGTGGCAGACCGGCTCTGAATACTGTGTCAGGAATGCGCTTTTGGCCACTTTAAATGTAATTCTGCCAAGTGTTATATTACAGCCCGTGTTCACAAGGCTTCTGTTGTTTGATTAGACGTGCAGTCTCTGGCTTGTGTAGCATGTGTTTTCATGTGTAATATGCAATGATAAATGAGCCAGTTTAATATCTATTAAATATTCATTCAAATTTATTGTTAAAAAACAGCGAATAACTTTTTTTTGGAGGGGGGGGGGTGTAATCTTGGTCTTGGTTTTATAAAACCGTTCTCATGTGAGGTAGTCCTGTAGTATTTCCATTTTGATTTTGAGTTCAGCAGCTGTTTTGGTACAGATATCTAGCACCTACACAGGTGCTGGGCTAAGAAATACCAGCTGCGTATTGCGTGCTTGTAGGCCGACAGATGCGGGCAGTGCTTCCTGTCACTGTTTTTGACCGTTTGGCAGAAATTTGGCACCCTTCTGCCACAAGGAATTCAATCTATGCTCTGTGTCAGTGAGCTCTAAGCTGTTTATAGGTGCCTCTTGTGACGTTCCTTTAGATATTGCTGAGATCGGGGCTTGCTGACTGAAAAGAACAGTGGGAGATGGTAGATACGTTCAGCCCTGAGCTCTGGAATCACCTGTTGACAACCTGTACCTGATGGGTTGGTGCAGTACCACTCTGAAGGATACACCTCCCTGAGGTGAATGACGCTCGCATGATGAGGTAGTGTAATAATGTTGTACTGTGTCAACAAAGCTTTGCCAAAGGATTAGTGAGTCGGGCCCAGGGAGTAAAATATCTATAAAATCTGTGTGTTGTCACTGGTAGCTTACAGAATCGAACTGGGGCTTCTATTGCGTGATACCCTCAAAAGAGCTTTATGTGACTCATGGTAGTTCAATGCGATTTCATTCAGAAGAATCTGGAGAAAAGGCTGTTATAATGAAACCATGTTATTAAGGCGTTGCTGTTCAGGGTGTCCTTCATTCAGTCCTTCATTCAGATAGGACACTCCTTTCTAGTGTTTTTGGCCAGTCTTCTCGTCGCAGTTGTGAGAGAGGCAGGCGAAATGTCAGAAATCGTTCCGTTTCTGAAGTCTCCATCCTCAAACACCAATTGTTCCATTAATGGCCATTACCTCGATATCATGAGCAGCCTGTATATAGGAAGTATCCTGCTGTGTTTGGGGCGTTTGAAATTCCCCTCTGTCCACGTTTTGTTGTGGGACTCCTGTGATGGAACGTGGGGTCGGTCGGTCTTCTCTCTCATCTCGCTCCATCTCGTTCATACTAAAGAATCACATTGGCATATGTGGTCCAATTCCCCTTTTAGTTAATATCCAAAAAGGTCTATCCCATATCATTCCAGCTCGGTCGGTTAAATGTGTTTGTCATGTTCCAAGATGTGATTCCTCAATTAGACCCCATTGATAGTGGTTGAGGTCATTTCATTGAGACTCGCTGGATTTTAATACAAGTCATTAACATATGACAGTAGCTCTTGTTCTCTGACATCTACGGCTGCAGGAGTTGAGAAAAAAGTTTTTCCCCCCCAGGTATCACATAGTTGTGGGACTTGCGACTTTGTTGTGGGGTTTCTCCTGGGAGACCTTGCTTGAAGTTCTGTGGAATAGAGGAATCCTCAGTGGTAGAATGGGACTTGGGAATTTACGTGAGGAGTTTAACGGAAAGGTCTGTCTTCGCATTTGTTTCTCACGCGAAGATCACGGTTCTGTGTCTGTCTTGCATTTGTCTCTGCCGCCATCCTGTTTGGCTTTGGGATATTGGTTCTGGAAGATGTGTAGCCTTGAAGTTTGAAGGTAAGAAAACAATTAGGTGTTTTTGTGCCTGTTTTCAAATGAATTAAAACCAGTTTTAAAATCCCTGTTCACTGGCAGGTAAAGTATACCCTTTGATTTTATGACTTAATGTTTGAAAAGCAGCTTGATGGTTTAAGTTGTATGAAACTAACTTGTGTGTCATATTTCTCTCCTTTTTTTCCGTTAACTGCTCTGTGTTTCGCCCTTGGATCGTGTGGCTTAAGTGATACTTGAGTGGAAATGTGCAAAGGCTAATGCTGAGTGGTTTTTGTTTTCAGCATTTTGTCCGGCACTGAAATAAATTAAGTATAAGCTAATTTGGGAGTGGGGGGGTTTGGTGTCAGTGATGGCTGCTGTCATCAAGACCCACTTGACTGCCTCCGGTCTGCTCCGTTGGGTACCAGCGTATCTCAGGTGCGTACGGAGACCCGGAGATGCCAGAGAGCCTACCGTACCTGCCAGGCCTCTGAGGCAGAGAGTCCCCGGAGGGCCGTGGCACTACAGATCATCTCCTTTCACACCTTTGTGGGCCTGTCAAGCTGCTTGGAGTAGATAACGGCGAGGCTCTGCCTATTGTTCAAACACTCCGAGTTGTTTTCCTGTCCACTTCACTGGTGAGTGTCGCTAAAGAAGATTGAGTATCGATTATGTGGTTATTCTAGGGTGTTATCTTGTTGACGGGTCTTTTTCCTAACTTTCGACGCAAGTTTAAACCAGGCATGTTAGAACTTGTTTTATTTATTTGTAATTGTAATTCAAGAATAAAATCCAAGGTAATGCTGTCACTGTAACGTGATTGTGGAAGCATGATGACTCACTGGTAGCACTGTAGCCCGACGGCGCCAGGGATGTCCTTTTGAATCCTGCCTCACTTCTTCGTTTGTGCGTGTTTTTCCCCGTTTAGTGTGGGATTCCTCCTGTAGTTTGGATCACTGGCATCCTGAGTGTGATGCATGAATGTGTGTGTGTTTGTGTTCCCTGCCATGGCCTAAAACAGGCGTGGGGATCCTGATCCATGGAGAGCCGGTGCGGGTTTTTGGGATGGCCTCTCAATCAGCCAATAATATGGCAGTGGTCTCAACTCCAGTCCTTGCCACCCACTGTTATTGGCTGATGGAGAGGTCATCCCAAAAACCTGCGCCGACACCGGCTCCCCATGGATCAGATTCCCCACCCCTGGCCTAGAATCTTGGACAGGGTGTTTCCCTGCCTTATTCTCAGTGCTGGCTCCAGCTGTAATTAGGGGAGGGATGGGATGGGATGGGATGGGATGGATGGATGGATGGATGGGATGGGATGGATGGATGGGATGGATGGATGGAGCCTTTTTCATGGAGGTGAGCACCAAGGCTGCTGTGGGACCTTTACCCACACCCTGTAATCCTGAATATTCACAGCACCATAATCACTGCACATAATTCTTCTCCAGTTTGTAGATGCTTCCCCGTTGTTGTCTGGATTTCTGACTTTGGCTCTTTTTGTCAGATTTGATTCATGACAGAATACAAACTAAACAGTAACACAATTGCAAATAATGTGTAACCTGTAGTCAGCTAAAACTTGTCTGTGTATCTTATGCCTTATCCAGTTGCTTAATGCCTATGGAAATGAAAAGGCTTTGCTCAATGGCCAGCAGGGCAGTAAGATATAGGTGATTAGGCCCTAGAGCTAATATGTGTTGTGGATAAATAGGCAAACAAATTTTCTGGTTCAAAAAAAAGCTGAAAGGCCCCAGTTTTGAGGTTGCTGTGTGCGATCAAATCCCAGCTTTATGTCTAACGGTCAGATTCTATTCACATTCTCGTTATCACCGGACATGATCTCTAAGGATGCATCTTTTGGGTTTTCTGTTTATAAACATTTACCAGAAATGCCACGATAGTCACTCTTACCAAACCGCTACTTTGGAGATCACTGTGTTCAGTGGAATTGTACCTTGGAAGCGGCCGGATTGGAATGTAAATTCGTGGAATTTTTGTGGCGTATCTGTGCTGCCATTGGCCTCCTCTGGACCCGTTTTTGTTGCGTTTTTTTGTTCTTGCTGCAGTCATACCAGATACATTTCAGTAATACAAGGCAGGGTTTTGGACGATAATCAAGCCTAGTGTTTACCAATCCAGTTCTCAGGGACCTGCAGACAGTCCACATTTTTGCTCCCTACCGTTAGGGAGTACAAATGTTGACTGTCTGGGAGGGAGCAAAAACGTGGACCGTCTGTGGGTCTCCAAGGACCGGGTTGGGAAACACTGATCTAGCCTGAGGCCTGATATGGCTGTTTGTGCCGTTATAAGACTCACTACGGCTTCACACAGGACTTCTCACATTCTCCACTATTACGCAGCAGAGCTGACCCGCTCAGTTTACTGTTACGCTGAGATCATTATAATAATATCCTGTACTATTAAGAGTTATGTCAATATGCCAAACACCCATTTGCCTGTTTAGGGTATAGGTGGCTTATAAAAGGCAGAGTTAATGTTATTTGATGTTTAACATGATTATGCATTTAATACAATAGTTGTGAAACAAAATAACATGGTAACATGATTCTCTGGTTAGTGTCATAACGGGTTGCAGTCATTGATGGGTGGACTCCTGTACCTGCAGAAATGGCCTAGAAATGAAAGCAGTGCTGCTGACCATAGCAGTTGTAAGATGGAGAGCAGTGGCTGACCGTAGTGCATTAGAGATACCAGTATGGTGTCTCACAGAAAAGGCATGATGGGGGGGGGGGGAAATGCCACAGTGGTCCTGTACCGGTATGGCATGATACAGGACTGGCCTGTATGGAGGAAGACATTATCTGCTGTGAATGAAGGCTGGAGGTCCTGGCATTGTACAGGAGGAGGGTCTTCTCTGCCAAGGAAGCGGCAGTGTGGCAAAGGGGCAAAACTGCTGCTCCAGACTGAGTTTCCTTGGAAACCAGCTCAATGCCTGCATGCCACTTGTTTGGAACACGGGCATTGATCATTATTTGCCGGTGTGTGGGGTGGCGTGCGGCTCTGCCGGTTTAAGAGTTTGTGTCTGTGATCGGAAGGTCACCGGTTCAGATCCCGCGGTGAGCCGAGTGACGTCACCCACGGGCCCTTGAGCAAAACTCTGGCCAAGGCTTCTCTTTAAAATGTATCTGCTGAATAAACAAACGTAGATGTGAAATGATCAGCATGGCTGTGTCTACAAAGTAATCGCCGCGAGAGATTTGTTTATTGGTTTAGCCAAAACACATACAGAGTAATTTGAAGAGTATTTAAAAAATCGAGAATGTTATGAAGTTGATTTGTTTTAGCACGACATTTCAAATTTTGTATTTATTAATTAGTCATAAGAACAAAATATAAGAAATCCTGAAAAACTGGCTTTCAGCTGTTAGCTTTTGCTTTGTTTATTCAGCTTTAGCTATTGGTTTAATAATTAAGTACTTTACCGTGCTTGTGCTTTAATCATAACATTCTGTTTACATAGTCGTTTTATTATTGTTTTTCTTCTAATGTTATTGTGTATTTATGTCACGTCGTATAATTGCTGGGTTTGCATCATTTCTCCATGAAAAGAGAGAACTTGGCAGAAAACAAGGCTCCACAAGAAATCTCCGCCTCCATACTGTGCATGAGGAGTGTTTGTATCGCATCCATCAATCATCTATAACTGCTTATCCAGTTGGGTGTCAGTGGGAGGCTGGAGCCCATCCCAGGAATCGCTGGGCTTGAGGTGTGGGATACGCCCTCACGTGCTTCAGGCAGCTTGGAAACACCCATTCACCTAACCACGTGTTTCTGGGCTGCGGGAGGAATCCTTTGCAGACACGGGGACACGGCGCAAAGCCCTTAAACGCAGAGCTGGCAGCGGGAATCGATCCCCCGGCCTCAGATTGGAGGGCGGTCCGTTGAGCTGCCGTGCTTCTGTGCTGCTGATATTCAGAGTTTTAGGACTTTAAGACCTGACAAAGCTCTTTACCCCTTGGGCTTCTGTATTATGAATTATAAGCCATGCAGCTGAATCACTAATTGGTTTCAATTATCCAAGTATTAGATAAACGAGTGTGAAATGAATTGCAACAAAGGTTGGCCTGTCCCTGAAACTGCTGAATATTACAGTTGGTTTTCTCATTGTGCGTGATGGAGTCACATGTAAGTCTACGTTTTTCTGGCATTGCAAGTAATTGAGATATTAATACTGTGGAGCGTGGGTGGCATTGAAAGCTAAAATCGTGTTGCAGGTTATGATGAATTGTCCCCTGCTGTTTGCTATGCAGACTCCTGACCTCCTGGACAGAAAAACAGTGGAGGCCTTTGTGACAGCTGGGCTCATCTTCCTTTAACTCGCTGTTTTGATTTCAAACCTCTTTATTTGTTGTCGGGTAGGGAAAATTAAATTCTGTGCCGCATTTAAAGGCTCGGGGTCCTCATTTGCAAAATGAGGCTTGATGTTTGTTGTGCAAAGCGAGGCTGTTGGGTGGGTGGATATTCACACTCCAACTGAAAACAACTAGTGACCACAAGCCACTATAAATGCCTATGAATCACGTACCCCTGAAGGA